>CM031237.1:702741304-703280481 GCA_018340775.1 Taxus wallichiana var. yunnanensis | reverse complement strand
CTGGATCAACTCCACGATCCATGGTTTGGAAAACTTTATGGCTCTATTAGCACACTTATGCTACACTTTTGTGCATTCTTCATGCCATGGGATTTTCGACTTTTGAAAGTATGCATCTCTATCTACTTTATGTTCACGAGCTTTCCACTGTAGACATAAAGTGGGGAAAAAAACTAGTCACAAATCATGCACTCACTATTACATTTATACCCTTCAGGTATATTATTATTTTATATATGGATCTTGCATAATAAGGAAGAGTATTCCACTGAGTGACCCATCACGCACTAGTCTTGTTTTTCAGTTAATTAGTCACCATTATTATTTTCTAGTTTATTTATCAACTTACCTATATAATTTTTGGTTGTACATACTAGATGTAGATGCTTAAATAATGTTTACTCATTTTTGTCTTCTCCAGTCCTATACTTGGAGTGCCCTAGGAATATCAACGAGGAACCTCAAAGGCACCTGATCACATGTGATTTTAGAAGCACCCTTATTTTCATAATTTGTAGTCCTTTAATTATGCTTTGAAGTCGGAGTCTTTGTTGTTACCATATGCGTTTCCACTAGAGTTGTAATTGACCTTCCAGTGTCACTAGTGTCAAGGAAATTTAAGACAAGATATCCATATATATAAACTTAGTATACTCACTCCTGGCAATATGGTAGAGACATCTTATTATCAAGGAAGCTATTCTACTTAAGGCAAGGTACTACATTTGGGCATCTTCTACATCATCACACTGGCGTAGGGGAAAGGGTTGTCTTTTCTATTTAAATCCCACCATTTTCATCTTTACATATTTTTATTTCCCCTACCTCTATGTCATTTGGTTAGCTTAGACATCCTAGAGCACTTGAAAATTACACACACAGGAGAGAGAACTACTTTGGGATCTAGAATGTAGCACAACGGCTTAGTCATAATTCCACCATTGTGGAAGAATTTGAGTTAGTCGACTGTTATTCATATGCATTTTATTTCTTAGTAACTGATTCTTTGAATAGGATTTTATAGGTGTGATCTTCACCGGTTCATTTATAGCTTATTAACATGCAATATGCAGTATTGCCAACAACCCATGTGACAAGATATTATAGAGATATTGTGACACCATCAGGACCTGGTTTAAAGCTTTCACGCGAGTCTCTGACACCCACGTGGCTATAGACAGGGTTCCACTAGGGTGCCTCCTGATATCCCCTCTCAAGCACCTCACTCTAAAGTCGGATACTTAGTTCTACCCTTCTGAGGCCATTCGATTTTCCCGATTTGCTCAATCTTCACAATATTATGCTTAGGTTTGGTACACAACAAGGTAATTCAAATCAAGTTTAGTACCATTATCCTCTCTTATTTCCATTATTTACGTGCATTCAAGCAATAAATTAAAATATTTAGATCCATAATTTTAGTATAGCATTTTGATTCTATTTAGATTAACTCATAAAAATAAAGAAATCGTTTTCTCTATTTTTAGTTAATTAAAGTCCTACATATGTCTCAAAGGTTTTCAAAGTTGTCACAAGAAACTCTTTTGATGAAAAAAATAGGCATGGTAAGAATTTGGATCATGGTTGGAACTAGCTCATTTAGGCCTAGTTCAAGGACCTAATCCCTGAATTGGATGGGTTTGCCAGAAGCAAATCAAGCTCAAGCGAGGAATTACGAGGCTTGAATTATGTATTAACATAATGTATAGATGTTTTGAAAGGTCCCACGGGCCAAGATTCAACTAGTGGAGGTATATTCAAGGTTATTTGGAGGCATGTTCTTATGGACAGAAGCTAAGGAAACATGAAAAATTAAGGTGATTCATGATTTTTAGGTAGGTGAAAAGATAAATGAGTTAATTGATACATGTGAAGAATCAATAATACAACACTTTGTGGTCAAATTCTCTGAGACAAATTTCTAAGGGAGAAGGTAAGAAAAGTGAGTGTAAGTCCTATTGAGGCTCTCGAAAATAGTTGTTTTCAGTTCGAAGGACATGTTTCATGATCTCACATTGTACATGAAACTCATGTATGGTGACTTTAATATATTCAAAAAAGTTAGGGAATAGAATCTAGTTCATTTTGTAAGTGGAATGAGGAAGAATGATGGCTTAAGCAATATGAATGATGCTTAAGAAGCCAAGGTGGTTCAAACCCTCCCAAAACCTTAAGGCCTTCAGAGAAAGAGAAGAAATGAATTTTTTTGGTCATGAAATGACATGGAAAATTTGGGAGTTAGTGACTCAGAACTTGAAAGTATTCCTCTATAGAAATTTTTGCATTTTTCATACTCTACAGGTATAATGCATAGTACAAAATAAATATTTTTGCAAAAGAATTTGTTGTAGTATAAGTCACTTGTATAGAAGGTTTTTTATTGGTAAGTATGGTGTGAGACAAGCTTGGAAGGTAATACAAGTTTTATGAGAATATACAAGTAATTTATGTAAAATTTTGATGAACCATGTCAATCTAGATGGCCTACCACTAAAGGAACTTAAATATACAAAAATTAGTCATGGTATTTTAGGAATTGCCTTAATGTGAATGCATGTTGCTAAGGATCAAAATGAAAGTATGGATGGTTGAAATAAGTCCTAATTTTACATCTTGAAGCCATTAGGTCTTTAAGCTCTAATGGTCAAATCGATCCCTACTTAGCTTGTCATGTCAAGAAGGTTTGAGAAACTTAGTACAAGTGTGCATTTATCCACACACACGACCAGATGAAATGAGTGTTTAAAAATGAATTAAATGAATCATGTGGATTATTCGAGGATTTATTTGGGCATATGAAATTCAAGGTTGAAGTTATAGAAGTCGATTGAGGACAAGAATAGTTCTTCGACTTAAGATCTAGTGTGAACAATTTGAAGAATGCATGCAAAGTGAACTCATATGCCTTGAAATGGTGTAAGTTGTGGATGTGATGAGCTGAATGAGGATGATTTACTTTTATAAAATTTATTTAGGATTCATGATCAAGTTATGTGATGATATAATATCACTATTTCAAGGCTTGTGATTTCTAAAGCTTTAGGAAAATATTCAGATTATTTGAGTATAATATTCAGTAAGCATAACTCAGGTGATGAATATAAATTAATATTCTACATATCCTTAAACTTACATTCAGTCTTATATAGCACCTCATTCATATCCACAAGACATCACTATCCTAATCTAAGGAGAGCATGATTGTCCCTATACTAAGATGGGGAAATGGGCTGTAAGAGACCCTATAACTAATGTTTATCATGTGAAATTTACGGGCTTGATAGTTCAGTAGGTTTTCAAGTACAAGTCATGATGTAGGTTGAAATGTAGTTCTTATATGATTTCACCAGACTTCTATGTTTGAGGTCCTTGAATCGTGAATTTTGATTTCAAATGTGGGTTGTCAAGAATGTGAAGATTTAAGAGTTTCAACACCAAGTCAGAACTAACACACTTCACTACCTACACGTCTATTCCTAACTTGCGATATTCATTCGATACATGGTACATTCCTCCAAAATCTATGGTAGATTAGACACATCCAAGGTTTATTGAAGCATAGGATATGAATTTGAATAATACATGAGGGCAAATTGAACTGTCGGTAGATCAAAGAATTTTAGATCTTTCGAAGATAGAAATTTTTCAATGATGTAATCAGAAGTGGAATATTTTTATGCTATAGTGGTAAACTTACAAAGTGTATATATCTGCTTGGGATTTTACTGTATGGATTGTTTTTGAATCAAGTATACAAATATTAATGGTTTTCACACTATTTTCATAACAATGTTAATGGTTTCATTATTTTTTGGGCTTGGCCCCACTAGAAAACTCGAGATGAGGTACCAATATCAATTCTATTTGTTTGCACACTTATGATTAGAGTTGATGGAAATAACAAGTGACTGTATTTTCATGGGCCCATACCATCTCCAAGTGCACCGTAGTCAAATTCACTATGTTCAAATATTTGGCATAATTATTATCTATTCAACTTTAAATAAGGAGTCATTAATTTATTGTTGTAAGCAACTAGGAGAATAAACGTGATCAAAAATTTATGAATAATAAGCAAGTGTTTAAAAAAAAATTTGGAGGTTGTGTCTTCTCTTACAAGTAGGAGATTACAAAATTTGTCAAATCAGGTGTTTGGTTTATACATTGGAGTTAGCGCTTCAATTTGAGTGGGTACCAACAACTTTAAATCCTTAGTAATCTAGTTTTAGGACAATTTTCCATCATAGTGCTGATGATTTTTAATGGGGTTTTATCCCTTTAATGGTTTCCGCATTAATATTTGTCTTCTTTTTTGTTCACTTGTTGATCGCTTTGTTTGAATGTCATTATTCTTTATTGTCAAAGTTTGAGCAAGATTTAATGGCCTCTAAGAGTTATAATTGTCTTCAAAAATTTGAACAAGTACTAATTCTCCCCTTCTCCTCTTAGTTCTGTATTTTCCAATCCTATATTATTTGAATATGCAAAATGTGTGTGATGGAATTGTTAGGAATTAATGAGAAATGTATAATTAACAAATTATAAATACATGATATAATTTCCAAAGATTATAGATTATGTAGTGCAGTTAAATTAAACATAGATTAATATTATAGATTACAGAACATGAACAAAAACAAGCGAAGACATAAATGTAAAAACACAGGGAACACTAGATTTAAGTGGGAAAACCATGAAATTTAAAAACCACTTTGAGAAATCATTTATGTTTATTGAGAATTTACCAGCACTCCCATTATTACACATGTAGTTAATCATTGAATTAGGAATTATGAAATACCTCACACATTTCTCATCACATGAGACTTTTACAAATTTGTTTACACATATAGCTTGCATACAATGTTGTAATGCCCATTTCGAGACAACGAACTTTGACAAGCAGAAATTACTAACAATTTGGGGTAAAAAATAAAAAAATTAAAGGGGTTAATTAGTACTATTCACATCATTAATCTCATTCTTGGTAATAACAAATTTTATTATAATTTAATTTACCTAATTAAATTAATTACCCTCTAATCCATGTATTTGACTATTTACTTATCTTTTAAATTTATTAGGGCCATAATTAGCAAAACTACACCCCCTTCTTATTTTTATTCACCCTCTTCTCCTTCACTTAACTCTCACACTCATTTTGTTTAAAAATTTATTTACCCTTCCACTATATTTCCCTTATCCAAAGTATGTATGGGGGTCTTATTTGAGCTCTAGGATCTAACAAACCTCAACCCTAGATCTAATTTTGGACCTAAATCCCCTTTATCTCTTTCTTTTCTTTTCATTTCCATGTTATTTTCTCTCATTTGCTTTTTGTTATTACGAGGGTAGAAGACGAGGAGCTTGAGATAGCTTGGATCTCCCAAGATTTACCTTTTTTTTTGTTGTTGAATAAATGTGCATATTTATGTATATATGTTCTTATTTTTTTCTGAGAGTGAGGAGAGGGTGGATTACTTGTGTGTTGTAGGGGGATCGAGTGAAGGGTTGCCGCGTAGAGAAGGCGTGTATGGGGAGAGGTCGTGGTGGTGAGCATGGCGAGGGGGCAGGAGGAGGATGCATCGGTTGAGAGAGGGGTGGAGCAGACCAAAGGGCTATGTAGGAAGGGAGGGAAGATAGGCGGAAGGGGTGAGAGGATGCGTGGGGTGGGGGTCGCGGGAGGTGTGTGGCGCGGCGAGCTGGGATAGCGGCAGGAAGAGCATGAGGGTTTGTGGAGGCGGCGCCCCGTGGGAGTGATGTAGGGGTGGGGGAAGAACTCCCCCACCAATGCCTTTTTTTTAAATAAAATTTGTATTAAATAAATTTAGTTTTTTTGTTTACAAATTTTTGCTTATAAAATTTAGTATATATATATATATATATATAGAGTATTTCATTTTTATATGCATTGGTTTATATATATATATATATATGTGTGTATATATACATATATATATATATATATATATATATATGTATATATATGTAATATGTATGTATGTATGTAGGTGTATGTATGTATGTATTTTATGCACGGAAGTTAACTTGTTATGACAACTATATTGTTTAATAATATAAGCCATACTGAGTAATTTAAAAACGTATACGACTTATTATTAATTTTATATCGAACAAATAATAATATGGATTATTCATTTACAAGAAAAGAAGAACAAGAGAAATTATTTCAAGATGTAAATGGTAGATTTCTATTTACTAACTCTATGACTAATGAGTCGATATTATTCGATGTAACTTGCCTTCCTTTGATATGAGGTTCCATAGTTCCATAAGAATAAAAATATATTTACAAGCTTTCTATTGAAGAATATAAACTCCCAAAGCCCCTTTTACTATCACATATAAAGAAGGTCAAGAGAAAACACAAGAAAAAAAAAAATAGATTTCTTTTTGACATAAAGCTATCAACATTGAAAGAGATAAAAGAAATTAAGGAAACTACTTTTCCAACAACTACTTTTTTTCTTCTTTGTAAAAAGTGATATATAAAAAAAATACATCAAGTTACCAATAAATGGGACATTAGCTAAAATCCTTCATTTCCACAAGCTTAGATTAAAAGAGTCATATTTTCCCAAATGTACTGACCAACCAAGAGTTTTTATTACAAGGTTCATAAGTTTTGAAGAAGAGCTTTCTCATTTTCAACACCATGTCTCAATTTTACATGTAAATGAAAAATATACAACATGAAGAGTTTGAAGATGGGAAAAACTCACATAACTACACACATAACGTATAAAATGCAATAAAGTCTCATATGGAAAGAAATAACAATGAGAGTCAAGATGCCACTAACTCAACTTGAGAGCCAACTTCCATGTCTTCCATGCCAAAATCCATGGTGAGGAGATAAAGAAGCTTGTTTGCCATGACCATAGGCATCATTACATGCTCCAAAGTTATATATCAAATTTCTTGCACAAAGCAAAAAAAATATCCATACCCTCCTTATTTCTCCTAAATTCAATCAACACCCTCCTTATTCCTCCACCCTTCCTCCAAGTCCTTCTTGGAAGGATTTTCAAACCTAAAGGGGTTTCCTTACCATAATGGGGAAGGAGATTCAATCCAAATGAATCAACTTCCCCTCCCAACCATTGATCGGAAACACTAATACCCTACAAGGCTTGTCTATCAAGCCTTGAGGATAGAAAAAATCCTCTCTCCTCCCCACTGACTCCAAACTCCATCATGCCATATGATGGAGGAATTTAAAACAAGCAAAACTGACCAAAATCTACATACAACAATAACAATTTCAAGCAACCAATCTAACAACTAAAAAAGAAAACAACACAACAATAAGACATAAGAGCCTACCTCAGGAAAGCTCTCCCAAAAATATTTCAACTTCTAGTTTCTCACTCTTGACTCAAGCAAATCCACAAGCTCCAATCACCCAAGCATCCAAGAAGTTCCGAAAAAAGTCCCTCTCTATTCCCATGAATGGGAATTTTAAGAAAGCAAAGCATCCTCACAAATGAGGGGGTGACGTGTGTCACCTCTCCTTCTTCAAGGTCAAAGATTCCAAAACAAAGAGAGAAAGGGTAAAATTGTCTTTTTTCCTCTTCTCCCAAATCCCCCTAAATGTTAGCAAGACAAAATTAGTAAAACTTTTAATAAACTTTCAATCCACCCCTTACATGGATATTGAAATCACTTCTTTGTAATCAATGTTAACATTAACAATCAGTCAATGAGAGTGCCTTTGAGATGCTTCACGATGAATTTCTTCTCTTTGTTGTCTTTCTACCTAAATCAATTCATCTGTATGCATTTACATGCGTAATATTTTTCTTTATACATATTTCTCATGTTGAGATGTCTGTGCACATATCAATATCATTTAATCTAACATGTTGTATCTTTTTTCTTTCAATTCTATAGGATTCACTGATTTAGGAAAATGACACCTAAAAAGGGAAGCTCAGCCTTCAAGAAAAAAATGCTATTCCAACCCCTCTTGGTAGTGGTATTGGCATTTGAAAAATATTATGTTTTTGAGAAACCATCTAAGGAAACCCATCCTTCTCCGGAGACCATCATAATCAAGGGATAATGATTACATTCAAAATGAAACTCAGAATGAGAATGTGTTCATTTTTATTTTCCTGATGTTGTCAATGAAAAACAATGAAATGCCTCCCCTTGAAGACATTCCATTGAATGATGTCGAGTTTGACACTGTACCACTTGTCCAATTGAATGAAGATGACACTGCATCACATGCTAGTGCCCAAGAGAATGTTGCAGGTGAAACTTCTGGCAGTGGAAGTCAACGATAGTTAAATTCCACAGGAAAATACTCAGGGGACATCTATTTTTGGAAGAAAGAGAAAGGAAAGAAAATGGGACTTGGGAAGGAGTTTTAGGTTAGAGTGGGTTTAGAAGTTTCCATTTATGGAACCTGTTGAAAATGAGAACAAAGATGAACCTCCCAAAGAATGAAAATATACAATATGTACCTGGAAATCAGGCAGGTACAAGACAATACAAATTAAGCTGGATACTATTAAGAAGCATGTAGGAAAGATATATGAAAAAATAATTGTAGATGGCGTTGAGAAGAATGTTTCAGGATAAAAACTACATTATGATTGCTTACATATTAGGTGGAAAAATAAATTTGAAGAGCACAAGAGAAATGAAAGAATAGCTAGCGAATGGAGGACAATTACCTCTCAATTCAACAAGATCATTCAAAGCTTGATCTTTTGGGTAAAACGGATTCATTCTTCTTATTTTCACATTTTGAAAAGAGGTCATCCCTAATGATTTTCCACACAGACAAAAATTTTGTCTTTTCTTGGTGTCCCACACTTTCACTCATTCTCAGCGTGTCAGAAATTGGTAGTGGTTGCGATTGGGAGGAAAAGCACCTAGCTATGGTTGAGAAAGAAGACTTGAAAGAGAGTGGAAGTCTACTACGATCATGTCTTTGTCTATTGATGGGGGTTCTGCAAATAGTCATTAATATTGCTTGGGATGCTTGAGTGCAGTGTGAACATGTATATTGTTGAGAATTATGCCGAGACTGACCTCGAAATTACTTTCCATTCACAAGATGAGGAGGAGAGATCGATGCCAGAAAGCCTTCCTTGCAGTTGGTGATAATTTTTTGAAGGAGATCGGTGTGCATGGATGATCACTGCATGAATTCGTCTAAGATTTGGTATGTGTTCGGGGAAGATGGGAGCCATCATGTATGGAGTCATTGTCATGGCATGTGTGTAAGACTCCAGACATATCATTGCCCTTATATGATTTTCCATTCATTTAGCCATGGCTCATAGAGATAGAACCTAGCTTACAAAATGGACTTTGTAGGTTTTAGCTTTGTAACAAAGCGTTGAAGACCTTGTTTGAGATGTGTATGCTTATTTCTTCAAGTAGTCCTAAAGGTTCCATGAAATTACTCAAAATATTTTGCAAGAAGGAATAACAAATGGGTGTAATAGAAGCATTAACAATATCGTCAGCCGCTAGGTGGAATCTCATTTGGCTGCCCGACTTGGTTCCATAGGGTGTGCGTACTGATGCTCCCAAATCCTTGTCAGAAGTGATCGTGTGTAGAATCACATGGAAATGGACAAGGCCCATGATATTTGATACATCATTTGAGTGAAAGTATAGAGTTATTTTTGATGTTATGTGGGTCTCCTTCCCATGCTCGAGAAGAAATGCATCATTTAATTAAACAAACCACGAGAAATAACTATCTACTCTATTATTGATTTTCTGGAGCTTGAGGAAAGCGAGTTTGTATGGTAATAGAATATTTGTTTCTCAGTGAAACTACTTTGTAGGGGTCCAAAGTTTTGATAGTTGGAATGATTTGATAAATGTTGGAAATGTAAGTAGATTTTGAAGCTCAACTTGTTTGGGGGAGTATGTGCTTACGTACGTGGATATGAGATACTTGATGTACATGTTTAAAGTAATGTGAGCAGTGAGTTGAGAAGAGTAAAATAGTCATGGGGCATGTTGTTTGATAACATTGTATCATCGTGAGGGATGAGGAATTAAGAGAGAATTGTAGTGCTCTCATATCCCCATTGGAATAAATAAGGGAATGATTTAGAAGGGATGAATTACCATGGATACGGTGCATTTGTAGCCAAGTCCCACCTTTTGGAATCCACATCCCCAAGGCGATGAAGTATATGCATGAAAACTACTATGAAGAGTTTATTCATTGATTAAACATTTTTGTAATCTGTTGATATTAGTACAATGATATCTCAAGGTATTTTAAAAGCGAGGAGTTTGTTTGCTTCAATCTCATGTAGGATGGATTTTACTACAGCATGATTCAATGATTCAAAGAATTTGGATAATCCTTAGAAGTGTGAAGCAAATAACACGACTATGGAAAAAAATTGGGGTGAGTACTATTTTTATAGCAACACCATATTTACAGAAGTTTTCTCATTAGAGGAAAAACCCACTTAAAATCAGTACATTGTATTCAAACAATAATTTTGGAGTTCAAATTGATGATCGATATAATTTTAAGTGCCTTCGTAGCCTTTATAAAGTTAAAATTGACAACACTAAGCTTGAGTAAAAATTTGGAAAATTGTTTGACAATTTATACAATCCATGGTACAAATTAGGACAAATTTCCCTACGAAAGGACTCAGCAGGTAGTATGTAAGTCGAATTAATCTAAGTTTTGCGACTTTGAGAGCTGAACACTTATCGCATCTTCTTGATACATACGAGCTTGAGAACCTATTGCAATGGTTAGTGTCAATGTTAAGTAGGTAATCTTGTCTCGGAGATACAGGTAGAATCAAATGATAGAGATTGGATCAAGTCCATCTGAGTTAAGAAGCTTCCATTTTGTGGATATCCCATGATATAGATGTTCATATAATAATTAATATATTCAAATGTTCTAATGCTATTGTTTTGATAATATATTTTGTTCTCGTTTTCCTTATTGTTGTACTTCTCTTTTTAAAAACCAACGAGTGTTCCCTTTTGTAGTCTTTCCCATGAACCCTTGAAATACATTGCATTGATTTGTTGTAGTATGTACTTTAAATGAGGATGCATTCCATCTTGTATAATTACTCAAAAAGATTAAAATTCCTCAACCCAGGGATTATCACTTATTTGCCCCGAAATTACGTGTGGCTTTAATGTATTCACAAGCGAAAACTATAAAGCAGCCTCTATCTCATTTACGGAAATAGTTTATTGAAAAGAAACTCAAATGTTGAACCATAAGGTCATTTGGTGTTGTCATTGATGTCAAAGTGGCATTGATGGAAAAGCGTTGAGTGGTGAAGCGAGGCTCACCTTTGCAAAGGCATGAAGGTTGATCGGTAGTGCATCTAGGTTGGTTTCAACTGGTGTTACAAACTCAAATTGGTAGGTGGTTGGTCTCTAAAAGGGAAAAGTACATGTTGGATTGCTTTAGTTTCGGATGGTCTACATGTCGAAAAGAATAATAGTGTTGAAACAAGCTTGAATTTATATAGAAAAATATTGTTACTAAAAAAATTTCTTTTGGCGGAGTTTGCATGAAGTTCTTTTTCTCTATTACGGGTTCAGGATTATTTGGTTTGGATGGTCTACCGAAATGCATTTTCCAGTAATAGTGTTGCAAGATTGAATTTCTTTACTAAAATGTTGTTGATATACCCCTTACACATGTTAGGTTTCAGCGAAGTTAGTTTTTCTCTCTTTGATTCTCATTTACCTTAGTAGGCATCTTTGAAGTCAAACCACTGTTACCCCACATGGAGGTGTAGTGGCGTGGTTAACCTTCATATCAATTGAAATGACTATTCAAGATCATCATTTAGTTTACAGATTCCCATCTCAAAACCTAGGATTATTGTTGTGTATGTTCATCATTGTGCCTATCTTACATACCTTCATGTGGTTGATTGCTAATGGAGAAATTCCAAGGTTGCAATTTGATTGAAATAGCTAAGAGAAGTTGGTCTTAGCAAAGAGACCCAACACTTGGTCTTAAGCCCTCGATATTGAATTTATTCAAGACCATCAAGTGTTGTTATGTCTTTGTTAGGTTTCTGGAGTTCTTTTTCTCTCCTACAAGAGCAAAGTAGTGTGATGAAATCCTTCAAGTGCAATAGTGTTGTATGTAGTGTGATGAAATCATTCAAGTGCAATAGTGATGAAATTATAATTAAGTTTTCTCTTTTCTCTAGTCCAAAAAGAATCCCAAGAATCTTAGATAGTTACATGAACTTGTTTTCTCCTTATGAATCTTGAACTAGAATGTAAAGAGCCATGGTATTACAAGTAAAAAAAACATGAAACAAAAATGGTGAAAGTTGATTTAAAATAACACTATTCCTCATTGACTTTCTTGAGACATACCTTGTATCAAAAAATTGAAGATTGCAACAAATGGAACAATTTTCAAAATTAAATTACTCTTAATTATATCATCTTATGTAACATGCTCCACTCTTCATCTGTTGGAATTAATTTTTTTGTAAATAAGTGTATTTGACATATAACTTTGTTGTTGATTCATAATTAAGAGTGGATCTTTCCTTTTATTGTATATGCGAGGCACTTACTTGACAAGGTTATCAATGGTTTAACAAAGCCAGAAATATTTATCTCATCTAGCTTCTCAGGAATTTGGTTCTTCTCTTGCATCATTTTTTCTTTCATATTCTTCTGGAATGCATCCTTCTTAATGAATTTGTGTGTTTTTTCAAAAGGCATTAGCAAACCAAGCCTTATGAACTCTAATACCTTTCCATACAACTCTTATAACATTATTTGACACTTATTCAACAATTCATGTGCTTCACCTAACATCACACACTTTAGAATGATAGATGATACCTTTATTGAGGCATCAAAAGCTGGTTCTGTAATTCCTCTGGATGCTAGTTACGTGTCCCTTAGCGCTGAATTTGTAGATAGCTTCAAAATTTTCCTTATTGTATCTCTCTTCAAAGCCATCACTTTTATGTCTTACCAGATTATGTATTCATGGATCTTATCATAGATTCTGTGTAGATCGGATGTACATGAATTCAAACAATCTAATCAAATCATCATTTTTGGTTTATTTCCCCAAGAACATTATTGTCATATTAATCAATTCCTTTTTATAAAATTCGAGATAATTTGATGTTGGAAGATTGTATATCCTTTTTTTTTCTTTTGCCAACTCATGTTCACTGATATTTCATTTTGTTTTTCTCTTCCTTTTCTTGCATTGCCCCTTGAATTTTCTCATCTTCATCTAGGCTACTGATCCCATTTTTGGCATTTTATTTCTCTTCCTTGAACCTCTTGATTCTCCCGATGTTTGTTCTAATATATTATTCTTACTAATTGTTTCCTGTAATTTTTTTCTTGGCTTATTCTAGTTCTACTTGTCAGCATTTCATTCCACAACCACTGCGGTCATAAGGCAGATGATTTTATCTTCCTCTCAACTCACTTGTCTTATTAAGTGCCACTTTTCCTTTTGCTTTCTCATTTTCCAGGTCTGCCTCTAACTTTTGAATCTTATTATTCAACTTATTTTTCTCCCTCTCTGCCTTTAGAAATGTTGTGTACACCACATCATTGTTCCTTTTTGAGACATTTATTTTGTCAGAAGGTTTCATTCCCTTAGAATCCATTTGAAGGGAGGTTACATTGTAGTCACTGGAAACCATTTGATTATCTGGTTTTACAACTTTGGGAACAACATACATGTATTCCATTGTATATGTGACTAGGTTATATGTTGGCAATACCCTCATTGTGGCAGGATCTGAACTTACAGTAGCCTGTAGAATTTGCTTCTTGTTTTTATCTCTTTCTAATTTATTGGAAAACTTAGCTCTGTAATCAAAACTTGAGGTGTTTGTAGGAATGAATGGTTTCACCTTGAATGGAGAAGAGTAATTGAATTTTGGGGAGAATTTCCTTGTGGAATGGAAAATTCTTGAGGGTGGCAGTGACCCCACCTTATGTAATTAGTTGCCTTGAGCTAGCCTCTGCAGAGTAAGTGTATCTTATGTCTGTCACCTCTGTCTTTTTCCTCTTCTTGGTTCCTTTTTGGAAAATAGCCATAGGAAATTCAACTATTTGTATTGGCCTCTTTAAGTTTACAATACTCTGTTGACTACTACCATCATCACTAGAACCTCCAGTAATTTAATACTAATGAATTCATGGCCAAATTCTCTCTTTCTGGATTTTTCAACGTGTGGCTGAATTGTTTGTTGAGGATTTGACTCCAGAGTAAATTGCATTGGATTACCACTTGTAGATGTTTTAGTATGCAATGGTCCTTTCTCCAAAGTGAAGTTCTCAAGGCCTGACTGTATAGAAACTCTTCTAGGCTATGCCTGCTCGAACTTGGTGGAAGCCAAATGCTTATCTGATTAAACCCAAACCACCATCACTAAAACCCATCTTTTAACAATAACTGCTCCTGTAGAATATCTTTGTTTCAAGCCTTCATCGAGACTTGGTTTATATGTTCCAAGGGGAAGTGTGTAATTCCTCAGAAGTTAGTGTCATCATCACTACTTGCCTCTCTAGGATGCACTTCATTCCACAAATTTGATGAGCATCTTGCATCTTCAGAATAGAATTATACTCTGGAAACAAATTTCTAGATAGCTAGGTCACTTGCCTCATAGACCAAAAAGGTAGTAATTTTTGACCTTGTCCATTTTTTCTTGCAATTCATGATGTAATTCCTTTGGCATGCTTTTAGAGGACTTTTTATCAGATTTTGCATAAAATTTGGCAGATTGAAAATCCTACTGCTGTTTTTGGTGAGGGTAATCCCGAAAATTTATGTTGGCAAACTCTTGAAAACTAATTCCTTTCTCAACAACAATTTCATCCATTGTTATTTTTACTTCATCTTAATAGTTCTTGTTTTTAAATTTTCTAGTAAAGGGTTGCTTTCATGTTGAATTTTAGTGGCGAAGTTCTTGTTCGCCTTTACCCTTGCTTTAATCACCTCACATGGGTCATACACCTTTGATGAGCGTTGACATCAAACTTAAAAATATCTAAGATTTCATGTGCCACATTGAATGCTTTTATTTCAAATGTGAACCCTCCACATGAAAACGGTAAGGAAAGAAATATGACTCCTCTTTTACGAGTAAGTAAAAATAGAGTTTATTTGTGCTTTCCGGCTGCCCATATAGACATTCGAGGAAAAAACTATCTTTGTCACATGTATTGGAAATTTACTGAGTTGTACTCTGATCCATAAAACCTTAGCAGCTGATTATATTCCTCCATTTCTGAAGTACCGATTGCTAACTGCATATTTTTGATCCCGATTGGTCACGATCTACGAGTTCCAGGAAATCTAGGTAATGTACTTTTAAAATTTCTTTATAAATTGGAGCCCAAAATAATTCACAAAGCTGACTGTAGTCCCTTTATTACTCAAACATCCTTATCTTAGGGGTCCACTTCGAGTTAATGGACAGAATCACTTTTGGTAGGCCTCAACATTATAGGGCTGAATTGCAAGTTTGTTGTTTTTCAGAACCATTGAAAAACCTGCTCCTTAGAATTAAATAACACAAGTAGGAAGTGAACCTAAGGTCTTAGTGCGAGCCTTCTTTGATTGTTAAGAAATTTTTATGCATAGATTCTACAATGTGCCCAACAAATTTGTATACCTAAGGTGGAGAAAGCGAAATGGATATTGTATACCATTTCTAGGAGGTTTCATCCACTTTCTCAGCTTTATGAAGCCAAGGAAAAATACTAGCATAGGAAATGGTATCAACCCGACCCATGGTTTAAACATCTCAATTGCGTGTGGAGGCTTCCCTTTTGAGTACCAGATTCACTGTCAAGCTGTTAATTTTTGTAAAAATTCTCTCTACGACATTTTGAGTGGTGGCATGATATCATTGTGCTATGAATATTTTATAGGTTTATCTTGTGGTTCCTAAATATTTTCTTTTAAACTCCAATGCATGGCCAAGATTTACCTCCGTAATGGACAAAATTTATTCTCCGGTGCCATTTGCAGACAATTGCTTTTTGTTCCCATCATAATTCTGGGCACATAGAATGAAAAATTTAGGGTAGGGTAAAACCTTGGGAATCATGCGTCCCGATCAGGACACCCATGTTATCGACCTTTATGTTTTAGTTTATGATGGGTCCAAATGTTTACTTTCAATTTTCCTTATTCTCGAGATGAGTATCTAAGATGTGAAGTTCTTGTTCCCGATTACAGGATCATAAATATCATGATATTCATCGATAAAACCGAGGGGTTTTAAGCGAGTTTAGCATATGAGATTTGGGTTTTACTTTTACTTTGGGGTCTATGGAAGTAGACATGCTTGGAAGTTTGGATTACTGCGGCTCTGGAAACCCTCGAGTCCTTATATTTAAATATTTCAAAGCGAATGATTTATATAGTGTTACTTATAAAAAGATGATATTTAAAGAATCAAGATTGAATGTAGGATGACTTACTTGGAAATATGAAAATTTTGAGTCTTACCACACGGTTCCACAACTTCATGAATCTATGCATACATTTGTACTATGCCTTCATTCAGAAACAAAATTTGATTATCGATGGACATTTTAATATCACCTCAACTGACTTGAAAGTAGTGTCGATGGTCCACATCACTATAAATGATTACTTCTTTGATGTACTTTGCGGTCAGGCGTCAATAAATTTAGCCTCCATTATTAGAGATGATTCCCATTGGCGGGATTCCGGGTCTCCTTGAAAGGAGTGTGTCGAGCTTCATTCCCACGAACTCCAGAGCCGCGGGAATGAACCGATTGATAAAGTTTTGGCTTTGTGGTGATAGGTGTGAAGAGGCATTTAATGACACGAAGCCATTTAAATTTTTGTGGCCGTTGAAACATTATTGATTTCTTAAATTAAGATTCTTTCTTTCTTAAATTAATTTAAAGTTTTCAATAGATTAAATAAGCTATCACCCCACTTTTTCCCATGTCATGACGAGAGGCATAATTCCATGGATTTCTTTTTGCCTTGTCCCGTACGGCGTGAACCTCTCGGATTTAGGCGGGATGAATTAAATTTTAGGTCGAGGGTTTATTTGTTCATTATTGGTCATGGAAGATATGATGGGCCCAACATACTATATATATTCTTACTTATAGTTGTTATAAATGATTATAATAATATATGTGACTTCAATTTTTGTCCCATAACTTATATTTGAAGAAAATGATGAACTTATGATAGCTTTTTAATTTATTCCACAGAAAATTTTAAATCTAATTCGTAAGAAATTAAATAATATAATTTTAATAAAATCATCCTTTAATGTAAATCTATATATTTTATTTACATTATAGTGATTTATTAGAATTGTGATTATTTCTTTCTTAAATTAATTGTAAAATTTTCAATAGAGTGTAAAAAGCTGCATCATCAAGTCCACCCCTAATTTTCAAAATACCTGAAACAAATATCCCATTAGATGAGAATATATCAAACGGATTGGTCTTTGAATTAATTAAATTACCGATATGAATAAAATCAAATGTTGTTTAATATTATTTACTATTTTAATTGAAGTAACTTATTCACAATAAAAGTTATTTTTAAAATTTTGTAGAATTCAGAATTGTTGATATTTTGCAGTTTGTTGAATAGTGTTTTCCAAATTATTTTTTAGATATTAATACCATTTCATAATTTTGACATGGCACTCATATTAATTTTATTCAAATTAATTAGATATATATTCACATGACTTATTAACTTTTTCATTTTCCTTTGAAGGCCACAATTAACGTGTGTTTTCTAATATCTCATTTAGGCTAGAAGGGTAAATCTTAACCTAGCCGGATCAATTAAAGTATGGGGACACCTTAATTTGATCCACTCCGAAGGAAATGATGTTTGTTTGATAGCATATTTTGCGGGTAAGTTCCCTATTTCATAAAGCTTAAGTAACTTTTGAATCGATATGCATGACAGGATGTGAACCCTATGTCACTTCCAATTTCCAAAATATCATTTCGTATATTTCATACTTGTAGTTATTTTTTTACCACAAATGTATCTCCTAGAGATGACCACTTGTGATGAAGGCATCTAAACAAATCTGGAAAATCTAAATGCGCGTTGTCACTTTAAATACTAAAGTTATGGACTCCATCAAGTCTTTTCTATATTTGATGAGACTATTGTTGGGAATAATTACTCCACCGATTGTAGTAGTATTTGAATGATGTGATTTGTGCACATTTAATTGACTACTTTTGTATCAAATTTTAAGTGATAAATCAACGTAAGATCTTAGTCATGACTCCCACTTATCCTTAGTATTTACATCATATCTCCCAGCTAATGCCATTATAAGTTGTTGGGTCGAACCTTGTGCAGCGTTAACTCCTCAAGAGGCTTAATATATTCTTTAGAATCTCGAGATGTTTATTATGAAGGAAGTTATTATTGATTTTAATATATAACATCTATCCTTAATGATATCATATTCATCATTATACAAAGGGCGTTACGAAAAGGCGGAGGCATAAATGAAAGGATAGTTATTAATATTTGTGACATAAAGGTTTAAAAGTGAATTTGGCTCCCGGCGAGATTTGCATTTAATATTACACCATCGATACATGACTGTAGTTTGGTGAGACACAGTGTAAAGGTCATGTCGAAGAACTCACTTAGAAATTCCGAGAATAAATTAATGGCACATTAATCCGAGTCATTTGAACAGAACCATACTTTTATTTCTCATGCAAATCGATCCTTAGGGGACCAAATTGAGCATCATAGAGCTTGACTGGCTAATAAGCCATGAACCAAACATCGATGGATTTCTTCTGAAAGTTATGACTACGCCGCTCTGGGACATGGTTATTGTTGGGAAATCCTTCAGGCCTCTTTCTCAGTTCAAATGAACATTAGATGCTTTTTGCAAGAGCAACCCCTCTCACATATAACGATCATTTCTTTGAGACATCTAATTTCCCCCGATCCAAGAAAATGGAATATTTTATTTTAAGCATAATGCGTTTTCAAGTTTGTTAATTTTTAATCAGCGTTAAAGGATTTTATACTCCAAAAGTTGTCAGACCCATTCTAATTCAAGACTGATTTTCATTGAAATTTGGTATTCCTTTTTATTGACATTTCTTGCATTTGATCAAGCCCCTTTTCTTTCACCTATTTCTTGATTTTGAGTCGATTTTCCAAAGTTGTCAATCAGAGATTACCATTGCATCAAATTATTTTTAGTGTGAACCAATTGCTTGCCGAATAATCAAAATGACTCGAATAGCCAGCTAGGATGCACAACATAGACTGTTTCGAGGGTTTAAATTCCTACATACCGCCGTGAGTGAACCCGATCCTTTTTAATAATGATTAAAAATGTAAATACTGACTAGCCTTTGCATTAACCTTGATAATGAATCAAAAATTCTGCAAAAATTGTTTCATTCCTTTGAAGAAGGAGCTTGAAGTTTATGGGCTTAACCCTCTCCCTCTTTAGCCTTCACAGAACTCCTCCACACCTGCGGCGACTTGTTTCCATTTTGATTATTACGCTTTTGTGTCAGTTTGTACTAGAAAATAACTATATGCACAAATGAGTTGCAAATTAAATACAAATGAACTTCACTTATCATCCATGATGTCAAAAAAATTGAGGAAAAGACTTTCATATATAATTCCGAGATCATGAAGCTTGGCCAAGCGTGAGTTCCCCAAAATCATACTTGATCCAAGGAAGCTGCCTCCATATTCCCTCATGCACAAACCTGGACAAGCAGGTTACATGCTCTGTGACTCATTTTTAACATAACGTGCTCATTTGGAGGATTTTCCTAGGAGGATTACATTAGAACTACGATGTGGGAGGTCATTTAAATATAGGTGTTTAAGCCTTATCCTTAAAAGGCCTCGGTACATAAATACCTATAGATGTTTTTGTTTGCTACCACCATGTCTCCCGCACATTTTAATAGTCCACAGTGAAAGTAGATGCCAAACATGTCCCTACCCGTTTCTAGGCAGTTATGGGTTTGTTTGAAATTGTACCATGCCAGAGTGGGATGAACAATTTCTATATGCGGCATGACTTGATATGTGGAGATCATAACCCGATGAATGTGATGTCAATGCATGGACATGTTTTTGGGTTATCAGTGACGGCCTTTTGTGTAGGTAAAGTGAACTCCCAAAGAGCCTGCAATGAACTTCGATCGAGGGCCAGCGTTTTAATGACTTGGAACCATAATGTGATACACCCATGATGATAAAGTGTAGATATGAACCATTTGAGCAATAATACAATATTTCAATAATGGCGATGGCTGAATAAGTGAGTGGTAAGCCATGTGGTTGTTTGAGGACCCACCACGTCGGTGATAATATGCATTGTCCTCATGGCTACGGAGCTCCTCATGTAGCATTGTTGGGAAAAGTTAGAGCCTCTTGCTTAGTTCTCGGAACAACTTTTCACCCGGCCAGACCGGCTAGGAGGTCACAAACTAATAATTTTTTTTGTCCTCACGCCTTTCTCCTTTTGCCACTTGTGCACTTCTCGAATGAGCCTACTTGCAGCCCAATTGCTACACGTCGTACCATGTAACCTTGGACTTGTTGACCATTCGTTGACCTTTTGGTGACGAACTTTGATTGGACATATCTTGAACTTCGAGTGTAATACCACCGTTTTCACGTTCTTACATAGTTGTCGGAAAGCTATCACAAAGGATATAATGAATTGACATAGTTTAGGAAGTTTAAAGCGAAATTGACATTCCAAATAAGTATCCCACATGTAGCACCTTCATTCCTCTTAGAACTTCTCTCTTTATAGAGCTCGTGACCCGATTCCTTATGCGAGTAGTCAATTCCTAAAATATTCATTGGATAATATTTATTATTTTGTCGAGAATCCCTCGATTTCGGATTACTATGGATTCTCTAGAATGCTGCGTCTGACGATGTGGATACTGGAAATTGATGCCAATCAACCCTGGCAAACGGTGATCTCTTAGATGGGCGGATCAAGTCAAACTATCGTTTGCCATCGCCGTTATATCTACGATGAAGCTTTTTGAAGTGCTTAGGAGGAAGGATGGAAGGGGGGAGAGGATTGTTATACACTGGCAGGGAGTGCTGAGACATAGCAGGCTATTGATAAAGAATGTGTTTGAGATCACTTTCAAACCTAAGCTGGCACTACGGCGGATAAGTTGAAATCTACCGTCTGGCCCTAGGAGATTTAAACGATCTGGGTAGAAATATATTATGATATGTAATATTTATGTTTCAAAAAATATATGAGAGGTATGTGACATGTCTGAATTATCTGTGAAATGTATATATTTTTCCTTAGGAGGTGTACAGATCTAGTTTGAGAACAATAATATTTAAATTAGATATTCCTTAATGTTTCCTCCATACTCATGTTTTCTATCAAGTTAAAACAACTTAAGACTTAGCAAGAACTAATAAATATATAATAAATGGATAGATAATTAATAAATGTCAAAATTAATAACATTTAAAAATAAATTTAATAACTTATAATTTTGCAAGATATGTTTATTAGTTATTAAGTTATTAAATAATGAAATTATTTTTAGATGTTATATATTTCAAAAAAGTATTAGATTATTTAATCTTCAGGGTAGTTCGATAGTAAAAAGGATTAGGTTATCTTGCGTTGGTACTGATTTTGCGCCTTTTGATTTGTCTCCTCATTTACTTTGAGGCTTACAGAATTTTTATTCATTTTAGTTTATTTCCGATGTAGGAGGCTAGAAACCATGCACAGCCATTTAGCTTTCATGACCCTCTTCGTCATGTCGTGTACTTGCTTTATATGCTGCCCTTTAGCATAAATCAATCTCTGCTGAATTTGCTTTTCCTTTTCTTTTAAACTTTTCTTAAGAAGGAGAAGAAATCCTGGAAATGGATGATGATTTAATGTCAAAGAATGAGGAGAAACATGGAAATCATGTTTTGTGGGATCATTCTTTAACATACGAAGATGTTTTGGAAAACATATTGTTTTGGCTTCCATTAGAATCGATATGCCGAGGGTTTTGTATAGTTTCTAAGGAATGGAAAGCACTCATGACTTCCACCATATTCTTTAGGCATTACAACGAAGCGAGGAACAAACATCAGTGGATAATTGTAAATCATGATGCGTGCTCATAATTGGACGAGATATGACTTTTGTCTGAGTAGAACATGGAAAATTCTCAACTTTTTGTGGTTATTATGCTTTGATTGGGTACGGTTTAAAGATTCACATCGAGGGATAATATTATTTTGTTTGAGTCATATTTCAAGGGTATGTAATCCACTGAAGGATGGAACCTCCTTCCCAAGCTTCCTCAGATGTTATCAATTAAGCCTAATGAATGGTACTTTATGATTTATACATGGGGCATTCACCAGTTTTGCGGATAATAGAAAGTGCAAGTAGTTCGAGCGGGCACTAATAGACATGGAGTTAATGTAGGAAATGGTACTATAGAAATTTATGATTCTTTTATGGGGACTTGGAGGATTGTGGCACGATTGAGAGATTGTTTCTTCTATGGATCCATTGTCTTCAACAAGAATTTTTCCTTCTTTATGTCATATGGACCTGTGTTGGGTGTGAGAATTTATAGCTGTGATCCAGGATAATGCTACTTTGCATTTTGTGTTGTTACATGTAGATATACCGTGGAGAGACCATTTCCATCGATCTGAGACGACCTTAGATTATCTCTGAAGAAAGGGTGCTAAGTGAAGGCACGATTGTAGATGGGGACCATTTGAAGGAAAAAAGTTGTGTTTGAGAACTCAAGGCTTGAGTTTGGAAGGAGGAAAGAAAATGTTTGGTCTTGGAAAGAGAGTGCAAGGGATGTCTCCCCATGGTGTGTAGTGTGTTTTTACGTAGGGAAAGGATGTTGTTGTTGGAGTTGCAGCTTTGTGGTGGGAGAGTTCTTGTGTTTTAGAAGGGTGATTTCGAAAATATCCTCATCCTTTGTTTTCATTTAAAGCAGAGGGTCTTGATCGTGGTTATGCCGAATATATAAACACAGGCTGACATGTGTTATAATAGTGGCATCGCCTTTGATCCCGAGAGCTGATTTGAGACAGCCAGTGGGTGACCCTATTATGTATGTATACATTACATACATATGTGTGTGTGTGTGTGTGTCTGTGTAAATATATATCGAGCTTTTTGTTTATCTTTGTCAAAGCTTATAAGCAAGATTAATCATTAAATTATATATTTTTTAAAAAGTAGAACCTGCGATCAATTAAAAAAAAATACATTAACTGCTTACTTTGCACATACTTAGACATAAAAAATTAATGTGACGAGCAGTATCCTTGATTGGCCCAAATGCAAGTTATTTTCCCATGGTATTAAAGTTATCCCAATCCTTCCCTGTTACATCAGAGATAGACATGTGGAAGGATTCCCGAGAGCCTCCCAGTGTAAAGGCATTCCCCGAGGTCCAAGCCCATAGAATGAATCGATTCGAAAAAAGTTTTAGGAGTCCGCGGTGTCGGTGAAGGACGAGGTAGAGTGGTAGTGAGAAATCAAAGATATCACATGTCATTTTCATGTTCCTCAAAGTGTTTGAAGTGTCGCACATTCCCGAGGCACTTGAGCGTAAAAATGTAAGAGCATGCAAAAGAAATGAAATTTTTGGGCCTTATTAGTTATTACTGGAGTCCAAATTCAACGGAGAGGTATTCACTAAAAAAGTTATAAGGAGATTCACCATTTGATTTCCAACTATTTTTAATATTTTTACCATTTTCGCCGAAAAGAATGAAGCGAGTTACTAAGGATATTCACGAAACTCACGAAAATGGTTACGAGGTATATTCACCACACCTGATTTGTATAAGTTTTTTCGGAGGTTTACCATGCAAAATTTTCCGTGTAATTGAATAAGTTGTATGCCATTCAACTTATATGTTATTCCATTTCTTTGATATATTTCCTTTAAAAAATTATTGTAATATCTACACATTAGTTTGTGCATTTTGTTTTAAAAGCAATGGTTTTGCTTTAATAAGAAATTGCTCTCATATATTGTAATATTGATTAAATCAAGTCTCTCGAGAATAGTTCTTTCGGGAAAAATAGTAAAATAGAATGTACGTGTAGTATTGAGAGACACGCTAGGATTTGAGAAGGGAGGAAAGAACCTGACACATGTCAATACTTAGAAATTGAAACACTCTTACCATGATATACAAAATAACGCCCCCATTTTGGATCTTTTAATTATAAATCACCCTTTTTGGAGTGATTTACGATCATGTTTCTTGTAAGAATTCCATATCGATTTGTGCGGTGTAAAAGTGATGCAAAAAGATGCGACTAGACAAATTTTAATTTAAATCGAGTTTACATCACTTTTTAGTATAAGTTGCATTAAAGTATGTATGCGCTGCGCCATGTATTTCGGCCCAAATTGTCTGACATTAATGAGATGTGGAATACTTATGTAATGCTGAAATTCATTGGATAAATTTAAAAAAAGAAATATAATTAATCGTAATTTTAAATGGTATAATTATGAATAATTTTATTGCATTTTTTTTTCTTATGTATACTTATTAAACATTAGATACTAACATATTATTTATATTATATTATGTTTGAGAAATTGTACATAGAATTCATAAAATATCGAATATTATTATTAATAATAAATAAAGACATTGTTTCGATTCAAAATGTGACTTACAATAATATATAATAGTGTAATTTTGAGAGAGTATTAAGGGGTTCCTTCTTAATTACAAAAAAATAGATGTAAAACTACATCATAAATATTCCAGTGATTGGTCTCATCGTCCTCCCCATAATCCTCACAATCTTCTTTCTCTTCCTGAAGTTGATCCTCCTCGCTCTCATCATCCTCTTTATTGTACTCCCCCTTAGTTCTCTTCATCATCTTCATCATCACTTTTCCCTTCTCTAAATCCTATTTATCCTTACTAGTTGTATTATCTTGATCGTAAATTTAATGATAAAATTTTAAATTATTTTATTTTAACTTTTTATTTTGTATTAAGCTGATTTGGAGACAAATACATGTATTCTTAAGTGTGAAAATGCTTGTCTTTGGGCCCATAGGTGCAAAAGGATTTTATATTTCATTGTCAAAATATTTTAATTCCACACACACTTTCTTTGTTGTGCAAAGCTGTATAGTGCTTTCTTAAATATGAATACAAATATATGATTAAATTATATATATTAATATTATTATTTTAAAAATATTAAAATAAAACAACGTAACTTTCTAAATAACTTATATATAAAGGCCTACCACAATTTATTAGCGACCTCTTATTAATTTTGTTGGCCTAAATGATCGAGTCATAAGCAAGCCCTTTTTCGAACTTGTCGCCGTACCCATTAAATTGCATTACTTTTGATACATGCGTTAATTTCGCGATATGTATTAAAATTTTTATCAAATCCCCGTGATATGGCAAACATTTCATTACATACTGGACATAATGCACAGTCGGTTGAAGCTGAAATTATTTGTATTGGTTTTAATAGTATTAAATACCTAGACTTCGATTAGACTAGTACTTATTGGATTCTAATTTAGAGATTTTTGGAATTATATATCAACTTTTTTTAATTTCCATTTTAAGGTTTTTGATTTTTAGTGTTTAATAAAAAATTTTATGAAAAAAATAGTAAATCACTTCAAGTTGGTAAAGAATAGAAAATAATCTAGCTTGATCATTGATAAAGTAATTGTTTATAGATAGAATATTTCCAAAGTCTTTGCAAGGGAGATGAAATTATCACAACTAATTATTGCTTTATTGAACATTCATTGAATATAATTTATTCACAACTTGTTCTACATCTATGACATCTTTCAGAATTCATAACAAAAGTGATGATAATGCATTTAGCAAGTAATTGTCTAGTAGAAAATAATTATTTGAAGTCTTTTGATTAATGTAATTTCTCATGACATCTGGTTGTCTTGACAAATGAAAGGTGATTGCTAATTTTGGATTTAGACCTCTTATTGAACCATTTGTATATAAACATAACATTTCATGTTATATTTCTATGAGATAATAACTTTAAACCTTCACAAAACATGTGAGAATGGGAAATTGCCCATTCTAAACAAGGTGAAATATTGGCCTCTATTGATTAAACTCCATTTATTTCAAACACAATCCAATGGTAATCTTTGTTGTTTACAATTTTCAAGAAAAATTTTTTAATACAAAATAAAATTAAGTTTATCTAAAAATGTGAAAGCATTTTTTTATAAATAATCAATTATGCACTTAAAAATAATTTCAATTGAGTATTAAATTTAACCAAATTGTTTATATATACAAAAAATTCAACTGACTATAAAAATAATCAACTTCTATCTAAAAATGGAAAGGTAAATATTTAAGTACAATATATGTAAATATAATTTCAACCGACTACAAAATTTAACCAAATTGTTTGTGTTTATTAAACAATGCTGATAATATAAGCTCCGAAACTTCAATCAAGTCACTAATTATTTATTTACTGTATGTTTCGAAAATTAGCGTGCATGTATTTGGGTGTGGCCCCACATGATCTAACCATGTACATAAGTGTGTGAATATTTTTCTATCGGAATGCATTGTGCCATCAAATTTCTAGCTAACATGCAATCCAAAGAAAATGGCTTCTTTTCTATCATGAACAAAGCATGTTTTTCACCTATGAACAATATGTTATTGTTCCATATGTATGTGTGTGTACTTGTCTAGAACTTTTGCATGTTTTTAATGTAAACGACACAATATTCCCCTTCTTTGATCTTAAAAATTGTTGCTAATTTCACTGCATTTGCATTATGCCCCAAAGAAAAAATTAATTCAATATTTAACAGTAGTTAATCAAATTTTGAATGAAGGAACATTGTTCTCTTGAGTGTAGGTATGTAAAGCACAACCCAATATCGAAAATGTTGTTAGTGACATCTTTAACAATGGCATAGCTAAATGTATAGACAAAATATCGATAACATGAATATGAAAAATCTGGTTGTATGGTTACAGTGATCTAAATTCAATAATGCCTAGAACTCGAAATGGCAATTCCTTATACCCCGAACCAATAACTTCCTTCCAGAGTGGAATGGAGATCTAAAAGTCAACCAATACACAACAATTCCTTTTCAATAAATCAAATAATAGTTTATAGTGTACGATTTTGTTAATATAAAATTCTTTCCATCATTGTGATATTTTTTTAGTTAAACACTATGATGAAACTTTTAATAAAAGAACAAATTAATTTCATGGAGATATTTTACACTTTGATTTTATATTATATTATAGTATAAAGTCAATTTTATATGTAATTTCCTTGTTAATAGACCATACTATGAATAAGGACATAAATTTCACAATTATGTGTATTTAAATTGAAAATTGAAACCAATATGAATGATAACATCTAACTATCAATAACATTCTAAGCATTAGATAGTAATCCAATATGAAAAATGGTCAAAAAAATAATGTTATATTATTATAAATTCAATTTCATGTATTGCCTTGTTCAAGAGTTGTTTGAGATAGACTACATTGTTTTAAAACTTTCCTTACATCATCTTCATCCCCTATTAAAACTAATTTTGTGTAAACAATATTGGCATAAGACCACTGCCATTTTTAAATTCTTTATCACGAAGACACTTTGGAGTGAAACACCAAAATTCTCTTAAGTACACAAATTTGTTTAGTGTGTTTGACTCTGATAGTAGTTTCACAATTGTAGGAATTTCAAGTTCTTTCCAAATTGCATCCAAATTTTTAATAAATATTTCTCCCTTTTATCACAATGCTCAAGACCCAACAAAACAATGGAGGAGCCTCCACTTTAGTTGTTTATAGTAGTTTCATTACAATTTTTTCTACATTGACATCTGTATCAAATGTAGACCAAAATGTTTTGAAATTGTGTAGATGCAACAATTAGAAATTAAGTAACATAGCCTCTTGGTTGAATGTGTTCGTTGTTCAATTGGAATGTGCTTTAGTTTTTTAGAAGTTTGTTTTTGAATTAACAATCCTTCTAAATCAAGAATAAGCAAATATTTCTTTGGAGCACTGCCAAAAATAATATATTTCGAGACTCATTATCATTATATTTATTTTGAATATAATAGGATTATTTCACTATATATTTTACCTCTATCTTTAAAATTTTCCGTAGATTGTATATTATCCCTAACACTATTTGCACAAAATAATAAATGTTTGAAAAATTGATTTAAACCAACATTGAGAAGTATTGAAAATTTTCAATAATTAATAAATAGTATTTAATACATGTTTGCGAGCCAATTGTCATAATTGATGGTGTAGGATTTGATGTGGTTTATGTATAACCACCACTAAGCATGTTTTTGAGGAACATCTTGTTAGTTAGTTTTGAATGTTGTGTTCATGAATAACACTTGTCTCTAATTGATTTAATTCATGACTTAAATTTTATCTTCACTCACACATGAATACTATAAGGCTCAAAAATTATGACCATGAACATATAATTTTAGATTGAAAATTTAAAATTGTTAAGAATGGGAAGTTGCCCATTCTCAATTGTCAATAAAAAGAGATAATATCTATAAAATAAGAAGTGTTTAGAGCAGGAAATCACCTAGAGTCGTAGTTAAATATTTATAATATTTGTTTAAGCATATGCTCGTGCTTTGGATTTTCTATTATACATATTAGTGAAGGTTCATCTTTAAATTTTTTCATTCTTTTATACATTTGTACCATTCAATATAGTATTAAAATATGGGATGAATGAATCGAGTTTGCATCTTTTAATCATGTGCTCTTAAATACAAAGATCTCTCATACTTGAACGGATGTTTTGGAATGAAAAACCAATATCAATTGAATTTACAATATCAAGGCTTGATATGTGAGGAGTCAAGTTCCACTTCCACTTCTTCATTGACCATGTCATTTGAATTATGGACACCATAAATGCTAAAAATCATTGAAATCCCCTAAAACCCACCTTCCTCATTCAAAATATATAACATCGCTTTAGAAATGATTTCATTCATATTTTTATCCTTCCTCATGTAGATGCATTACGAAAACTATGAAACAAATAATCTTTGACATTTGGAATAAAAAAATACACGCACAATTCATTGTGCTAGATCCAATGCATGAGAGTAGATCTATAATATATTTTTGTGAGATATTACTCACAATGTTACAAAAATCAGACAATAACAACTTTTGTACTTAGTGGAGAGAGATGGTTTTCTAGACCTGCCAATGTTTTGCTCAACAAAAGGATAAAACATTGACATGTAAACTCATAAGTATCCTTCTCCCTTGGTTGAGAATTTCTAGTAATTGAGCGATACATATAATTCCAGGAGATCAATAGAATCCTTTGAATAATTTGGTTCATTTCCATGACTCCTTATCTTTCCAGATATTTGAATAGTTTTTTCTTTTCATCCAGAAATTTTCAACAGAGTTGAGAAAAATGAGTTTCATGTATGTTAAAATTTTTACCACAATTAGATGCATTACATCCCATTAATAATCAATTTGTTCAGAACTCGTGTTTTAAATATGCCATAAATTTTTGCTCAGTGATCTATTCTCATTTTTACTCTTTTAAGAATAGGCATCTAAAAGTTACTTCTTTCAGCCACTAAGTTTATTATCTTTTCTCAACCAAACTTCTCCACTTATGCATTTATCTGAAAGGATTTCTAATTCATCTTGAGTCATACCCCTTGTGCCTTTGAAGAAATATGCTATAATATTATCCTAATGAGTTTATACTTGAAATCAGGGTCAATATAATTTCTTGGGAAACAATCCAACCCACCATTTGTGTACAAATAAAAACCAAAACCTATTTTCCCAAATTTACATTTAGAAGAAGAAGAAATGATAGCTTATCATTCAAACTATCCAATTTTACTTTTTTAAAAAATACGCAAAATATTGATTTTCAAATTCATTGTATGTGAACATAAAAATAATTTATATTAATCACATATTATACAAGAAAATGTAAATTTTGTATTTAGTTCATTTATTTTTCTATTAAAATGAAGTAAAAATTTTAAATACCTTCGTAATTGTCTATATTTATCATGGCCGAACTAGGATGTTGTGGTTTTCTTTCCATGATCCATATCGACCTCAAAATTTGTACAAATGGTTAATGAATAGTGTTTGGAACCATGTTTTGTTCACCATATTTTGTTGTTTGAAAATTCTGATTATTTACTTTGTTGTTTCTTTAGAAGATAAAATATGAGAAGACATTTGTTTCACTCTATCATGAACATGATGCAAATTCCCTGATTTTTCCAAAATAATTTTTGAGCATGTGATGGTATGTCATTCATAATAATATAAAAATGAGTCTCAACATCTTGTAATTCATGATCAAACTCAATGTTTAAGATATCACAATTGATTTGTTGAAGGGAAGCAATATTACATCCCTTTAAAGAGGTACAAGATTACACAACATAGAGTTAACTAGCATATCAACACTTGTTGAATCAAGGGATCAATATTGGTATTTTGGAGGAGTTTGATGGCAATGATCAAAACCAATCTTAAATGATTTTTCATTGAACAAGAAAATAATCTCAGGAGATGTTGAAGATTCAATTTTCTTAAATTCAATTTCAACTTTCTTCAACATAGATTTCTCCCTTGGAAATCCCCTTAGATTTTGGAAATGTGATACAGAAGTTTCTCTTTCTATCTTAGACAATATTTGTCTTCTCATCATTGTAAACATCTTGGAATGTAAATTTTTCTTTCCCAATTCTTTATCCATATTCAAGCGGTGGGAAACATAGGAAGTGAATGCATATTGGTAAATTTTTAAAAATATAATTACAACCCCATTACAAGTACATTGACTATTTTCCACACCAATGTTGTCTCCATCTTTGTATGGTTATATTTTCCAACCATAACTATAACATGAATCCTTATGATTTTTTGTTGAGCATACCATGCCAAATTTTATATATAAAGAAACCTGTAAATCCATCTGAATAATTTGGCATGATATCATTTGGTTGTTTATATGTTCTACCTAAACACATACATATATTATACGAAAAAAAAATCATACCTCAACACTATTCTAATTGGTTGACATTCCCATAACGAAGAATGAAACAACCAGAGGACATTAGTAATAAATATTAGGACAATGAATCTCTATAAACCATTCCACATCTCACCTTTCCAAATCAACCACACCATCTATAAAAAATATCTTGGTAGGGTAAAATGTAACAAGAGTTCCATTATTTCCTACTATAAATTATTAATAAAAATTTGTAGTAAAAATATGAATGTCAAAAACTTCATATATTCTGAAATCATGCTAACCTATGTAAAAACATACATACAATAGTCACCAATTTTTAAATTTGACTAAATGATTATTCCAATTTGCTAAGAATGGGTTCCAAGCTTGTTAAAATACACTTAGACATTGAAAACAATAATACCTTTTATAATGCCCATGAGAATAAGAATTTTCCCATTCAAACATGATAGAAAAAAATCTATATTAAAATACTCTTCTCTCAGAGTATTCAAGCACTTACTAAAATTCATTCACAAATTCACAACATATTTAATATGCAAATGCTTCATAGCTTAAGCCATTATGCCTTAATCCATCATGATCCCTCTATAAAGCCTATGAGAATGGGCAACTGCCCATTCTATACAAAATAAAAGTGTAACCTTTATTCTTCCTCTATTGATATCTCCTGAATGAGAATGGGCATCTATCCATTCTAAACATTCTCATATAGGAAATATAGAGGAACAAAAGAGGTAACATTTGTATTCTAAATAGAATTGGAGCTACCTATTCTCATAGGCTTTATAGAGTTATTAATATAAAAATAAATTATGACCATTAAGATATATTTTATTTCAAGGGTGTCATCTCTCCCACCGAAATCATTAATTTAGAATTATTTAATTTTTTAAGTTGAAGATTGTATGTATTATTCCTCTATATTTCCTATGTCAGAATGCTTAGAATGGGAATAGTCCATTATATTACAAGAAATATTAAATAAGAAAGGAGGTTACATTTTATTTTTTAATAGAATGGGAAATTTCCCATTCTTATAGGAAACTTCTATAAAAGGTGACACATTATTCTTTACCTCTTGTAAATATTGTGAGGGATGGGAAACTTCCCATTCTAAAAAACTAAAAATATAACCTTTACTTTCCTTCTATGTTTCCTATATAAGAATGTTAAAATGTAACCTATATTCTTCCTCTATATTGATTTCGCTTGAAGATGGTTAGAATGAATAGATTCCCATTCTCATACGGTCAATAGAGAGGAAGAATAGGGATTTACATTTTAATTTGAAATATAAATGGGAAGATAATAATAATTAGGTATTTACTAAGAAGTGTTTATTTTACTTGTTCTTGACTTGTAAGTCCTTTATTGGTTCTCATTACTTAGAAGAATTTGGTACTCACACTTTGAGTATTTTTGTGCTACTTTTCACACATCTTTCACACTAGCATAGAAATTATTTTTCTCGCACTTAGACGATTTAAGTTCTTGCACTTAAAAGTTTTTTATCAATCGCACTTCAAATTTACTAGTACTGCCTTACTGGGATTGAAAACTCACACTTACATTTTACATTTTATTTTATTCTTGTACTTGGAAGCTTCTTTGGCATTCATACTTATCTATTGCTCACATCTTACGATTATTTATAATAAGTTACTCACACTTAACATGTAACCTCTATTTTCCCTCTATATTTCTGTATAATAATGCTAAAATATAACATATATTTTCCTCTATATTTTTTCACGAAGATGGTTAGAATAAGAAAACATCATTTTCATACGATCGATAGAGAGGAAGAATAAAGGTTACATTTTATTTGGTATAGAATGGGAAGCTGGTAATACTTAGGTATTCTTGACTTAGAAGTGTTTATTTTCCTTGTTTTTGGCCTGAGTCCTTTGTTAGTGCTCACACTTGGAAGAATTTGGTACTCACACTTTGAGTATTTTTTATGCTCTCACTACACATGTTGCTCACACTCACACTTAGAACTTATTTTCTGCTTGCACTTACAAATTTAAGTTCTCAAACTGAAAATTTGTTTATCAATCACACTTCGAATTTTCTAGAAGTCACACTTCAAAATCAAAACCTCACACTCACGTTTTACATTTATTTTATGCTCTCTCTTGGAAGTTTCTTTGGCATTAGAAATACTTAGCTATTCCTCACATCTCACATTTATTAGAAAATTTTACTCACACTTTACATTTATGAGAGATTTATTTCCTCCATGTTTGGACTAAGTTGAATTCTTTCCTCGTAGTCTTATTCTTCTAAGTTGATTTTATAAGAATGTTAAAATGTAACCTATATTATTTATCTATATTGAATTTATGAGAATGGTGATAATGGGCATATGCCTATTCTGTACATTAATAGAGAGGCAAAATAAAGGTTACTTTTTAAATTTTACATAGAATGGGCATCTGTTCATTCTAAACATTATCCTCCAGGAAATATAGAGGAAGAATACACGCAATATTCAACTTAAACATTTACATAAATATTTATAAATGAGTTCAATATGCGAGAGGTGATAACTTAATACGGGAATTATACATGAATGGTCAAACTTATTTTCATTGTTCTAATACCTCTTGTTAAGATTATATGAATGAGAATATTCTCATTACTTACAACATAACAAAGTAACCTCTATTTTTCCTCTATAATGATTTTATGAGGATGGTTAGAATGGGCATACGTCCATTCTCGGATAAATAATGGAGAGGAAGAATAAAGGTTACATATTTATTTTTATAGCATGAACATCTTCCTATTATTGAGGGAATGTTAAAATGTAACCTCTATTATTCCTCTATATTGCCTTTATGGGAATGGTTAGAATGAGAAGATGTCGATTCTCTCATACAGAGTCAATAGAGAGGAATAATAGATGTTACATTGTTATTATGTATAGCATGGGAATATGCCCATTCTAAAAATTCTCCTACTGGCAAGAAATATGAAGGAATATTACTTGCAATATCAAACTTAAACATTTACATAATCTTAATAAATGAATTATGTATGTGAGGTGATGACTTTGTAAAATAAATATAGCCTGTATGGTCAAACTTATTTTTGTTATTTTAATACATCTATAAAGCATATGAGAATGGCAACTACCTATTCTATAGAACATAGAAATGTAACTTCTATTCTTCCTCTATGTTGCCTTTATGAGGATAGTTAGAATGCGAAGTTGCCCATTCTCATACTGATTCAAATAAAGAATAAGAATAACGGCTACATTTTGTATAGAATGGGAATGCACTTAATACTGAGAATGTTAAAATGTAACCTTTATACCTACTCTATATTGCATGTATGATAATGGTTAGAATGGGAAGTTGCCCGTTCTCATATGGTCAATAGAGAGAGAATAAATGTTACATTTTTATTTTGTAAAGAATTGACGTCTACACATTCTAAATATTATCCTACATGTAATATAGAGGAATAATTCATGCAATATTCAACTTGAAAATTTACAAAAATGTAAATAAAGGAATTCAAAATGCGAGAGGTGATAACTTTGTAAAGGAAATATACTTGAATGGTCAAACTTAAATTTTTATTATTTTAATACCTTTATAAAGCCTATGAGTATGTGCAAATTCCCTTTATCCTGGGTAATATAGAGGAATAATTCATGCAATATTCAACTTGAAAATTTACAAAAATGTAAATAAAGGAATTCAAAATGCTTAGAGGTGATAACTTTGTAAAGGAAATATACTTGAATGGTCAAACTTAAATTTTTATTATTTTAATACCTTTATAAAGCCTATGAGTATGTGCAAATTCCCTTTCTATACAAAAAATAAATGTGACCTCTATTTTTCCTCTATGTTGCCTTTATGAGGATGGTTATAATGGGAAGATGACCATTCTCATACTGTCAATAGAGAGGAAAGGTAGAAGTTACATTTTCATCTCGTATAGAATGGGTGTCTACCCATTCACGAGAATGTTAAAATGTAATCTATACTATTCCTATATATTTCCTTTATGCAAAATGGCTAGAATGGGAAGATGCCCATTCTCATACAATCAAAAGAGAAGAAGAATAGACGTTACATTTTTACTTTGTATAAAATGAGAAAATTCTCATTCTAAACATTCTCTCTGGACGATATAGAGAAATAATACATGCGAGATGTGATAAATTTGTAAAAAAATATATCTAAATGGTCAAAATTAATTTTTGTTGTTTTAATGTCTATATAAATCTTATGAGAATGGGAAATTACCCTTTCTATATAACAAAAATGTAACCTCTATTCTTCCTCTATATTACCTTTATGAGGATGGTTAGAACGGGAAAATGCCCATTCTCATACAATCAATATAGAGAAAGAATAGATGTTAAACATTTAATTTGTATAGAATGAGCTTCTTTTCTCAATTATGAGAATGTTAAAATGTAACCTCTATTCTTCCTCTATATTGATTTATGAAAGTAAAGTAGAATGAGAAAGTGCACATTCTCATACAGGTCAATAGAGGAAGAATGGAGGTTATATTTTTATTTTAACTAGAATGGGCTTGTGCCCATTCTAAACATTCTTCTATAGGGAATATAGAGGAAGAATACATACAATATTCAACTTAAACATTTACATAAATCTAAATAAATGAGTTCAGTATGTAAGAGGTGATAAATTTATATGGGATATATACTTGAATGGTCAAACTTATTTTTCATTATTTTAATACCTCTATAAATCTTACGAGAATGGGAAACTACCCATTTTACACAACATAAAAATGTAACCTTCATTATTCCTCTATGTAGCCCATATGATAATGTTAAAATTTGACATCAACTCTTCCTCTATATTGTCTTTATACAAATGTTTAGAATGGGCGGATGCTCATTCTCATAGAAGTCAATGTAGAGGAAGAAAAAGATGTAAAGGAAGAAGAGATATGTGTTTTTATTTTTGTATGGAATGGTCATCTACCCATTCTAAATATTATCCTCAAGCAATATAGAAGTAGAATACATGCAATATTCTTATCATACATTCAAGTTTACAAATTGGTGAATATTATATACAAATAGTCAAGTTTTTATAAAGTTAGTATGATTTCATCAAATTTTTAGTTTTTGACATTCATGTTTCAACTAACAAATGTTTACTAATGGATTTCTTAATATTGAAGTACTATTTATGATTATGTATTATTATTGATTACTTACTAAGTATAATAATAATTAATTAGTTAATATTATTGACTAATTCAATATACTTATTTATTACTATTAGATATTATTAATAATATTCAACTTGTTACAACAATTTATTAGTAATATTATTTGATAGGAAATTGTTAGTTCTAATTAAATATTATTAATTATTACCATTATTATTATTTATTAATTAAATATTATTTTTATAATATTGATTATATATTTGTAATAAGTAATTAAAATTTGTTTGAAATGTTAGTGGTATTAAATTCAAAATAAATATTTGTTATAAATAATTATTATATATTTGAAATGGTATCGATTGAATTCAAAACCTAACATTTTGTGGGATATTTAAAATATTATGGTTTTGGGATAATTAAAAAAGTATTATGATTTTTAGTTTGGTTGTATTTAGTTATTCTTAGGTACTTTGGGCGGTATAATTTTTTAAATTTTAAAAAGTATCACGCTTTTAATTGTGGTGGTAGTCATTAATGTGACAAGTATTTTATTTTTTTAAATTAGCGCTTAGTATTTGGGTGGCATTTATTATTGGAGTATTTTTCAAATTTTAAAAAAGTCATACGTCATTTTTTCGCGAACAATTTTACTAGTCGAGTCAATTACAAATAATTGTTTTTGAATCATTTGGGTTTCATTTATTTGTTCTCTTATGACTAAGTGTTACATGTCAACAATATTATTTGAATCGGGCCATCATCCACAAATTTAGTTGTAAAAGAAAAATATTGAGTTGTAGAGAGGAATACATATTGGATATTGCAAGGAATATTCAAGGTTTTCTTAGGAGAAATACATTTAGTTACGAGAGAGGTATATGTCCAATTTTTATATTTTTCTTTCAATATAAACAATAGTGAATAGAAATTTTATTAAGCGCAAAAAACATGAGAAGTATCGGTACATATCTACGTAGTACGTAAATATGAAATACATTGTGGGCCCGTGCAAGGTGTGGTGGCAAAGCTACGTGATAGGAAACTAGACCAATGACCTCTAAAATATCAAAAGGCCCCACAAAATGAGGTGATAGCTTAGAACCCTTTCCATAATGGATAGGACTCTTATGCAAATGAACCTCAAGAAGACCTTGTCACCCACTAAGAAGTGACGATCAATCCTCTTAGTGTTTGTATACGCCTACCGCGTGCTCGCTCTACTCAAGACGTTGTCCTAATCGAACAACCTATTGCTCTAAATCCTGAAGGTAGGCTGGTCCCAAAATAATCCTGTCATCTAGTCTATCCCAACTCAAAGGTTTCTTGCAAGGTCGTCCATACAGAGCTTGGTAAGGAGCCATATCAATGGAACTATGATAGCTGTTGTTGTAGGAAAACTCAACTAGATGTAAATAATCTTCCCATTTCTTCTACGCGATCCATCACATACATTCTCAACATGTCCTCTAACATTTGATTAACTCTCTCTCGTCCGCCCATCCTCTCTCGGATGATATGTTGAACTGAAATTAACTGAGTACCTAGAGTGGTCCATAAATACCTGTAGCAATGGCCTATGCATTATAGGTGACCTTGGTTGGCGAAAAATGCGCAACCTTGGTCAACTTATCCATAGTGACCATAATGGCGTCATGATGATAAGATGACATAGGAAGTCCGACTATGAAATCCATGGAGATCACATCCCATTTCCACTCGGGAATATCATGAGGGTGTAAAAGTCCTGTGGGATGTGAATGCTCTACCTTAACCCTCTGACACTCAAGGCATCGTGCAACAAAATCTGCTATGTCCCGTCAAAGACCTGGCCAATAATATAACTCCCTCAGATCGGCATGCATTTTCTTCACTCCTGGATGTGCCGCATATGGGGCTCAATGAGCCTCTGTGAGGATGAAGCTACGCAGATCACCTGACTTAGGCATGTAGATGTGCCCGTGAAACCGAAGCAAACCATCTTTCTCTAAAACACACCTGAATATCTACCCTCTAAAGAACCCCCGTGACTCTAACATCGTCTAGCTCCCTCATAAAATCTGTCATCTGGAAGGTGCTCAAGAATCCTGCCTCTCAAATCTGACTGAAGTGTCAAGGAGGAAAGCACATGTCATCGTCTACTAAGTACATCTACCACAACATTTTCCTTCCCTTTGATATACTGAACCTCCATGTCATATTCACATAGAACTCCATCCAATGCCATTGATGAGCGTTGAGGTTGGTGTGAGAAGATATGTTGTAAACTACGATGATCTGTCCTCAAAATAAAGGGTCTACCCAAAAGGAAATGTCACCAACGTACTAGAGCATGAACAACTGCTGCAAGCTCCAAGTCATGAGTAGGATAATTAAGCTCATATTCCTTGAGCTTACGAGACTCAAAAGCAATAACTCGACACTCCTACATAAGAATTGCTCCCAAACCCTCTATTGATGCATCAATACAAAAACAAAATCCTCTGTCGGGTCCAGGACCGCTAAGATGGGTGTCATGGTTAACCTTTCCTTAAGCAACTAAAAGGCCTGCTCACACTTCTCTGACCAATCAAACTTCTTCCCTTTCCTCTGAAGAGAAGTAATAGGGTGAGCAATCCTAGAAAAGTCCTATACGAATCTGTAGTAATACCCGCCAAACCCATGAAACTCCTTACCTCAAGTAATCGATGTGAGTGTTGGCCAACCCAAGATAGCCTAAATCTTAGAGGGATCTAAGGAGATACCCTCACCGAGATAATATGACCCAAGTACTGAATCTCTGTCTGAAAGAAGCTACATTTTTCCAAGTTTCCATACAACTTCTGTTCTCTCAAAACCTGAAGTACCTGCCTCAAATGCTCCTCGTGTTCCTCCTGAACGAGAATAAATCAATATGTCATCAAGGAACACTAAGACAAAGTGATCCAGAAATGTCCTAAATACTCCATTCATGAGGCTCATGAAGATAGTTGGGGCATTGGTCAAACCAAATGGAACCACTGTGAACTCATAATGCCCGTAACATGTGCGAAACATTGTCTTATGAATGTCTGCATCTGATATGCGCAACTGATGATACCCTGACTTGAGATCAATTTTGGAGAATAATCTCGCTCCCCACATCTGATCAAACAAGTCATCAATCCTAGGGAGTGGATAACGGTTCTTTATTGTGACTTTGTTGAGCTGCCTAAAGTCTACACAAAGTCTGAGAGAACCATCCTTCTTCTTCACAAATATGACTGGCGCTCCCCAAGGAGATACACTAGGGTGAATGAGACCCTTATCTAACAACTCCTCTAACTGAATCTTGAGCTCATGAAGCTCTGGAGTCGTCATCCGATAAGGTGCCCTAGAAACTAGTGCTGACACTAGGTACTAAATCAATGGTGAAATCTACCTCTCTGTGGGGTGGTAACCTTGGAAGCTCACTGGAAACACATCTGTATACTCCCTTAAAACTGCATGATCATCTAAGGGTGAATGCTTGATGTGCTCTCGATCGATCACCGATGGTGATAGCAAACAACCGACAACCCTTACGCATGCTTCTCTTGAGTTGCTTAGCTGATATCATGCACAAGGAGATAGGCCTCTACATCCTTGATATAACAACTACACTCCAAAGATCATCTTAACATTCAATGACCTTATTTCTACTATCCACCTTAGCTCGATGAGCCTCGAGCCAATCCATACCAAAACTACCTGATAGGAACCTAGAGGGATAACTCGGAGGTCAAGAGTAGTGGAGAAGGCTCCTAAATCAAGTACACAAATCTCCACATACAACTCCAGAGCGAGTTTGGCCCAGAGGCCAACTCAACCTGCCAACTATCTGGTTGCCTAGCCACCACTAGCCCACACTGGTCCACTATAGAAGGTGATATAAAGGAATCTGAAGCACCTGAATCAAAAAGTACTGAGACAGAAATACCCCTGATAGTACCTGTTGTCTCAATGACTGTGGCCTGATGCTCAGCTTGGCGGTTATCAACCACTGCATATACACGATGAGCACATCCACATCACCCACCATCTTATCAGATCTAGTAGCTCTCTGTGCATCCATGGTACTAGGTTTTTGCAGGCACATGCACACATAGTGATCAGGAGATCCACAAATAAAACATCCTCCTGTACCCCTCTGAGATGGGGTCCCTCCTATACTCGGTGTCCGATCCTGCTGGTCCAACCCTAGCAGATCCTGCTGTGAGTTGGCTGAGCTATGCCTACTGAGTGCCCTACCTCCTATCCCTGGCTCCACCAAAACCACCTCTAGAAACACCTCTCTAAAATCCCTGTGTCTGTCTAGCCCCCTGTTCAAGTGGGTGGCCCTTCTCACCGTGTGCTGTCGGTGCGGGTGCGGTGGAGCCCTCATGGCTGCTGGTGGAGGCCAAAATCCTCCTCTAGGGGTGGTGCTATACCTCATGACCTCTGACTCTGAAAGGCATGTATCCTCTCCTAAAACTTGCTCTTGTTTCTATCACGATGCTCCTGTGCCTTGGTCTTGTTCTCCTTAGCTAAGTAGGCCTTCTCAATGGCCTTCTCAAGTGTGGGAGGAGATAACATCCTAACTGCTCCTACTATATCTGCATTAAGGCCTCGAATAAACCTGTTAACCTACAATTTCTCATCTTGTAGGTAATCCACATACTGTAGGAGATCTAGGAACCTACTCTCATACTGTGCTACTCGTGCTGAGATCACCGTCAGTAAGTCATGAAACTCATCGATCATATTCTCGCACGAAATGCTCGACATATAACGAGCCCCTCAAACGCTCCTCGAACATCTCCCAGTCACTATCTCTGAGCTGGGATGGAGCTTCCACTCCTCATTCCTCCACCAAACGCCTGTTGCATCTCGGAGGAGGTGTATAGCGAACTTCACCTTGATGTTGCTCTCGTAAGAGTGCAAGCCAAAGAAACTATCTAAGCTAAGGAGCCATGACTCAATCCCAAACCCATGTGTAGAGCCGGTGTAAGTGGGCAGCTGCAAGTGAAGAAGATCCCTGATCACACTACCCGTATCTCGATCCTGACGATGTAGTCCAATAGGCGAAGGGGGTCGCCTATCCTTGAATGGTCCCTCGAGACTGTGTGAGCGGCTACGATGGAATGAGGCTACCCTCTCGTGATGAATGGAAGGGCTACGTGACCTCTCCTGCCTCGGTGTATCGTGCTCTGGTGGCTCTAAAATCCCGTCCTCGCCTATCGGCTCCTCGTCTCCCAATGGTGTCTCCACTCTCGTTTCGTGGTGGTAAACGCTTCTCCACAATGCCTATTAGCTGGTGCAAGGCCTCTAATATCTGAGGTCCCAATTCAGTGCACGGTGGCTCTACGTAGGTGCACTACGCCCCATACCTCTAGTTGATCGACCTCGCTTGGGCGCCATCCTGTGCACGAGGTGAGCGAGAAAGTTATTAATTTAAAATTTAATGATTGTGGATGATTTTTAATTATTATTTTTATTCATTTATTCCATTTAATGTTATTAAAATCACCATTAACTATTTTAATTTATTTTCCCAGAGTGTCGTGTGCGAACCTCATGCTCTGATACCAAATGTAATGCCCATTTATGGGATAACAAACTTGAAACAAGGTGGTTACTAACAATTTGGGGTAAAAAAAAATTTTAAAGGGGTTAATTAGTACTATTCCATCGTTAATCTCATTCTCGATAATAACAAATTTTATTCTAATTTAATTTACCTAATTAAATTAATTACCAATCTAATCCCGTCTTTGACTATTTACTTATCTTTTAAATTTATTAGGGCCATAATTAGCAAAACTACACCCCTTCTATTTTATTCACCCTCTTCTCCTTCACTTAACTCTCCACACTCATTTTGTTTAAAATTTATTTACCCTTCCACTATATTTCCCTTATCCAAAGTATGTAGGGTCTTATTTGAGCCCTAGGATCTGACAAATCTCAGCCCTAGATCTAATTTTGACCTAAATCCCTTTATCTCTTTCTTTTCTTTTCATTTCCATGTTATTTGCTCTCATTTGCTTTGTTTGTTATTGCAGGTAGAAGATGACAGAGAGCTTGGAGATAGCCAGATCTCCCAAGATTTACTTCTTTGTTTTTTTGTTTTGTTGAATAAATGTGCATATTTATGTATATGTTCTTACTTTTTCCCGACGGTTGAGGAGGGGCGGATTACTTGTGTTGCGTAGGGGGATCGAGTGAAGGGCTACGCGCAAGGAGAGAAAGGCGATGGGGAGAGGGTCGTGGTGGACCGGGCATGGCAGGGGGTGAGGACGAGGATGTCGGTTGAGGAGAGGGGGGTGGAAAAGGCCTAAAGGGGGCAAGCGTAGGAAGGAGGAAGACAGTGGAAGGGGGCAAGAGGAGGCGTGGGGGGGGTCATCGGGAGGCGTGCGGACGGGCCGGATAGCGGCCAAAGGAGGCATGAGGGTTTATGGGGGCGCCGGGATAGCATCATGGGGGGGGGACCGAACCCCACCACCAATATTATTTTTTTTTTTAAATTTAATTTGTATTAAATAAAATTTAGTTTTTTTTTGTTTACAAATTTTTGCTTATAAAATTTCAAAAGTATATATATATATATATATATATATATATATATATAAAATAACGTTTTTATATATGTGTGTGTGTGTGTGTGTGTGTATGTGTGTGTGTGTGTGTGTGTGTGTGTGTGTTTTATGCTCCGGAAGTTAACTTGTTAGAATTTATATTGTTTAATAATATAAGCCATACAAGTAATTTAAAATAGTGTATGAAACTATTCAACTGTATCAAACAAATAATGTATGGATTATTCATTTACAAGAAAAGAAGAACAAGAGAAATTATTTCAAGATGTAAATGGCAGATTTCTATTTACTAACTCTATGACTAATGAGTCCATATTATTCCAGTAACTTGCCTTCCTTTCAATATGAGGTTCCATAGTTCCATAAGAATAAAAATTAATTTACAAGCTTTCTATTGAAGAATATAAACTCCCAAACCCCTTTTACTATCACATACAAAGAAGGTGCAAGAGAAAACACAAGGAGAAAAAACAGATTTCTTTTATTGACATAAAGCTATCAACATTGCAAGAGATAAAAGGGCTAAGGCAACTACTTTTCCAACAACTACTTTTTTTTCTTCTTTGTAAAAGTGATATATAAAAAAATACATCAAGTTACCAATAAATGGGACATTAGCTAAAATCCTTCATTTCCACAAGCTTAGATTAAAAGAGTGATATTTTCCCAAATGTGCAACCAACCAAGAGTTTCTATTACAAGGTTCTTGTAAGTTTTGAAGAGAGCTTTCTCATTTTCAACACCATGTCTCAAGTTTACATGTAAATGCAAAATATACAACATGAAGAGTTTACAAGGAGAGGGGAAAACTCCCACATAACTACACACATAAGGTATACAATGCAAGAAAGTCTCATATGGAAAGAAATAACAATGAGAGTCCAAGATGCCACTAACTCCAACTTGAGAGCCAACTTCCATGTCTTCACGAAATCCATGCAAGGAGAGAAAGAGCTTGTTTTCCACCCAACCATAGGCATCATTACATGCCTCTCCCAAGGTTGGGATGCATGCTAGCCTCCCCCAAGCCCATGGGAGAGAGGACAACTAACCAAAACTTGCACAAGATGGGGGTGAACTAACAATGATACAAGCACACAAAAATGGGATAAATACAAAACAAGACTCCAAAATTTACAAGGAGGAGAACCCATGTTCTTCCTCAAAAGTGGGGAAGAGAGGAGAAAGTTCTCCAAAGTTATATATCAAATTGCTTGCACAAAGCAAAAAAATCTCCATACCCTCCTTATTTCTCCTAAATTCAATCAACACCCTCCTTATTCCTCCACCCTTTCTCCAAGTCCTTCTTGGAAGGATTTTCAAACCCCAAAGGGGTTTCCTTACCAAGAATGGGGAAGGAGATTCAAGCCAAATGATTAACTTCCCACCTCAACCATTCGAGGGGAAAACTACTAAGACCCTACAAGGCTTGTCCATCAAGCCTTGAGGATAGAGAGGAAAAATCCCTCTCTCCTCCCCCAAAACTCCAAAACTCCATCATGCCATATGATGGAGGGAGTAAAAACAAGCAAGCAACCAAAATCTACATACAACAATAACAATTTCAAGTAACCAATCTAACAACTAAAAATAAAACAACACAACAATAAGACATAAGATCCTACCTCAAGGAAAGCTCTCCAAAAAGCTTTCCAACTTCAAGTTTCTCCACTCTTGACTCAAGCAAATCACAAGCTCCAAATCACCCAAGCATCCAAGCAATAAGTTCCAAAGAAAAAGTCCCTCTCTTTTCCCATGAATGGGAATTTGAAGAGGAGAAAGCAAGCATCCTCACAAATGAGGGGGTGACATGTGTCACCCCTCTCCTTCTTCAAGGTCAAAGATGCCAAAAAAAGAGAGAAATGGTAAAATTGTCTTTTTTCCCTCTTCTCCCAAATTCCCCTAAATGTTAGGAAGACAAAATTAGTGAAACTTTTAATAAGCACTCCAATCCACACCCGTGACATGGATGTGACCAAACAAGAGGTAAAAATGGAGGGAAAACTCCCTCTAGCCTTGAAAATAAGCCCCCTACCCATTAGGTAGGGTCCAAGGGCTCATTTTTATGTTAGGGGAACTCCCAAGCTACAAAGGGGTCCCCAAAAATGCCCAAAATAACCTAATTTCGGGTTTTGCATTTTTGGCACAAGGGTAGAGGGTGTGGGGACCACCCAAGGGTCTCACATGTGACCCTAAACCCTTGTGATTAAGTGACTCATTAAACAAAATCAAAAATTAAAAGAAAGTGGGATTATTAACTCCCAAAACAAGTTTACATCATAATTAACTACCCTAAACAAAATTAATAATTCATGGCACAATACATTACAAAAATTGGGGTCACTCATAGTGCCCAAAATAATAATCTCCTATACTAAGGCTTCACACAATGAACATGGCTAGGACTCAGCCCATGGGCTGCTTGTGCAAGATTGTGTAGCTGGCCTGAATTCCCACGTTCTCCTGTAAACCTATCACCTGCACACTCATTGCACACATTAACCGTACATGTCCGATAAAATATAAAACAACAACACAATAAGATATCAATAAGTTCTAAACTAGCCTAACATCCTACTGAAATCAAAATGCGACAATGTGCACAATTATACTCAATATTCCAAAAGTTAGACAAGATGATAAAGTGACATATAACCATGGAATTTCCACATGCAACAACTATCCATCAATATAATTATGTTCCAAACACAACATCATATCCATTAGTATCCATGACATCATAAGAAAATGCAACAACATAGAAATTAAGCTAAATTGGCGCTATACACCTGAATGTCCACACATGTCTAATAAGATCAAATCTCTAATATAATGTCCATGATATAACAAAACTCTATCAAAACATTTCTATGAGAAAAGAAACAACAAGCTACTGAGCTATAAAAAGTGTGGGCACTACAAATGTTATAACCTATGTAACCTATCCCTAAAGGATCACCTTGTTATATACAAGGTGAGTGGTCACAATCCACTCTTAAAATCCAACCCAGAAGTCATTTGGTGGGTTTTATTATAACTAGTTTCCCACTTAATAAACCCCAACTATCCCCTTAATGTTAACTAGGAAAACATGTAAAATCATGTTAACATTTTTTCCTTATTCCAAGTTACCTTTTAGTACAAAAGGAATTACAATCCATAAATCAACTCGTAATTTAGGCTAGCAGCCAAAAACACTTGTTATGTGGGTTTGTAGTTCTGTAGCGCACTAAAGTAGATTCCTACACAGTTTTAAAGTCCACATTACACTAGCACAATTTACCTCAGACTTATACAAGTCATGAACAATTGTAACCACATTGTGGATTTTAGAGAAGCCATGAGATATTTTTTTTCATGGTTTAAAACAATGTTCCAAGGATTCCATAAAAACGCAATATAAAGGATTCCAAGGATGCCATCATATTATGGAGCCTTTTACAAAACAAAGCATTCCCATAACTAATGCTTCACTAGGAATTACAAGTAAACTTCATATACATGACACTTTACATAAACAACATAGAAATAGTCTTGGTAGTGTCCATTCTGAAACATTCAAGGCCGTTAAGAGGTTGCATTGGCATGCACACCCCCTCTCAATGGAAACTCTAAAAGGCCCAACAAGGCATGAAACTTGGAAAAATTCGCACCACACCGAGCATTTGTGAAAATACCTTCAATTTTATCTTCAATCAAACAAAACTTGAGATCATATCACTATCCAGGATTTTTTCTTGAATAAAGTACATATGAACTTCGATATGTTTTTTCCTTTGATGTTGAACTAGATTATTTTTAAGAGCAATGCAACTCTAGCTATCATATAGAAGATTATTTATTCCTTTGACTCCCATATGGAGTTCATCCAACATTATTTTCATCACAATAGCTTCCTTTTTGCTTCCATAGCACTTCTATACTATGCTTCAATAGAAGAGATGGAAATTTTTTTTACTTCTTACTACTCCAAGTGACAAAGACCTGCACCAAATACACTTCAACACAAATCCATATGTATATCAAACATAAAATTAGCATGGTTAGAGTCATAATATCCATATATTCCATAATACAAATGATATAAATCATATGATTTCACTTTTAACCAACTGTAAAAGTTAAACACTAGTTGTATAACAACTATCACAACAATATGCTTAGCAACTAACCATGTTAGGACATTTAATGAATGTTCTATTAAAAACATATATACCTTCAATATCTTCTTCTAAGCCTTTAAATAATAAGATAAGACTTGATAGATAATAGATCTAAACAAATAGTCAAATCATACAAGAATAATCACAATACTCACTGAAAAACATGATCCACTAACTGTGGATACTTCCCATGGATTTATGTGGAGTTTGTTTAAAAAATGACCATGTAAGCACCCATTAATATATTTTATAGGTGAGAAATTTAATCCTATACATTTCATATATTCCAAAAATAAAGAATAGTTCTATTTTGAATAGACTACCAGAGAAAACCAAAGCAAAATCTTAAAACACATAAAATCCATTTTGTGCATGTTTTCAGTTATAATTACTTTTAGTTTATTTTCAATAAACCATATAAGTTAACTATGAAAAAACTTAAATTTAGTGCAATAAAACTAAATAAAATATATTCTTTTCATATAATTTATAGAGTTATTATATTAGCTCTATGATTATTCTCATCAATTTCATCTTGATTTTGATCTAATTTATTTGATTTTTATTTCGAAATTTGACTTATTTTTATTTAAAATCCTCTTTCTTATGGAAAAATTTTCCACAAGATTGACATTTACCATCAAAAATTACTCTTAAATTTGTTGGTTTTTGTCTTTACAATGAGGTTTAAGAGTTGATTATTTTCTTTTTTTTGTTTTTTCATTTTTGAATCTAGAAGGTTTATGTTTTTATTCTTGAGTGAAAATGCCTAAGTGGCATTCTCTTTAGAATCAAAATTTTCCATAACACACTCTTCTTGTATCAGAAGAGAGGACAGAGTGTCCAGATTAGGTAAATTAGACTCATTCGATCTTTAGAGTTAAGGATGGAGATCTAGTTCCTAAATTTTTCATGAATATTAATCTAAATGATCAAATAAAGAAGCTTATCTTGAAACAATTCACAATTACATCCATCTAAATATGATTTTTATTTTTTATTTTATCCATATAATCAATAATTTTTTAATTCCCCTTTATGAGAGTTGTAAACAATTCCAAAATTAGTTTAATTATCTTGGAAAGATGATTTCCTTCATGCATGGTTTCTAATTGTTTCCATGCAATCAAGAAGAGAATCCATATGACCTATATGCATTAAAAATTCACCTTTTATTCTTTCTTTAATAGGATGGAAAAACATTCTTTTGATTTTGGAGAGGAGATAAGATTTTGCAAGTCTTCTAATGGGCCATGTTATCCAAAATTCACCCTCAAGGTGATTTTAATAACTTACACCATTTCTTCAAGCTTGAGAAAGAAGAAATGGTTCAGGTCCCAAAATTAGGTTTTGAGGGATCTCTTTCTTTTCTCTAACTTCCATGTTCAAAGAAAAATCTAAGGAGTTAGTGAAAAAATGTAAAAATCCAGAAAAAATGAAGTCAAGGGCCTATTTTAGTGCAAATCGGGTTTGAGGGTTGCGAATGGAACCAATGCAGATCGTACTAGGATTTGTCATACCAAGTTCAGGGCTGAAATGCTAAGGAAATAGTGCAATGCGGAAAAAGAGAAAAAAAAAAAAGTGTTCGCGACAATCGGGCCCAAAAAGGCCAAAAAGGTCATGCAACCAAGGGAAATGCGAAAAAAAGCATAAAAGATTGTCCCACTAGCCTCTGTGGGACAACTAGGAAAAGGTACATGTGGGACCCAACAACCCAAAAATCCCATAGCTAGTGTACTATGGAAAAGGTAGAAAAAATTGGCCTAGACATCCTATGGGACACTTGTGCAACCTGAACCCGAAATCGTTGAAACACCCGTGACCAAAGCAAAGCGGGTGGAGTGGAAGTCAACGGCCCTCATGACCTAGTCAATGGCGACACAAGGGACATAAAATCCTCGAAATCACCACATGAAAAAGGAATCGAAAAGGCAGAGAAAAGAGGCCCAAAGGGTCCAAGTTCTACATGGACATGAGTTGAAACCCGCATACCGCAATATAAAGGAAAAGTCAACGCTCAACCCTTGAACTTCAAATGGTCATAACATTTGACCCAGAGCTCTGATTTTAACAAAATTTGACTTTTTAGAAAGGGAACAATGTCATCTATGCCAAAAACCTAGATTTATTAATTTTAATGAGGTTAGATATATGAAAAAAATAAACATATCCAGCCTCAATAAATTAAATGCTCATTCTCATAAAATACAAGAAATCCCTGGTAAACTCAAAATAGTTTTTCACACTCAAAATGACATATCTTTTTCATTTCTCAAGGAATCACACAAAATTGGTACCATTAGAATTGTGTCTTTGAGAATAGCTCACACTAATCAAGAAACTTAGAATTTGATGAACACCTAATGGTTATTTTTCTAAAAATGTGGCCAAGTTTAGAATAGTGATTTTAGTTGTGGTTGGGAGAACATTAATGAAGCATGTGCAGACATTTTTTCACTACTTCAAGTCATGGGACAACATGGGGATCCTTTTTCAAGCAATATACCATCATTTCACTCCATTTATGACATCTTGGAAGTGGTGCGGAATCATATTTTGGGATTTTCATTTCTCCCTCTCTCCTCTCGTAACTCTATAAATAACAAAGTGTTGGGCTCATTCAAAGAGTTAGTTTTGGTGTAGCAAAACTCTGTCAAATTGGTTTTGTAAATTCAATGCGATGCAAGTCCTTGTAGTGGATTCCTTGCATGGTGATCCAGGCCCTTATTTTGTAATAGATTGAACTATGCATATCAATGAAGCAATAAATACAAGTTTGTGGATATATCTTCCCTTGTTGTGTTTGTTTGCATTCTTCTTGCCTCTTTAACCTCATTACAAATATAATGTGTCTATCTTATGCTCTTACATGGATTCATTATCATTGTGTTTGTATGAAATATTTTTGTGAGTGCATTTTACTAGACTGTGGATAACTCAAGTTATCACCCCTTATAGTATGTACTTTGCTTATATCTTTCACACATTGAAATACTATTCTCACACCCTTCTATTCTAGTGTATCACCTGCTTTAGTGTAGGCTTTGTTTTCATGTAATCTCTCTCCCTGGTCCCTTAGAAACTTATATTAGGATAAGATAGTTTTTCCTACATTAGAGTAGATTGTGGTAGGTAGTTTAGGAGCATGAACCAACTTTCTCTAGAAGTCTATCTCAAGTGGCAAGTCCCACAACTTTGAGATAGTACCCATGTTATCGAGTCACACCATGAGCTCAAACACACACACACACGTACAAATCATAGGGTGTTGTGATTCAATGATAATAGTTCTAGCACACTTGGTGGGATGAAGAGGTATTTATTTTAATTGCAGCAAGATTAATGTGCACTTGTTGTAAGTTTCCATCTTGTAAAAAGATTTGAATTTCACATCTGGTGACTCCAAAAGGGCGTAATCCAAAGAGTTTCGTAGTCCAAACTTGGAAGACTTGTGAGAAGAATTTAAACAAGGTCAAGAACTAGATAAGAGGGATTTTTATCTATCTACACTTATCCCCGTAAAGAGTATGAAGGGGAATAAGATCTCAAAGGTCTCCATCTCCACCAAATAGAACCTTATCCACACCTCCACCTGGTAGGCCTTTTATCCAATCAACCAGAGTTCTCGACCAATCAAGATGGCGCAGCCCAATCCTTATGTCAAATTCACTAGCAATAGCCCACTTTCTCTCAACGCACAAAATCTAGTTCCAATTGTAGCATTGAAGAACATTCCATATTTCACTAGACATAACCAAACAACTCTAATTGACTACATCTAAGATATTTCAAATGTATGTGAAATTCACAAAATTGTTGAAATGGACATTGCTATTAAGTTATTGGAATCCTCCTTTAAAGGTAAAGCTTTGCAATGGTTTAGAAGTTTAACATCAGGATCTATCCAGAATTGGGACCATTTGTGCACAACCCTCCATAATCAATTCGGGGAAAAGGGAGATAATATGTCTTTATTGGAACAATTGACGATAATTAAAAGGGATCCTAATGAATAAATGACCAATTTCAAATTCAGATTCCAATGGACATGGGATAGGATTTTGTGGACCGTGATACCAACAAATTTGAAGGTTCCTTTCTATACTTCTTTAAACCTTTAAATTATGATATTGTCATGATGATTCAATCCATGGGAGGTATAACTTTACCGCAGCCTATAACATTGCTATTAGACCTGAAAATTGCTTAATCCAAGTTGGTAAACTTGCACCTTTGTCACCCATGCCTCTCTATTTATAAATAGAAGCCCCAAGCACTAGCTAAACACCTACATTATCTCTCATTCTTGCTCCAAGAAATTAGAGTTTGACTGAAGCTTCTACCTCATCTTCTAGTACCTCAAGTGAGCTCTAAGAAGTCATGAAGCAATTGCAAAACTTTGGTAATGATTTGGTGACACTTAAGAGGTAGAAAGATCAAAATTTTAGATCATATCAGCCTCAAACCCAACCCAAAGAGACCTCCGATCAGCCTAATAGGCCACCCATTCAAACTACAAATCAAAATCAAGTCAAACCTCCCACTAATAGGCCATTTCAGCCTTACAATCCTAATGTTACATTCACATCCAGAGATCTAGTACCAATACAAAATAACATGGCTCGAGAATATGACTAGTGCTTCCCATGCAATCAACCTCATAACTAGTCAATGTGTTCCAACAGTGCTTTGAATCAAGATCTTATGGTGACTAAAATGGATGTGGAACAAGGGACAAGCCAAGAAGGAAATCAACAGCATGAAGCAACTCAGTAAGAGTCACCTTCAAGTGAGACCACACTTTTCAATTGACAGGAAAAAGATTTATGTGGTATAAATCAAGCCCCTTCTCAAAGTGTAGCAGCCAATACATAATCTAAGAAAAGGAATACTAAAGAAGGACAAAGTCATCAAATTCAAATGATCCATATCCCTTTATCACTCAAAAAGGTATTGGTAATAAAAGTACAGCTTCCAATGTGCAATGTCAACCCAAGCCACCTTCTAGACTACCCCAAGTGCCCATTGTAACAGCCCATGGGCAAGAGAAGAATGTGCAAGGCAAGGGGCAGAAGAGAGATAGCTCATCTTCATTCAACATCATTGATCAAATGAAGAAAACAAATGTAAAATTTCAATGTGGGAATCATTAGCCATCTCGGGCCAAAGAGATCTATTGAAATTTGTTATGGTTAATTGGTCGGCATCAAACTGGTCATTTCATCAACAAGAATAGATGTTTACCAATGTAGCTCAATAAGGAGGAAATCAAGGAGGTCACCAAGATAAAAATTTGAAGCCCCCACCATTCTATATCTTATTGATCATTGGAGATAAATTGGGGCATAATAGTATGATTGATTCGAGAGAAAGAAACTTTATCATGCCAAAACAAATAGTTGATCAATTAGGCCTTTAATATGAATTCATTTCTAAGGGTGTGGTGCAATTGGATGGGACAGCAAAGAATAATGGTTGGATTAATCAAATATTTGATTCTCGACATTACATGCATGTCCCAATGTAATGGTGTTATAAGATGTATCAGTCATAGACTTTCCACCACTCTTTGCATTGTGTTTGTCAAGAGACTTCACCGCTAAAATTGGAGGCTATTTTTCTATTGATTGGTCACATATGTTATTCAGAACAAGGTATGGAGCTAAGGCTACAATAAGATCTGAGCCTATTGCAAACTTTCATATTGAGCCTCATACACCGAGTCCAATCAATGCAAATTGTTCAACATTTGATCAAGAGGATTATCCAAGCACCTATGAAGTAGATACCAAAGTCGGATGCATTCCAGACTTGACTCTTGATGAATGGGAAAACAAGATGCACGTGTTTGACCCGAGAATCAACCTCTCCCTAGCATCACCAAGCCAGATCAAAAAGATGATAATGAAGTATGGTATTTATTCTTTGATGGCTCAAGGAGTAGACAAGGCCTCGTGAGGAGGATCTATGCTCATCTCACCACAAGGAACAAAATATTACTCATCTTTTTTGTTTCCAGTTTGTTTACTCAAAAACATTGTTGAGTATGAAGCCTTGATTCACGGATTGCATTGGGAAAGAAAGAGAGGTATTAAAACTTGCAAGTATTTGGAGATAGTGAGATAATCATGAACCAAGTCAGAAAAAAAAATTCTGCTAAGAATGATTTGTTGAAGAAGTAAAAAAATCAAGTATGGGATCTTATTGAAGATTTGAAGCTTTTAGCATCAATTTTATCCCGAGAAAGAAGAATGAAGTAGCAAACAAACTAGCGTAGAAATTGGGGCAGCATTTGATGTTGTAGAAAATATCAAAAGTGAGCAATCTCAACCTCATATCAAAGTGGTTATGAGACCAGCTTTTACTAGATAACAACACAAGTTGGCAAGTCTTCAAGAATGATTAACAAATTGTCAACTTTCTACAAGAAGAAGTTGAGTTCTTTGCTAGGAACCAAGACAAGTTGGAACAGGAGTATGGTGACCAAGTAGTGTAGCTGAGGACTAACAAATTACCAAAATATCTTGTAACTTTGGAGTCAATCTTCAACCCAAATGATCAATTCTAGAAGGAGAAGGAAAACATTCAGGTAAAGGGTGAAGATTTAGAACCCATTTCAATAGATGAAGGCAAGACATTGTAAATTGGAAAGGTAAGTACCCCATAAGAGAAATCTAAATTTATTCAACTTTGTCAAGAATTCCCATATGTCTTTGATGGACTTATAATAATTTAACAAAGTTTCAACCCAAGTTTAGCACAACATACTATTGAGCTAGAACCGGAATCCAAGCCTATCAAATAGAAGCAAAGGCCGATGAACCCGTACATTGAACCTCTCATGAGAAGAGAGATGAATAAGATAATTGAAGCTATCATCATCTTCCCTATTAAACATTCAAGTTGGGTTTCAAACTTGGTGCTAGTGAGAAAGAGGAACGGAGAAATCAGATTGTGTGTATACTTTCATGATCTAAATAGAGATTCACTCAAATATCATTACCCACTTCCATCAATGGTGAAAATCTTGCAAGTTATAGATGGTTCAGAAAGATTTTCACTGCTAGACAACTACTCAGGCTATAACCAAATAATGGTGAAAGAAGAAGATAAGTTCAAAACATCCTTCACTATGAAGTGGGGGACATCTGTTTACAAGAAGATGTCATTTGGAATATCAAACTTCGGAGAAAATTTTCAGCTTAGCTATGGATATGGCGTTCAAAGTACTAATCAACAAAATAGTGCTTGTATATCTAGATGATATCACTGTATTCTCAAAGAACAAAACAAACCACCTCTTTCACCTAAGGTGGGTATTTCGTAGAGTGTAGAAGGTTCGAGTATCATTGAATCTGAAAAATTGTGTATTCTTGGCACATGAGGGAAAATTTTTGGGCCACATTGTTTCAAGAGAAGGGTTGACAATTGATCCTAAAAGAGTTGAAGCCATCCGAACACTTCCATTTCCACACCACAAGAAATCTCTCCAAAGCTTCTTGGGAAGGATAAACTTTGTCTACATATTTGTGCCTGATTTTGCCACTCTTATAAAGCCATTAACAATGATGTTGAAGAAGATTCAAATGGCTAGCAGAAGGCAAAGAGATTTTTGAGGCTATCAAGCATGCAATATCACAAGCTCCAACTCTTATCGACCCATACATTTTAAGGTACTTCATGTTGTATTATTTTGGAGGATCAGACATAATCTTAGCTATCTTGGTAAAGTTGAATAGAGAAGGTTCAGAATAGCCCATAGCATTCTTCAATCAAATCTTGGAATATTATGAAGTAAGGTATTATTTCATTGAAAATCATGTTCTTGCTTATCATCAAGAGTTTGAATAAGTTCAAACACTTGGTCTCGAACAATAAGATTCAACTGCTAGTGTCTCATGTTGGTGTCAAGGACTTTCTCCTAAACAAATATCTAAACGAGAAGAGAGCAGGTTAGATCACTCGCGTAATGGAGTATGATATTGAAATCAAAGTGACCAAGATGGTTCATGGAAAAGGTTTGTGTGAGAAGATTGCTTCCAAACACCAAGCAAAGTCAAAAGGTGAAGAAGAGGTTATTCTGCTACTATAGAATGATCAAGAACAGTTAGTTGGTAATGCACCCATTCCATGTTGGACTCAAGACATGGTGTATTATCTCTAAACAGGTTTGTTTCCTCCAGAATGGAACAAATCTAGGAGAAGATATTTCAGACTGTAATCCATCCCATATGTACTCATTGATAGTGTCTTATTCAAGAAGGATGTGAATGGGGTTTTATTAATATGTGTCCCAATAGGTCAGGTTGAGAAGATATTACATGAATTCCATGATGGGGAAGCAAGAGACCACTTTTCTCCATGAGTAATATCTCTCAAAATAATGAAGGCTGATTACTACTGGCCTACGGTGTTTAATGATTTCTACTCATGAATCAATAAATGCAAGAAATGTGCATTCTTCACAGAAAGGAAAGGTTAGTAGCCTTTCCCCTTCATCCAATTTAGTAGATAAGCCATTCATGCAATGGGGTTTGGATTTCATTGGAGTTATCAATCCAAATTCAAGTTAAAGCCATAAGTGAATACTTGCAAAGAATCGACTATTTCACCAAATAGACTCAGAGGTGGCACTCAAGGAGGTAAATGAATCTAACATCTTGGATTTCTATGAAGGAATAGTCACAAGGTTTGGCATCCTTGCCACTATCATATCGATAATGAATTAGCATTCCTTGGTACCAAAATCATTGAATGGGCTATTAAGAATTGTGTGTACCTTAATACTTCATCAAACTATTACCCTTAGGGTAATGGCCAAGCAGAGTCCACAAACAAAAACTTGTTGTGAATAATCGTAAGGAATCTTGATGAGAATCAGAGAACTTGGCACAAAAACCTCAAATCAGCTTTATGGGTTAATAAAATCACACCCAAGAGGTCTACAAGTAGCTCTCCATACAAGCTTGTATAGAGAAAGGAATAAGTACTACCTATATCACTTGAATTTTCGGCATTGGAACTCATGAAGTAGTAGACCATGGAAAAAGAGTGGCAAACTCAGTACGCTTGATGGAATTAGAAGAAGCAAGAGAACATGTAGTGTAGACTATGGGAAAAGATCAAGCATTGATCATTAGGAGATTTGACAAGAAAGCTAAAGCTAGAATGTTCCAAGTAGGAGACTTAGTACTTAAGTGGGATGTTGATCATGAAAAGAAGGAAAGCATTCCAATTTTGATGGCATATGGCTAAGGAAATAGTATAATGCAGAAAAAGTGAAAAAAGGTGCTCAAGACAATTGGGCCCAAAAAGGTTGAAATAGTCGCAACTTAGGGAAATGCAAAAATTAGAAAATTGTCCCCGTGGTCCGCAAGACAACCGGGACAAAGGTACGCACGGACCTAAAAACCCAAAATCCCACAGCTAGTGTATTGTGGAAAAGATGGAAAAAAATCAACCCAGATAGCTCGTGGGACACTTATGAAACCTAGACCCGAAATCATCGAAACACATGTTGCCAAAGCAAAGCGGGTGGAGTGGAAGTCAACATGACCCTCACGATACGATACAACGGAACTAAGATACGCAGGATAGAAAAAGCCCAAAATTTCCACATGACAAAGAAATTGGAAAAGGTAGAGAAAAGAGGCTCTGATGGTCCGAGTGTCGCAGGACATGAGTTCCTGAAACCCACATACCCGTAATATAAAGGAAAATTCAACGCCCGACCCCTAAACTTCAAACAAGACATAACTTTGACCAGAGCTTTGATTTTCACAAAATTGAATTTTTAGGAAGGGCATGACACCCTCTATGCCACAAAACCTATATTTCTTAATTTTAATGAGGGTAGACATATGAAAATAAAAGAAAAATGTCCAACTCCAATAAATTAAATGCTCATTCCCGTAAAATACAAGAAATCTGGTAAACTCAAAATAATTGTTCACACTCAGAATGCCATATCTTTTGCATTTCTCAAGGAAATAATGCAAAATATGTACCATTAGAATTATGACTCCGAGCACAATGCACAAAAATCAAGAAACTTAGAATTTGATGAAGACTTGATGGTTATTTTTCTAAATTGTGACCAAGTTTAGAGAAGTGATTTTAGTGGTGGTTGGGAGAACATTAATGAAGCTTGGGAAGACATTTTTTCACTACTGCAAGTCATGGGACAACATGGGGAGCCTTTTGCAAGTAATATACCATCATTTCACTCCATTTATGACATCTTGTAAGTGGTGGGAAATCATATTTAAGGATTTTCATTTCTCCCTCTCTCTCCTCTTAGAACTCTATAAATAAGAGTGTTGGGCTCATTATAAAGAGTTAGTTTTAGTGTAGCAAAACTCTATCAAATTGGTTTTGTGAATTCAATGTTCTACAAACCCTTGTAGTAGACTCTCGTATGGTGATCTAGGCCCTTATTTTGTAATAGATTGAACTAAAATAGTTGGCAAGAATTGTATCAAAATCGTGGCACCATGATAAAGTTACACTTGGAAGGAAACATAATAGCTCCATCGTAATCACAAGGAGGAATCGATCAATCAATGGAAGATCTTACATACAGAACAAAGCTTGCACATAGATAAAAGACAGGAGTGTCTTGGCAAACTCATAAATTTCAAATGAAGGGATACATATAGGGTGTTGAGTAACCCTAGTGCATTTACACATAAGCAAACCCTAAACCTAACCCATGTGAGATGACCCTCCATATGTGTCTCGGAGGACATATAGGATCCCACACACCAACACCCCCTTCATCGATTTGGCGTAGCAGCTTATGATGAGTCTAATAAAGATGTGTCAATGGGGCCCAACAACTAAAGGCCCGATATAAAGGCCCATATACAAACAACATCTGCCTAGAAGAAGAAGAAGAGAAGGATTATATAGCCCAAAGAAGATGAGCAACAGATAATACCTCACCCCAAGAAGAGACTGTAAGTGAAGAAACTTCACCTCATTGAAGGGCTTGGTGAATATATCCGTAATTTGATCAACCGTCGAATGTACTAAATTTCAATGATACCATCATTAATAAGCTCTCATATGAAGTGCATATGGATCTCAATGTGCTTTATCCATTGATGCTGAACTAGATTTCTACAAATTGAGATAGTGCTCATGTTGTTACAATAGATAATGGTATGCCTGCGAAAGTGGATGCCAAACTCGTCGTAATACCTCAGAGCCAAAATGCCTTTGTGGTAGTGTTAACTACTCCTCTGTATTCTTCCTCTAAAGAAGATATTACAATTGCATTATGCTTCTTACTATACTAACTAATAGGACCTAAACCAAGAGAGAAACTATAACCAGAGGTAGATTTCCAATGATCTAAGTCACTGGACCAATCAGAATCTATGAACCCATTCAAGTCAATATCCACCCCTCCAAAATAGTGAATGCCATCAGTATAGGTGCCACGAACATAATGAAGGATCCACTTAGTTTCTTTCCAATGCAGCTCATGTGATTCTTGCATAAATCTAGACATGATCCCAATAGCATAAGATAAATTTGTACGAGTGTGATTCAAGTAAATCAAGCTCCCCACCAACCGTTGATAAAGGTACCATCAACTAAGGAAGTAGATAAATCAGAAACCAAATTAACCTCGAAAAGAAAAGGAGTAGGAGAAGATTTGCAATTAAACATCTGAAAACGAGCAAGCAAATCAAGAGAATAATTAGGTTGGGAAATCAAAATTCTCAAGTCAAATTGTGAAATCTGGATCCCAGAAAGTAATGAAGCTGCACCTAAGTCACCATGGAAACCCGCTGGCCAAGGCGATCTTCACAAAATCAATGATAGAGGAAGAGTTAATTTGTGATCAACAAGTCATTAACATAGAGAAAAAGAATGAGTATGGAGTCATCTTGCCATAGAATATAAACATTTGGATCAGAGTGACACCTAGTAAACCCTAATGTAAGTAAAAAGGATCCCATCTTGGCATACCAAGCCCGAGGGACTTATTTAAGGCCATAAATAGACATATTTAACTTACAAACAAGGGACGAATCATGGACATAACCCAGAGGTTGTTCCATATAGATCTCTTCCTCTAGGTCACCATGAAGGAAGGCACTCTTAACATTCATTTGATGGAATTTCCATCTGTTTGTTGTGGAAATGGCTAGAGTCAGTCGAATAGAAGTCATCTTCACAACCGGAGCAAAGGTTTTAATATAATCAACCCCAATTATCTAGGAGAAACCATTAGCTACTAATCATGCTTTAAACTTTTCGACATCTCCATCTACTCCATACTTTTTTCAGAACACCCACTTACACCAAATGATTTTTTTCCTTTCGGAAGAGGGGTGAGATCCCAAGTATTGTTATTCATGAGAGAGGAATACTCCCCATCCATAGTAGGATCCCACTCAGAATACCGAAGCCTCCCAAAAGATTGTGGATCGTGAGGCAGAGGCAAAGAAAGAGTGGGGTCCAATGAAATCTAAGTGATTACATCTCATATCTAAAGTATCTCCAACTAAATCTCTAACACTTTGCAAAGTTTTCCTAGCCCAAAGAGGACCAGGAGGATCAAGCTCTGATTCAGAAGATTCGTCACTTGAATGAGAAGGGACATATTCCTCATCATCACTACTATTAGAATTGGAAGACTCAAGGCTCTTATGGTTGGGAGGATCAGCAAGAGGAGCACACTCAACAACATCATCATCTAATGAATCAGAATCCAAATCAGCAAGCTAAAGAACCTTAATAGGTAGATAAGTAGAAGTTGAAGAAGACTCATCGAACTTAACACTTCTCTTTATATAAAGCTCATGAGAAGTAGGATTCAACAATCAATATCCCTTCATGCCATCAATATACCCTAAAAATATACAAGGTTTGGATTGTGGTTCCAATTCCTTGCATTTCTTCTTGGGAATCCAAGCCATAGCCTTGGATCCGAAGACTCGAAAGTGCTCAACATCAAGCTTGTGTCCAAACCAAGCTTCAAAGGGTGTCATCCCTATTACTTCCTTGTGTGGAACATGGTTCTGAATGTAATTAGCATAATTCACTACTTCATCCCAATACTGTGGAGGAAGAGACTTCGAATGAATCATACAAGTGGCCATCTCCTTAAGAGTATGATTATTTCTTTCTACTACTCTATTTTGTGAAGGGCTGTAAGAAACTGTATGTTGCAAGGAGATCCCTTAAGTACATAAATCCATGAACCTATTTTTTACATATTCACCTCCATTGTCAGTTTGAAGAACCTTAATAGACCATTCCACCTGTTTCTCAGCAAGAGCCTTAAAGTCCTAAAAAATTTCAAATACTTTAGACTTAAGATTAAGAAAATATACCCAAGTATATCGTGAATAGTCATCAATGAAGGTCAGCACATAAAGAGCTCTAGTAAATGAAGGAGATGGAAATGGACCAGAAATATCACTGTGAACAAGATCCAAAGGATGAGTAGCTCTCCAGGATTTTCCTTTGTCAAATTTCTTTTCAGGATGCTTTCCAAGGGTACAACCCTCACAAAGACCCTTAGAAAACTTGACACGGGGTAACCCATTGACCATTTCATTTTGGCTCAATTGTTCAAGGTAGCGATAATTTAGATGTCCGAAACACTCATGTCATAGCTTACTAACCTCATTTGCATGAGTGAGCAAGGCAGTGGGTGTAGAATCAAAAGTAAAGTGGGAAAAGGTATACAACCGTGAACGATGATCCACCTTTCCCTCAGCCACTGTAGTGTCATCATTAAGCTCATGAATAATCACCGAGTTAGGACCAAATTCCACTCGCATTCCTTCACCAAGGTGAGTAATTTGTAAACTGATAGGAGATTTGTAGAGATATCAGAACACTCAACACTTGGTTAAATTTTCCCCATCCATCGCTACCAATCCACTACTGTAAACCAACACTATCGTGTCATTACCCATCGTGATTTAGGACATACGACAAGGCTCGATGTTGGAGAACTCAACATTTAAAGAATCCATGTGGTGCAAGGCACAAAAATCTATAATCCGCGTCGATGAAGGAGCAACTTTGGATACAAGGGCCTTTCCTTTTTTCTTATCATATTTAGAACCTTTGCAAGAAAAGACTCACCTTCGTGAGCATTTTGTTTAATAGAATCAGGAACACCTATTTGATTTTTCTCAAGTAAATGAGTAAGGTGATCAATTTTATTTCTCATACACATATGTTCTTTATGACCAAAGCTTTTGCAATAGGAACACAAATACTTTTCTTTTTGTGCTCTAGGATCAGAATTTGAAGTGTTTGTGTTAAATTTAGTTTTGGTCTTGGTTTCCTTCTTAGGTTGATCATTTTTTTCTTTCTTCTTTTCATTCTTCTTTTCCTTACTAGTACTTACTACAAGGGCATGTGAATTAGACTTGAGAGACCCCATTTGAATGAGTTTTTCCTGTTCTTGAATGAGTTGGGATGAAAAATAGTCAAAGGAGGGAATATTCCAATCCTTTCCCAAGGCAACTTTTGTAGCGTAAAAATTTGACACAAAGACAAAATATTCTAGACCTAACTTAGAGAGAATCGACAAGATCAGTTGAGAATCTTTCTTCTCTACTTGACATTCTTTTAACAACAATCTAGTGTGGAAAAAATTAGAGAAGAATGCTTGTAGGTTTTCAAAATCACTAGGATTTAACCCTAGTAGTTTGTTTTCCAACTCATGCGATCTCATGTCATCTTGTTGTCCAAACATTCCATCTAACATTTTCCACACAGAATTAGGTGTTTCAAATGACTCAATGTGGAAGAGCAAGTCAGATAAATGGACATGCAAAGAAGACCTTAAGCTTCATCATTATGGTTTAACCACTTATATTTTTCAGTGGTCGTCATCTAGCTCAAGATCATTTCTCGTGGTGATGCAGAATAACCCTTTACCCCTTAGTTTCATAATTATTTTTATCTCCATTTGAATAAGTTGAATAGTGTAAGCAAAGGAATTAAAAGTGCATCCATAGTGAAGAGAGAGAAAGAATGTAGAAAATAAACACAAGAATCACAACCACCCAAGACAATATAATAACCCCCTACTTTCGGTACTTTATAGTTTAGTGTATTGAATACAATCAGTCCGAGCATGCATCTTGAAACACTTGGTAACTCACCTTGCAATCAGTGTAATAACATGCAAGAGAGGAGACCACAATCGTGTTTCGTGGAGCGCAGAAAAGTGACACCGTACACAAGCACAATTGCAAAAAACTAGGAAGGAGGCGAAATCAAATCCTAGTTGTGAGAAAAAGTGTCTCACGTCACAAAGGATACCCCCTTGCTACAAACTGTGGCGGATGCACTCACTAGTCACAAGCAATAATAAGGGTAAAATACAATGTTTTAAATGAACTCAAGATGAGTCCGAGAGATCTTCAGAATGCCGGAAAAGCATGTGGAAGACAAATAGGAGCTCAGAGTGTTACTACACACTTGAGTGCACAATTAGTAAAAAAATCAACAATAACGCTTAAAAAATTATCATTTAGAAACGTCCAGTTTAGCTAATTTTAGAGCTTTTGGAGTTTTAAAAACGATAAAAAATGTTAATTTAAAAGATGATTTTAAAAATAATTTACTAATCGAAAAGAAGGTTAGATTTGAAATTAATAAAACTAGATTTAATTAAATTAAATCTAGTTAATTTCAACTAATTAGGATCTAATTATAATAAATCCTGATTAAATATTTTAATACTTTCCTTTGTTTTTAAAAAATCAAATTTAAATTGGTTTCCCACTATAATTTGAAAAAAATTACCATTAATCTATTAAGATCTATTAAATCAAATGAAACTAATTTCTATTAATATCTATTAATGAAAGAGATTTTAAAAATCTTACCGTTATAAAATTTAATAAACTTACCAAAATTAAATTGTTAACAACTTACGCTTTAAGGAAATAAATCAAAAATTAAATGAACATATTGAATATAACTCCCACTCAACTTGGGATTTGCGTGCTTGAAAGATTTTTGAGTGCATTCGGGAAGCGGATCTTGGCCAAGATTTGTGGAGGGAGGAGGGAGCCGTTTGGAGTAGGCATAGGAGGGTGAGCTAGAGCATAAGGAATAGCGCACGACAGTGTAAAAAGTGGTGATAGCCCTCACAACCACCGTAGAGGAGTCACAAAAACGACTCGGCTAAAAGTGAACCAGTGGAAAAAAACTAACTCGCAGAAATGACAAGTCTGAGTTGTAGGAGGGCTGAGCTAAAATAGAGATGAGCCCATGTAGAGAAGGTAGGAAAGGTCCACGTCATGGGTGGGAGGAACCAAGCACCAATCAACCATGACTCAGGTAGTGAGGAAAACCAATTTGGTGAGTAGAATGCGTAACATGAGCAAAAAGGTGATCCCGCTGAAATGTGTCAAGGTAGGGTTCGTGGGCACAGCAAAAACCCAGAACAACATCAACAACCATCAGCAAAGGCATAGTCGTAGACAAGAGCAAGGAAAAACATGACCTCGCAAGCTCTAACAAGCCAAAAATGATGAAAGGGGAACTCGGCAGAGAGGAAAAGGCTTGGTGGAGAGAGCTCGGGGATGAGTGCAAAAAAACACCAATCACTGAATTTTGACCAATCTGCAAAGAAATTAAAAAAAGAAAAAGAAAACAAGAAAAAAAGAGTTCTAAAAAATAATTTCTAGTTTAATAAATGATTAAAAACCAGAATAAAGAACCTCTATTTTTAATGATCTCGTAAATTTAGTCAGCAAATAGCTAAATGTGGCTATAAAACCCTGAAAACTCAAAGAGATCTGCACATGCATGAAGAACACAACAAAAGCAAAAACTTTCCAAGAGTAACTTGTTAAGAATGTTAGCAATAAATTTCTAGAATATAATGATCAAAAACTTGCACGAGGAGTAAAAAAATAATGAAACCAAGAGTAATCGCAACTCAAATGATGAATGCACATTTACCCGATCTCAGCTCTGATACCATGAAATATTTGGCGAGAATCGTATCAAAAATTATGCACCACGATAAAGTTGCACTCTGAAGGAAACGTAATAGCTCCAAAGATAATCACAAGGAGGAATTGATCAATCAATGGAAAAGCTTGCATAATAGAACAAAGCTTTTACATAGAGAACAAACAACGAAGTGTCTTGGCATACTCATAAATGTCAAATGAAGGGATACATATAGGTGTTGAGTAACCCTAGTGCATGACACACAAGAAAACCCTAAACCTAAACCTAAACCTAACCCATGTGATATGACCCTCCATATGTGTTTGGAGGACATATAAAGCATCCCATACACCAACATGAACCGAGCATATCAATGAAGCAATAGATACAAGTTTTCTAAATATATCTTCCCCTATTGTGTTTGTTTGCATTCTTCTTGCGCTCTTCAACCTCATAATAAATATATTATGTCTATCTTATGCTCTTGCATGGATTCATTATCATTTTGTGTGTATGAAATATTAATTTTGAGTGCATTTTACTAGACTATGGATAATCAAGTTATCACCCTTCTAGTATGTACTTTGATTCTATCTTTCACACACCTGAAATACTATTCTCACACCCTCCTTTTCTGGTGTATCACTACTTTAGTGCAAGTTTTGTTTTCATGCAATATCTCTCCCTAGTCCCTTGGAAACTTAGATTAGAAAACATGGTTTTTCCGCATTAGAGTATATTGTGGTAGGTAGTTTAGGAGCAAGAACCAACTTTCTCTAGAGGTCTATCTCAAGTAGCAAGTCCCACAACTTTGAGATAGTACCCATGTTATCTAGTCACACCGTGAGCTCAAGCACACACACTTGTGAAAATCGTAGGGTGTTGTGATTTGGTGATAACATGTCATTTTTCCACACTAGTTACAAGATCCCATAGCTTTCTAGTCGTGAAACAAGATTTTAACCTTACTCTCCAAATACTATAATTTTTTTCATTTAATAACTGAGATTTATCCAATGGAAAACTAGCATTACCAGACATTTTAAATTTACATACAACTATGAAGATAAATACAAGCTTAAAAACGAACCATCTCTTTTTGGGGAGCCATATATAGAGACAATAGAACAAGTTAGAGATAATTTTAGCAAAAATACACATGCATAAAGCTTACTAAAAATGAAAAAAATCCATTAGAAGGCCACAAAGTATATATCTAAGCTCTATATACTTTGAAATCCGTGAGACAAAGGAACTTGGACACCCATGGAACGAAGACTCAAAAAATCTTACAAAATGAAGAAAATTTAAAAATTTGCGATACAAACAATTTTTTTAAAATTTCACGTAACAAAAAGAATTTATATGGGACACGTGCAAAGGTATAAACATCGCAAAGAGGACACATGTCTCTGCTTTCTAGAAAATTATAATACATATCCCCTAGCAGACATGAAGTCTATGAAATTAACTAAAACAGACTAGCTTTTGGGGTTTGATTAATAATTTGAAAGCAAAGATAGAAAAATTAACACACATGGAGCCTCTCAATGGCTCGCTGCAATTCTCAAAAGTAATGACAAATGTGATAAAGGTGGATTTTTCTTATTGAATTACCACCGCTTAAAATTAAAAGAATGAAAAATTGTGAAATGCGAAAAAACAAGAATCAATTCTATTAGCCCAAATTTCGAAAGACAAGAAACCGACACAAGACTGAAAAAACAAAATGTAAAGATACTTGGATTAATTCTATTCACTCAAACTTTACATATGATAGAAGAAAGAAAGCACAAGACTCAAAGAGAAAAATATAAAGCTACTGGAGAATCTTATTGGCTAAAATTTCACATAGATGGAAGAAGCTAAAAGAAGACTGACAACACAAGAAAAGAAGTGCCATAGAGCTTTCCTATTGGATCAGATTTTGCAAGAAACAGAGGCAATATATCACAAGTCCGACAATAATGTGAAAAAAATGTGGAAATCTCTTATTGGCTTGTGCTTCACAACTAACAAAAAGATCTACAAAAACTCGACATAATGAAGCTAGATGGAGCTTAATGATCGGGTCAAGCTTCACAACAATAGATATTGCAAAAAGAAAATCTTTTAATATCAAAGGACTTAAGATCAAAAATAACTAGATCTAAAGAAAAAAATTAGATCTACAAATAAAACATCTATAACAGCTATAAAAGGTGTGAAAAAACTTAAAATAAACTTTTAGAAAATGGATTTAAACCTGTAAAGATCAAGAACAAGTCGCAGAAAGATAGATCTATGCAAGTAAATTTTATAAGCAAGATATAATCAACAAAATAACCAATATTCATATTTTTTGGGCAGAAATTCAAATTTTTCACCTAATTAGGTTGAATTCAATGGTGGAATAGCTAGAGTTTCACATATCCAAAAACTTCAAGTTCTTTACTCATACAAAATAAAAAAAAAATTAGATATATCTTTGTACAAGCATAAACACTTGATATGATACCATGTTAGGGAATTAACAAGAATGTATAATTAACAAATTATAAATCTACAATATAATTTCGAAGATTATAGATTATGAAGTGCAATTAAATTAAACATAGATTAAGATGTTTCATATCGCATATTACAAAACATAAACAAAAAGTGAATACAAAAATGTAAATGACACAGGAACACCAAATTTAAGTAGTAAAACCATTAAAGGTAAAAAATCCCACCGAGAAATCACTTATATTTATTGATAATTTACTTTTACCCAACACTCCCACTATTTTACATGTAATTACTCCTTCAATAAATAATTATGAACTTCCTCACACATTTACTCATGATACTTATAACTCGCTCACACATATAGCTCGCATCTACAATGTTACAACCTATGTAACATATCCCTATAAGATCACCTTGTTATATAAAAGCAAAGTGGTCATGATCCACTCTTAAAATCTGACCCGGTCATTTTTCATGTTTTATAATAAGAATTTTCCCAATTAACAAGAAGTTTCATTGTAAAGTTTAAGCAAGATTAAATTTCCTACTAAGAGTTAGAATTGTCTTCAAATTTTAAACAAGTACTAATTCACCTCTCCCTCTTAAAGGCCTATATTTTCCAACATAAGATTGTTCCTAATATGTAAAATGTGTGTGATGGAATAGAATGAACTCCCCTCCTATGAAATTTATGTAGATCAATGCACCCTTTGTCCCTTGTATGAATGTGATAGATGTATGATTTGTAGTTCTCTCAGTGCCTTTTGCGGTAAGTCGATTAATTAAATATTGAATAAATAAATGCTTAAATCTAATTGTAATATAAAGCAAAGAATGAATAAGTAATTAAGTAAAAAATAGACCCAATCAAATAAGCAATTAAGATTTAAAACCTAAGTGCAAATGAGGAGATAAAATGACTTAGTTGTTTCGCAAAGATCCTGAAGGTGTGTAAACCTAGAGAACTAGAAAATCTAAATTGCAGACTATCGCAACGAAACCCAAAAAAATGCAGAGGTGCTAGAATATGCTAGAATGGGGCAACTATGGAGGGTTAAGGGTGTACAGGATTTTTATACCTATTTTGAGTGCCCATGACTACTCAGAAGCTCTAAAAACTACTTTCATTGGGTCAGAAATGTTTGTTGTCCTTTACTTCTTGTTGCTAGTATGTTACACCAAGTTTGAGATATCTCCTATAACCCTGAAATGAAGAAATGATCAGTAAAACCCTCAAAAGTGTATCAAACCCCAAAAAAATGTAAATGAGGGTCCGACTGCCCTCGTCTCACAAATAAGTGAACTTTTGACCAAGTACTTGCACTATATCTTAGACCCAATGTATTTTTATGTGTGTATGCTGGAATCGTGCCCTAGGTGACTCTTGTGTGTGTCACACCTTGATAATGAGAAAATTATCTAGATGTAAGAAATGTAAATATATGTGTGCATGAAATAATGAACTTCCCCTCCTATGAAGTGTATGTAGAAGTATCAATCCCTTTCCCTTATGTGTGGATGCTAGATGGATTCTTGAGTGCTCTTGTAATGGCCTTTGAATGCAACCTTAGGTGGTGATAGCTAATGTTTAGTACTTGGTCCTTTATTATGATCACATAAATTTATATTTATATGATTCCCTTGCTTGAATTTTATAATTAACCCTAAAAATACCGACTACCAAAAAGATAAGATGCCCAAACGGCTAGAAAGGACCCAAAATATGTGAACAAAGTACAAAGAGGTCATGGGCACCCAGAGGGGATGGAGGCACCTGGTGTTGGCGTCTTGGCTAGGCGTTGGTGTCTAGAATGAGAAATGTCAAAGTATGAAAAGACAAACTAAGCTATAAAAAGTATAAGATCAACAATAGAATCATAAAACAAGTAAATATGGCCAAAGACATGGGTTAATTAGTACTTTTCTTTCTTAGGAATCATATGAATAGTAGTATGTGATCATGACTAGATAAATACCCAAAGTGTGTGATTTATTGTCTACATTTTCCCCCACTTTATGTTGTTAATAAAAAGCTTGATAACATAAAGTAGATAGAATTTGTGTACCTAATAATCATGTAGATTGATGGCTAAAAGTGTGCCGAGAGAAAAGGAAAAGTGTGGAATGATAAAAATATGAATCGTGGAATCTAGAGAAGAGGAAGTGAAAAGTGATGAAGATGATGATCCTAGGGTGAGATCACATGTGCAATGTAATGATAATACCTATTTTTGGTGTCGGTGCTGATGTGATTGATGTTGTTGATGTGATGTGAATACCTTTTTTCCATAAAGATGGGCATGTAAAAGAGAAGAATGGAAGTAGTCAAATATGCATGTATATGATCAAAACGAGTAAAAATTATGTCAAAATGCAAAAAAACATGTGCACATGATCTGTGATGAGAAAAAAGTGTAGAAAGGATCATGTAGATGTTGAAAAAGAATGAGTGTTTTGGGTGATCTCGCGCCAAAAAATGGAAGAAGTGTAGGAAGAAAATTATGCCGCTCATCCTCCAAGCTTTAACCACTTCCCACAATGTGAACACCACCGCAAATGGTGTGTAAAAATATGATCCATTTCGAATAGTTCTAATCCAATGCATAAGTAGAAAATGTTGTGTAGTGCATGCATATTGATTGTTAAAGGACCTGATGTCTTATAAAATCCATGTGTGGAGTGTTGATAAATGTTTTGAACTGACAAATGTTGTGTAACTTCCCTATTCACAGCATCTATGAAGGGTTGGGGGCACTCAATCGTTACTATCTAGGTCCGAGAATTAGTTTCTATGTTGTGGTAAGGACCCAATTCAAGATCTTGGTCGTTTGGATCGACAACTATGTTGTACTAGTACTATACCTGTCTTTTTGTGATGACTGTGAAATTTTGAGTGGGGTGACTAATTCACCCGAATAATGTACCCCCTAATTTTTGGTGCATGTGATATCACTAAGGAGTATGCAGCCCAAAGGAGGACCGACCATTATGTCTGAAACCGAAGCCCGCAAGAGGGAGGGAGTGTGCTTGGTAATTACTAAGGCACACACACAAACAAAGTGACTAGGAAACAAGTGTTATTACAAGAAAGATATACACGTAAAAATACAATGTAAACATGTAAGAAGACAATGTAAACCAAAAAAAGTGGATTTTAAACATGGTACATCACTCATGATTTCACAAGACAATGAACATTTTTAGTGGCCACAAGCATATAGATAATTAGAAAATAAGAAAGACCATAGGGAAAATCCCATAAACAATGATAAGCAATGAAAGACAAGAGAAAGCAATGTAACAGATAGCCATGGAATCGAATAGACTCGTGATTAACTAAAATTAGACTACAAAGATGGGAAAGTATAACTATAATTAATATAATATAGGAGGACTAAAACACTATTAAGTATGCTAAAACAATATGGAATAATTTTAAATAATTATTTCTAAATTAATCAAAACCTTAAATATACAAAAATGTAGAAGGAAAACACTTAGTAGACTATCAAGACCTGCCACAAGTTGTTGTAGGTATGACTATAGATTCCGTGAGTAGGAACGATCACTCGAGGTCCTGTAAAGGATAGATCTAGAAGATATAAGGATATTATAGCACCCATGAAGGTATTAGGGTGCCCCTGTCTCGCACAATAGGTGACCTGGTCTCTCGTAAAGCTCAAAATCTGATTTTGGCAATGTCGCAAGATGCTCAAATATTTCCTATCCATTACAATGGATCTTGTGAACTCGTGTCGATGTATGAAATAATTTAGGTGAAGGAATGACCTACAAAATACAAAGTAGTATCAAACCCTAAAATAAAAAGATGCAAAATGAATGGGTCAGTGATCGACCTCACTACCACAACAATGGGCTTACTAATCTAAACATTGCACTACATTTTGGACCCAAATGTATGTGTGCATTTCGTGTGCCCTAGGTTCTCTTGTATTAGTCACACTTTTGTTAAGTAAAGCGAGAAATAATAACTATAGAAATGTACTAGCATGTATGCATGGAATAGAATAGAATCCCTCCCCACGTTGCCAGTGTGTGTGTTGATGAAGATCTCCTAGCCTTAATGCATGGCACTATGTGGATGCAAGTGATGCAACGGATGTAACTCTAGATGGAATGATAGTATTATGTGACGCTTAGGACCCTTATTATGGTCTCATAAATTTATATTTATAGGGTTCTCGTGCTCTAATTTTATAATTAACCCCCTTATGGTCAACTAGGAAAAAGATAAGTATTAAAAATGACTAGAAAGAGCCCAAAAAGAGGTGGGAAAGTAAAACTAGGATCAAGGCATGCCATGTGGGACCGTGGCACCCGGAGCACCCCAATACAACCCCGGCCCCCGATTTAGAATATAATGAAAAGATAATGACAAAATAGCTAGGTATGTATATGAAAATATATGGGAATGATGAAATAAAAAGGTAAAATAAGATGACCAAAAGGTGGGATTAATTAGTACTTTCTTCACTTAAGAAACTTCTAAATAGTAGTATGAGACCAAGCTAAATAATGCTTAAAGTACATTATTTTGTGACTACATTTTTCCCCAATTTATGTTGGTGAGTGGAATGCCTCGGTAACATAAAGTAATAAAGATGCATACCCTGTATCCATGTAGAGTGTAGTAGAGACGTGTCGATGAACTAGACTCAAGCGTGGAATGACAAAAATAAAAATTAGAGGAGCATGGATTCTAAAGATGATAAATACACGTAAAAAGTGATGAGAGTGAACCTAGGTCAAAATGTGTGTGTAGTTGATGCGCTTTTGTAATGTACCAATTCCGCATGGTTAGTGAAGGCAATTTTCACGCGGTGTTTTTTTCATTGTGTTGTCATCATCGTCATTGTTATTTTGCCCCCAATTATACTACTTGTTTCTCATATGGCCGAACCTGCAAGGATAAAATTATGAAGTAGTCAAATATGTATGTATGTAAAATATGCATGTGTATATAAATATGTAATATACACAAATGTAAAATACATGAAAAGGAAAGTGTAAATGGAACATGTGCAACTTATCCATGTCGAGAGAAAAGGGTGTAGAAGGATATCATATACTGCTGTGAGTTTTTTGGGTGATCTCACGCCACCCTGGATGAAGAAGTGTAGAGAGGACAACCTTTGTGTCCTCCAACCTTTGACCACTTCTGTTGAAATGTGTGTGAAGAGATCTATGTATTGTCCTAGTTTTTTAGGTGATCCGATGCCAACTAGTCGGAAGTAGTTTAGCGAGGCACACCCATTTATCAGAACCCCCAAGCCTGTAACTACTTCCCAAAAATTCCAAAGGACACCATTTTTTGTAAAGGTCATTGTGTATGGAGTTTGTAGACTAGTCTGAACTCACTTGATGTATGTAAATCCAAAATGCCAAGGGAAGAAATTTCATTGTACTAAATGTTGTAAATATGTTGTGTTAGGATATAAAAACCCTCAATGATGTTCCCCTCTTTCGGGGGTGCATGCAACATAATCAAAAGGATAATATGGCACCAAAAGAGGACTTATCGCACTGACCAGATAACTCTTCCCCGTAGGGGAAAGGAAAAGCACTTGTAAAAACCAAGGCGGCATAAATGGGATGGCTAGCCAAAACAAGTGTTAGTATGAAAACACATGCATGCAATAAGACAAGTGTAAAATACATAGACAATGTAGTAACTACCAAACAAAGTAGTGTAAAAATAGAAGAAAACAAGTAGACTTCGAAAAGTGGGTTACAAACATGGGACATCACTCACGGTGTCGCAAGACATGAAAGGTTTTCATGACCGCAAACAACAAACAAGTGTGCACACAAGCAAAGGGAAAATCCCGCATACAATGGCAAACAATGGTAGACAAGTAGAAACAAATAAACAAGTAGTCATGGAGACGTATAATCCTATAACACAAGTGTTTGCACATGGAACACATGTTAGCATGTTAGAGTGATAACCAATATTTCAAAGTGTGTATGAGTGAGTAATATAATATGATAAGTAGAAAATGAAAAAATAATACCTAGATGAGACGATGGTGGATGCCCCCAATAACCAGTATAGGAAGGGTAGAAAGTGAGCATCCATGTCACATGTAGAGTCTTGTATCTGTAACCACACTAAACAAATTCTTGAATGCGCATGTGTGTATGATAGAGATAATGACATATAATAAATCAATCTAACATGTGTAGTAAAGTGGACAGGATGGAAAATGAAATACAAGAGCTCAAAGGGACTATAAAAAATATGGAAAAAGCTAAGGGAAAAGGAATACTTCAAAGTGATGATGAAGAGGGGGTTATTGCTGAAGTTTTCAAAAAGTTACAGTCTTTGGATGGCATAATGGGAAATGCAAAAGTCGCAATGACTGCATACTATCTGCCCTTAAAAGCATTTATAATTTCATTGAACAACATGTTCATAGTGTTTGTAGTTTAAGTGAGATTAATGAAGACATTCGAGGCCCCAAAGAGAAAAGGGATATTGCAATTGCTCAAAGTGATATGAAAGACTCCTCTCGTGCCACCGCCATTGCTCTTCTTCATGTCGTCCGCAGCTATCAAAACTAAGATTGACAGGCTATCAAGTAACAGGTTGTTGTGATGATGTTTGTTGGCTGCGAAGTTGCTATTATCTGGTGGTTCTGGAGCTGCTTTTTGGTGGAGTTATTATATGATGAATATCTTTTGTTTTCTTTTTTATCTTTTCTGCTACTTTTTGGATCATTGTACGTCTAGATCCTTTCTTCTCATGTGTTTTCATATTTGGTTGTTGAGCCCTCTTAGGTTGGTCATTTTTCCCTTCTCTGGGTTGTTTCTCTCACCTATGCTATCTGGCTTTTGAGCCCTTTTGTATACAGGGTATAGTCCCTTCAAAACTATTTGCCCTTAATAAAAAAACATGTGTAGTAAAGTGATCATGTAAAACACTAGCAAACAAAAGTAAATGCCCCAAGACAATGCAGCATGTTGTGGATGGATGGAATGGAATGCAACATGGAATGGTAGGAGCAACATTCCCCCCAAGTGTATGCAATGAGGTTTATTTTTTACCCTCAAAATCAAGAATGAACCGTAAACAAGAGTGTATCATTGGGAAAAGGTTGAGTAGTGTGTGTGTATCTAGCACGCCAGATGAGTGTGTGTATGTAGTGATGATGAGATGCGACATGTGGAGAGATGTGTGTGAACTATATATCCAAAGCACATATCACATTTTGTTGAATGGGTGAATGATTATTTATCCCTAATCGTATATCATTATAAGATGGAAGAATGGGTGATGATTTAGTACTAAGCATATATCGCTATATGATGAAAGGATGAGTGATGATTTAGCCCTAAACATATATCACTACATGATGAATAGAAATAGGTGACGATTTAGCCTAAAGCATATGTCACTACAAGATGAAAGGAAGGAGCGGTGATGTAACCTAAGGTGTATACCACTACAAGATGAAATAATGGAGGTGGTGATTTAGCCTAAAGCGTATACCACTACTAGAGGCAATGATGGAGGTGGGTGACAATTTAGCCTAAAGTATATGTCACTATCCTAAGAATGTCACATAATGAAATGTCACATGGTGAGTGTAAGGTCCATTTGATTCAGAAACCCTGTAGTCGAGTATGGGCCAAGGAACTAAAGTGCGCCATAGAGTGGTGAATGCATGGTATGAATAATGCAAATGTAGGATGTTTGGGGTGTACATAACATGTAATACGTAAGATGTGATGATAGGTGTAAATAGAAATAGAATATTTAGTGAAAAATGTAAAGCTAGACCCATATATAATGTAACCTAGCGTAATATGTAGAATGTATGTGGAAATGTGTAGTATGAATATGTATAGGTTATGCATGGATAGCCTAATAATGTATGTGGTGTGTAGGGTAAGGACTAATATAATGTAGAATGTAGGGATGAAATTTAAAACTAGACTCATATGTAATGAAAACTAAGTATAGTATATATGATATGAAAATGTTCAGTGTATAATGTGACTAAGTGCGTAGATATTATAATGAATGTAATGCATAGATGAGGATGAGTATAATGTAGAATAAGTGTAGAATGAATGGTGTATGACACACAATGTATAATGGAATGTAATATGTAGTGTATATGTTGTGGTGTGTGGGGCTTATTGTAATCGTAATCCCTCAATACTCAAGTGTAATGGTAAGAGTGCATCATCGGATAACTATGGTGTGAAAATGTAGGATGAGAATGCTCGTGGAAAGGAGAGTGATGAATGACAATGCACATATGTTAGAATGGGGGATGGGATGTCATGACCCCAAGTGAGTATGAATGAAATAACCAATGAGGGTGAAGGACATAGGTCCCGCAGCTGATGCCTATGAGGATGAAAGCATAGGACCATGCTCGAGTAATGGTGGTAGAGTAGACAAATGTTACACGAGAGGAATGAGTTCGATATGCATGTGATGGATGGATATAAGACGAATATCATGGCATAGTAAAGTGTGTTGGTGATGGAGATCAAGGCAATGTCATGTGTGAAGGGGATGATGATTCGCATGGAATAAATCAAGGTGGTGATCAATTTTGGGATACAATGATTGTCTTAGGAATAGGCATATGTCGGTGTTAAGGACTAATGGAGGAAGTGGTTGTGTAGAGGAAAGTCTAGTAGGAGAAGTAGGAGTAGAGTGTATTTTGGGAAACATCATAGGAGATGTGCGGGAAAGAGTAGAGGATGTACTAGTGATCAGATAGAAGGTGGAAATAAATGAAGTGAAGGAGGGTGCCGTTAATGGAAATAACTTGATTATTGTAAACAAATTTAAGGTGCAAGTGGTTCATGGAAATAATAGATTGGGATCGATGAATCCAATTAAGGCCAAGAAGCATGTCACATCCCTTGACTTCTCGGCCAATGAGGAAAGGGACAAGGAGAGTGAGAGGACCAACTGTGACATGTAACTTGATGATACCATAAGTTCTATTGAACAGATAGTCAATTTATGATGGAGGATAACCAATAGACCATAAGAGGGATAGGGAACATGCACTAATGGACGTGATGGATCAACCTTAGTGTTGTTGATAGAGGTTGAGCCAAGAGATTCTTGAATATGTAAATGATTGGATTTGAACATAGTGTGGTAATCAATATGGGAAAAAATTACTGGTTTCAAAGTGGTAGTGTTAGCAATGAGAAAGTCGAGAGGTCCTAGGGAGAATACATTGTATGAAAGACATGGTTAGAAGAGGAATCAATTTGTTTGGTATCATGTTTTGGTAACGGGTTGTTAAAAATCTAGAGCTTATGGTTATCATTAGTAGAGGTGGATGTTGGAGATTCCGAAGCTCAATGTGACTATTTAAGTAGATCTTGGATGATATGTTGTAACCAGAAACAACAATCTAGTGGAATGCCCAAAACATTGGTGATAATCATAGTAAGAATGGTCATCAAAGTTACGCCCTTTGGGTCAAGATGGATCGAGCTGTAAAGGTGATGACAAGGTAATGAGGTTACTATCAATGAGTTGTGGCAATAAAACACTTGGTGATGTACTAAGCTTAGTGAGAGGAAGTTTATATGGTTGTGGTTACAGTTCCTTAGTCTTTCTATCGATGAATTTAGTTATAAGTACTTTAAATAGTGGCTTACTTGAAAAATGGGTGGAGGATGAAGGTGGGTCGCAGATTTGAACTTTGCCTACGGATACAAGATTAGTCTCGCGAATATTGAGAGTATGACAAAGATGATAAAATGAATAAAAATTCAAACAAATCCTCGAAGTTCGTGAGTCCGCAATGACATTGGTCATCTTGTCTACATTATTCTTGTATCGTAAGATGTAATCTAGAAGTGTTCATTGGAGCCTTGTTTAAGTTGGGCTAGTTGGGCATAAGAAAGTGTAGAGCCGATATTGATAGAAAAATGCGTGAGAAAAGCATCATCTAGATGCATAAAATAAACCACTGAATGGACTGGTAAGTCATATAACCAACGCATTGCATAGTCTTACAAACTATGGGGAAATAACTTAGCAAGGATGGTATGATCATCTACGTAATCAAGACATGCAACATGAAAAGCACGGAGATGCTCCTGTGGGTCACCATGGCCTTTAAAAATGGGAAATTTGGGAGAGAGGAAGTTAGGTGGGAATGGGTAAGTGGAGATAGCCAAGCGCGAAGGGGGAATGTAATAATGATGTGGAGTCAAGAGATAGGGATATTTCGAGGAAGTAAAGAATGAATCTGGAAAATTTAATTTTAGAGATCTTGGTATAAAGATGTGAAATCAAGAGTATTAGAGGAATAACCAAGTTGCACATTAAAAGTACCATGATGGGCAACATGAGTGGTGGTTAAAATAAGGGGATTGAATAAACGGGTGGTGTAGAGACCATGAGGGTGGGAGAAATAGAAATGAAATCCTCTCGAACTCGCTTAGTAGAAATTAAAGTGTGCAAGATATGTAGGAGATGAGTGGGATTCTCACGTAAAGCTTGACAAAAGTCAGTAATGGCATCAAGTTGTTCCTAGTCAACATTAGTGTCCTCATCATAGGACTTCTCACTATCATTGGCTTTGATTTCATGAAGGGGAACTCAGTTGGAGTTGTCTAAAGGGTTTTCAGCCATAGAGGTAGGTATATCAACCATGGATCTAGAAGTATGGTGGAGGAGAGAAGGGAGTTCACAATATTAGAGGGATCCAAAGTGACTGCTACAAGTAATGGCATAAAATGGAAGAAGGAAAACCTATTCACAAGTCAAGGTTCACCAAAATGATTAACTAAAATTAAACTAAACTATGGGAAATTATAACAATAGTTAATCTAATATAGGAGGACTAAAACATTGTAAAATACACTAAAACAATATGGAATAATTTTAAATAATTATTTCTAAGTGAATCAAAAACCTAAATATGTAAAGATGTAAAAGGAAATCACGTAGTTAATTTTGAAGATTGTCACAAGTTATCATGAGGTATGACTATGGATTCTAAGAGTAGGAACGATCACCAAAGGTCCCTAAAAAGGCGATATCTGGAAGATACAATGAAGCACCTAGAAGGTACCGGGGTGCCCTAGTGTACATAATAAGTGTCTTGGTCTTTGTAAAATCTCATAATCTGATTTTGGAAATGTCGCAAGATGCCTTGAAATATTTCCCGTATTGACTGGATCTCGCTTAAACTACGTTAGGTGTATTAAATAATGTAGGGTGAAGGAATGACCTGTAAAAGACAAAGAAGTATCAAAACCCTAAAATAAAAAGATGTAAAATTAATGGGTCGATCGACCTCACCTGCCACAATAGTAGGCTTACAAATCTGAGTGTTGCACTAAATTTCAAACCCAAATGTAGTTTTGGTGTGTGTGTGCATGTCGTTCTCTAGGTGCTCTTGTGTCAGTCACACTTTATGAAGTAGTGAGAAATAATAACTATAGAAAATGTACTAGCATGTGTGCATGGAATAGAATAGAATTTATCCTCCTATGTTGTGTGTGTTGATTCCAGATCTCCTAGCCTCGATGTATGGCACTATGTGGATGCAAGTGATGCAATGGATGCAACTCTAGATGGAGTGATAGTATTATGTGACATTAGGACCCTCATTATAGTCTCATAACTTTATTTTTATAGGGTTCTCTTGCTCTAATTTTGTAATTAACCCCACACTGGTCAACTAGCAAAAAGATAAGTATGTAAACTAGCTAGAAAGAGCCCAAAAATAGGTGGGAAAGTAAAACTAGTATTGAGGCACCCCATGTGGGACCAGACACCTTGGGGGCACCTCAAGACATGCCTGCACTCTGGTTTAGGCTAAAATGATGGGACATGAAGAAATAGTTGGGTATGTATATGAAAATACGCAGGAGGAAGAAATTAAAAGGTAAAATAATATGACCAAAAGGTGGAATTAATTAGTACTTTCTTCACTTGAGAACCTTCTAAATAGTAGTATGAGACTAAGCTAAATAATGACTAAAGTGCATGATTTTGTGACTACAATCTGCAAGAAAAATGTTGCACATGAAGCACCCGTTAGTATGTTAAAGAGATAAAAATTATGTCAAATCATGTTTAATATTATAATGATGTTCTATGAAAAATGAAACAATAGCACATGTAGTGTATGAAAGTGGATGCGCCCAGGAGCCATTATCGGATTGGTATGAGGTATAGCACTAAGCATCCGGTCAAGTCGTGTATCGATATGTTGAGTCTATGATCATAAGTAGAAATCAAGTGAATGCACGTGTGTATATGGAAAAGATAATGACATATAATGTATCTAGCAAACATGGTAAGAAAATGTATCTTGTGAGTATAAGTAAGAAAGAATAATATGTAACCAAGATATGTAGTATGTTATGGATGAGTGAGATGGAATGGAATGTAAACCGAGTGTGATAGGATCTGCATGCCCCCAAGTGAATATGAATGAGTATGTAGGTGACAATGTACATTTAAACATGCCCCTAAGTAGTCAAAAATGAACTATAGAACAAGAGTGCATCATCGAGAAATGGTTTGAACGTGTATGTTATAAATATGTGAGTGATAAAGTGGGTGAGTGTGGTGAGATCAATTTGAGATGTATACCTTTAACAATGAGTATGGACCGTGTAACTAGAGTGTGTTGTAGGGTAATGATTGTAGTGTGTAGAATAAGATTCCAGTAAAGATATGTCGTAAATATGTAGATTATATGTTGAGTAGAAAGAAATGAATGCACAATGTGTGAAGTGTAGTTTGTAGCACATGATGTGTAGTGTGTGAGGTTCATGTGTCTAGTATGCCCTCAATAGGCAAGTTTGAACCATATCATGAGAGTGTGTCATTCAAGAATGACAATACATAAGTGTATCGAATGTCTATAATGTGCATGAAAGATTAAATGTGAAGTGTAGTGTTATATTATGGGGGAAGAATAAGCATGATTCCCTCGAGTGTATGATCATATGTATGATCAAGTAATATTTCTAGAAGATCGTCATTATCATGGTCAAATCTATATGGAGAAGCATCAGAGAATTGGTAAGAAATTGTATCAAAGTTGATCAAGTAAAGATCCATTGAGGCATAAATTAGATATGCCCATTGTGTATTCCTCATCAAGAAAGGTGGTAATGGAAACCCATGTGCATACCAACGAGTGAGGTTTTTGTGAATAGCCAAGAAATGATTCATTGCAAATGAAAACACAGAAAAATGACATGGGGAACGAAATTTTGATATGATTTGGATCTAATGTAGTGGTGATATAATCAAGCCAAGATTATTCTAGTGTAAGTGGAAAAAATACGAGGAGCACGTGTAAGAAATATTGTGAGATAAATGACACGAACACCATAAGAAACGGTAATGCATATAAATTCATGGTAAAGATGAGGATCATTAGGTGGAGGAAAGATGTCATCTACTTGTATAATACTAACCTATTCAATCCATCATGTGTGCATATAGTATCAAAGCAAGTAGGATCGAATGGAATGTGCTTCAAATAAGACTTTTTCATGAAAATCATGCATGTAAATGGAGGGCGCACTAATGGATGGTGTTCATGAGAGAGAGGAGTAGATGAAATGATTTATAATGTTTAGAGAGGCCCTGGATGAAGTACCGTACCATTAGTATAAGTAGGGGCATGTATGCTGAAGGAATAGTGTCTACTATGAAAATGGTTGCTTAAGTGGAGGTAAATTGTCTAGATAATATTCAGGTCATAGATTAGCGAGAAGGATGCAGTGAGTAGAAGTAGGAACAGGTAATGCAAAGATTCTTATCTATGTTACAATATTCAAATGTTGTACGATCAATGGGGATCTCATATTCAAATCCCGAATGCAAGAATCTAACACATCGGTGGACCGTAGAAGATACATCGCCACGCTCTATAAAGCCATGGTCCGCCAAGTAATCAATTATATGAAAATGGGAGATCAACAACAAAAAATGGAACAGGGATAGTCTTGGGCCCAACTATGAGTGGCAATGTGAAGGTGCCTAAGTATGGGCACGCAATAGAATTATATGCTTGCATAGAAAGTAATGTCGGGTTAAGATCAAGAATCGAAAGGCCTAGAGCCGAATGAATGATAGAGGAAAATATTAAGTTCAAATCTAGTGTTGACTAAAATGCGCTTGATACCTAAGTTGTTGATACATACTTGTATATAAAGAGGAGGATCATTATCATAAATAGAAATATTTTCAGCTATAACCGATGGAAAGGTAATATGCTGAGAGAATGCATTGACGAATGTTTGATAAACAACATTGGATGAGTAGTAGTAGGAATCCGTGTAGTAGCCAAAAGATTAATGATTTTAGCATGGTACTCAAGATGGGAAAGTAATAAATCATGAATAGAAATAGCCATGATGAGATGATTCTAGGAAGACAAAATCAATAAAAGTATGAGGACCCTAAGAATGTTCAAAATGAGTCGATTTCACCAAGTGATTAAGAAAATATTGAATAGATAAATGCTTAAATTTGATTACAATTTAATAGTGAATCAATAAGCAATTAAGTACAAATTAAACCCAAGAAAATAAACAATTCAGATTTAAACCCAAAGTGTGAATGAGGAGATAAAATGACTTATCCGATTCACAAATATCCTAAAGGTTTGTAGAACCGGAGAATTGAAAAAAAACCGAATTGCATGTAAAGGTGTTGGAATATGCTAAATTGAGGCACCTATGGAGGGTCGTGGGTTCCTAGGGTGTTGTCAACCTATTCTAGGCACGCGTGATTGCTCGAATCTCTAAAACCAGTTTCACTAGGTCACAATATGTTTGTTTTCTTTTGTTATTATGTTGCACCAAGTTCGTGGATGTCACATATAACCTGTAATGAATAAATGACCTTTAAAACCATCCAAAGTGCATCAAATGCCAAAAATAAAATAATGCAAATGAGGGGTCAAATTGTCCTCAACTTTCAAATAAGTGAAATTATGACTCGATCGTTGCACTACATATCATAACCAATGTTTTTATGTTTGCGTGTATGTGAAATTGTGCCTTAGGTGACTCTTATGTGTGTCGTGACTCTGATAGTGAGAAAAGTAGCTAGATGTAATAAATGTAAATAGATTTTGTGTGAAAGAATGAATTTCCCTCCTATGAAGTGTATGTATATCGGTCCCTTGTGTATGGATGCTATATGGATGCTTGAGTGCTCAGAATGGCCTTTGAATGCAATCTTAGGTGGTGATAGCTAATTTTTAGTGATTGGTCCTTTATTATGATCACATAAATTTACGTTTATATGATTCCCTTGGTTGAATTTCATGATTAACCCCAAAAAGGCCGACTATCAAAAATATAATATGCCCAAATGGCTAGAAAGGACCCAAAATATGTGAACAAAGTACAAAGAGGTTAGGAGCACCTAGAGGGGATCGGGGGTGCCATGAGTTTCCATTTTGGTCAAAGCGGGTGTGGTGTCTAGGATAAGAAATGCCAAAGTATAAAAAGATAGATTATGCTAGCAAGAGTGTAAGATCAAAAACATAATCATAAAACAAGAAAAGATGGCCAAAGACATGGGTTAATTATTACTTTTCTTTCTTATGAATCATATGAATAATACTATGTAATCGTGGACTAAATAGATGCCCAAAGTGTGTGAATTAGTGTCTATACAAGCTTAGGTGATGATAGCTAATTATTTTAGTGCTTGGAACCTTATTTGAAAGAAGTAACTAAGTATATCTATAATTCCCTTATTTGAATTTTGTAATTGACATTTGAAAGGTTGTCCCAAAGTGTTGAAAGGTAATCAAGAAATGAAAAGGACCCAAAAGAGAGTAAATAATAAAGAGAGGTACATGGAGCACTTGGGAGGGATTGCGGTGCCTAGGTGCTTCTTTCCTAATTGGGCGTTAATGTCCGAGGCCATCAAAAGATATATCACCAAGTGCCAATAGAATTGTAAGATGTGTAAAGTTAGTAAATTGCAAGAGATAAAGCAACCAAAAAGCTAAAAGGATTTGTCAACCGCTAGTTTTCTTGTTTAGGATCATGTATACATGAGTATGTTTAGGACCTATAAATATACCCAAGTGCATAGATTTTGTGTGTACAAAAACATAAACAATGACTTTCCAAACAACATAAAAACTTTTTCATCTCCATACTTTAAGCATGTGTGACCTTGTCCTTAACTTGATTATACACATGAAAAAGAAGGAAAATACACTCAGAAATGGTGGGGTCCCTACCTCATTAAAGATATCATAGGTCCTAATACATATCATCTTCAAACCAATGAAGGCCACATCTTCAAAGAACCAACAAATGCTCAATTCCTTAAAATGTTTCATGCATGAAGGAGCTCAGGAGTTTTAGTACTCAACTACCATCTCTCGTATTTTCCTTTCAAATTCACTACTTCATCAACATCAACCTTCTCTTTACCACTAACAACATTATTAATATTTTTCCTATATACACCATAGCCCTTCCTATTAGAATATTGTCATATTATGTGCATCGTTTCTTAGGCTCTTAGCCTTGTTTGGATTTATGTTTCTATCTAACAACCTTCTTCTTATAAAGCATCTACCTCATGGTTTTTTGCACTTTTCAATGTTTTTATCCACCCTTTAGGCTAATCATCCATATTCTTTTTTATACAAAAGTTGAGGTTTATGATAGTTTCTCTTCAGTATCTTCTACCAATGGTTTTTTACATTTTTCAATGTTATTACCCACCACTTGGCAAAGACACTATGACACCATACCACTATGACATTGTGGCATCTCAACAATATGACATAACATATGTCCCATGGTCTCTAATGCAGCTCAAACTTGCACTCGTCCCATATTAGGTTGAGTTGGGTCGTTGAGGCAAAATAGGATAGTCTCCAAGTTGTGGGAACTTACATGCCTAAGAAAGACCTCCGAAGAAGACCAGTTCCTCTACCTATTTATATTGTTATAGCTACTCCTAATGCTGAAATAAAATATCAAACTAATGATGCCAAGGAAAAGAGTTAGAAATATATGTAAAAATGGAAAACTAATTTAAGGGATGTGATAACACTAGAAAGAAGGGAAATGAACACCATTAGCTTTAAGTGAAGATGAAGGAGGATATACATAGAGAGGATAGACACGCATATCACAGCCTCCTAGACGTAGTCACACACTCATTTTCATGGGGCATAAAAAAGAAAATGAACCTGAAATGGATGTGGGGAAGCAAAAAAAAAAACACATAACGCAAAGGAGAGAGGTAGGGAGAAAGAATAAAACAAGTTAAGGAAGAGAATAGCCAAAAAAACTAATATTTTATTACTTCCATAAATGAATCTGTTGATTATAATGGTGTATGAGGTTTATATCCACATGTAGAGATCCAGATCTAAAGGCCTACAACTTAAAAGGAAAGGAAATATATAGATACTTATTTTACAAACCGAAAGATTGCAACATATTATAATGAGAAATGCTTTACAATATATAGAAGGAGGAGAGTAGAGGAGTAAAAAGAAGAGGGAAATTTAAATTAAAAAGTTCAACCACCAACAACAAGTAACAACTACTCGCAAATCTACCTATAAGGATGTCGATCTACCTCCCAATATCTATTTTTCTTGAGTAAGAAGGAAGGGGAGAAAATAATATCAAATGCGGGTGGTTGAGCTAACTAAGTTTGTGTATTAATGGTTTGAGAAAAAAATTCCTCGCTTCTCACCTAGCAAATCCCTCCAAAATCTTAACTTGAAAATTCCAATGTGTAGTCCAAGTCAAGAACTTCAAAAATATCCCAAAATGGCCCAAATTCAAGCTTTATAGCAAAATTTATGGTGTTATGAAGTCTCAGTAGGGAAATCTGGACATGTAATGACACGTGACATGCACCAAATAGTGAAGGGATCAGCCAACTATTCATAAAAATTTTCATTTCTATCACGTTTTACACATTGGTTCGTCATAAGGATTCAACACCCGTTGGCGCACTTTGATAGGTTATATGTAGCACACTGTGTTTGACATGTTTCCATGTGGCGTAGTGACAAAACAGGAGAAGGTGCAAGGTGTGTGCATAAAAAAGTGGCAATCAAGGGGAACTCAAGCGATAGGTTTATAGAATGTGATGCATGTGGTAGGAATGGAAGAATACTTTTATAAAATAAGTATGTGGGCATGGCACGGGCATCAAAATATCCATGCGTGCGAAAGCAAGGAAGAAAGGGTGCGGTAAGAATGCACCATAGACTTCACCAATTTTTGAAGGAAAGTCAAGGGTGTGCGCGAAGGATGCATAAATTGTTGGAAGGAATGTGGGTGCGTAAGGAGTGCATCGAGGGAAATGGAATAAGATAGGAAATGAATAAGGAAGGTGGAAAGTGCATGAGGGGATAAGAGTGAGTGAGGGAACATGAGGAATCGCAACCAAGAAAATTATGCCAAAGAGGCAACCAAAGTGCGTATATCCTACAATATTTAACTTTAGATCCGTAGAATGGGAACGACGTTGTCAAAATAATCAGGGAGTTATTTTGGACAACAGTTTGGTGACTTTCAAGGCCATCTGCATGTTAGATGAAGGAGATCAGTAGCCTTGTAATATCTATTGGGTATGTATTCAACTTGAAGTATAAGATTCTAATTTTATTTGTCACTTGAATAATTCCCAAGTCACTTAAAATGCTTTTGAACTCGTTCTAAATCACCAAAACCATTGAAAGTTGCTTTGGAGGATTTATGAACCAAACTGGTACCCTAAAAGTGAGAAGGAAAATGTGTGCAGCAAGCATGTGAGAAGAAGGAACTATGTACAAACAAAACAATGTGTGAACAACGTACTTGAAGGAACCGAAACTATTCTAATGTATATAATGATGTAGAACTTAATCTGAAAGTGTTTGAGATAAATCCCATTGAATGGGATTGGTACGTATCTCCATCAAGATGAGACAACTAAAAATAATTATCCTCCTTGCAAGAACTAATGATGTATGGGCCATTCCAAAGTGCATAAAACTTTGAATGGCACCCTAGTTTGGCTTTGTCAACATCCCATTTTAAGACTAAGTCACCAACTTTGAAAGCTTGAGGCCTAGCCTTTCTGTCAAACCACTTCTTTATTGATTGTTGATGTTTTTCTAGCTTGATCATGGTAGAGTTTATTAATTCTTCAAGTTCAACCAGCTCTATCATCCTGATTTCTCTCCGATCTCGCACCTTCAAACTCCAGCTTGTTGGGTGAGCTCTAATGAAGGAAATTCAAGAGATAAAGGAAGTCTAGCTTCCTTTCCATAAACAAGTTTGTAAGGTGAATTACCTATTTCCTTCTTCACCATGATTTAATATTACTAGAGCACACATGAGACCTTTGTATGCCACTTCCTTTGGTTAATGTTCATTGTTCATTTCATGATTTTGATCAGGTTCTTATTAGTTGACTCTGCCAAGCCATTACCTTGAGGGTAGTAGTTGGAAGAAGTATTCAAATAGATATCAAGACTAAGATCCCAATTAGAAATTTTAGTACCAAGGAAGGCTTGTGCATTATTGAAATAATGGTCCGAGGAATTTCAAACCTTGTTATAATTTCCTCGAGAAATTCAAGGATGATTGACTTGGTTGATTCCTTGAGTGCGATATATTATGTCCATCTGGTGAAGTAATATGTAGTTGTCAACACCAATTTTTGGCCAGCACTTGAAGGAGGATTGATCATTCTTATGAATTCAATACCCCATTGCATGAAAGGTTGATCCACTTGGATTGGTCGGAGAGGAAGCGGTGTCAATTTCTTCTTTCATGCAAAAAAGTGCACTTTTGAACTTCATGACCCATTTGTGCATGTCCACAAATAGAGTAGGAAAAAAATTATCCTTCCTTGATGATTTTCATTTTTGTTTCCTTTGGTAGATAATTTTCCACTAGAGAATCCATCATGGAATTCTACTAACACTTTGTCAACATGTGCATCGTCAATACATCTCATCAGACACCATCAATGTTTCTTTTGAAGAAGGCAACATCAATCGAGCCGCGCATATGGGATAAATTGAAGCCTCAAATGTGACATATTTTCTTTACTCAAACAAGGAGGGTATGTGCCGAGAGGAAAGGAACAAAATCATGTCCATCTAATTGTGTGCACTAACATCTTCATTTTTCTCTGGAGTTCGGTGCATGGAAGTTCATATAGATATAATGAAGTTTCTTGGTCATTTTGTGCATCTTCGGTAATCTATTTATATAATGAGCTACCTCTAACCATATTTTTGGCTTTAATAGTCACATCAAAATCCATGATCTTGGTCACCAATCTCGCTCATTTCTCACTTTTTTCTGCTCCCATGATGAAGTATCTTACACTTGAGTGTGAAACTAACACCTTGACAAGATTTGTGGTGAGCATACATTTGAACTATTTAGTGTGCACATGATGGCTTAGACCTGTTTCTCCATGTGACTGTATTTCAACTCATGGTCATTCAGTGTTTGACTAAATAAATCCATTGTCTGCTCTAGTCCTTGTTCATTTTCTTGTGTCAAGACAACAACAACACTTACATCAGCTCCATAATCATAAAGGATAAAATCCTTAGAATAATCTGGATTAATGAGTGTTGGTTTGCAAGAAATTTCTTGCTTGATTTTGTTGAAGCTCCATTTACCTTGTGCTATCCATTTAAAGATTGTATCTTTCTTGAGCATGAGGGTAATGCATCTAATCAATCCTACAAATTTAGGAATAAATCTCCTAACAAATTTGATTTTTCCTATGAATGATTGTAAGGATTTCTTGTGCATTGTCGGGAAAGAGAAAGGATAGCATAAATGTTCTCAAGATCGATGGAAATGCCATCCTTTAGAACTACATGTCCCAAAATATTTCCCTATGCCATGGAAAAATTAACTTTCTGGGGTTAAGAGACACCCCAAACTCTTTGCATCTCTCAAATACTTTCTCCAGATGTGTCATATGATCTGCACTCTACTTTGAGAAGATATTAATTTCATTCAAGTAAACTAGGATGAACTCGTTGATATATCTTTTGAAGGAAATTTCCATGGCATGCTGAAATTTTCAGCCTGCATTTGATAGACCAAAGGGTATCTTCTAGTATGCATATGTTCCCCATTTGGTTGTAAATGTTGTTTTGAATTAATCCTCTTCCTTGACCATGATCTTATTGAATTTAGAATAACAATCCAAGCATGGAGAATCTTTACACACGAATCACAATCTATAAAATCTTCTCCAATGAAGGAAAAGGATAATGATCCTCTAGGGATGCCTTATTCAAATATATGAAATCAACGCAAAGCCTAATTTTACCATTCTTCTTAGGCACTAGAACAAGATTTGCAAAACAAGTACTTGATAGGGAATATTATCTTCGCTTCAATGAGTTTGGATAACTCCTTCCTCATGAGGGGATCTATTTTTGGATTGATTGGTCTTTGTTTTTATCTGATGGGCTTGATATTAGGATCAAGGTAAATGGAGTGTTAAGTAACACTTGAATCAAATCCTTTGAGGTATTCATACTACCATGAAAATATATCATTGCATCTCTAATAGAGAGAGAGAGATGAAGATATTCTTTTCATCATGTGCACAATCTTTACTTGAAAGCAACTCCTTGTTGTGTGTAATAGTAACTAGAGTACAGTATGCCACATGCATATTCTTATCTTTACCCTTAAACACATCATCAAGGCTAAACATTTTCTCTAAGGTGATTAGCCCTTTAGGAAACTTTTTTGTCTTGAGTTGAATCACTTAGTCACCATAGTTTTCATGTAATTCAGCTTACATGCTCTAAGAGAACTTAGATTCATTTTGAATGAACTCAATAATTTACGCATCATTTTCAAACACTTTCCACCTAACATCATTGTCTCGGAATAGATGGCTTGATCACTATTTTGATATGGTGTGCATTCCCTCTAATAAAACCCTTAGCATGTGAGAACTAAGAACCAAGCGTGGCCATCTGGTCTACTTCTTTGTTTATCTTTCTTGGCACCATCTACAGATTTAGAGCATTAAATCCCTCAAGGAGGTCCCACAATCTATGTTTATAAGATTTGAGAAGCTACTGTGAACTTGTTAGTAACCTGATGGATGACCAATTATGTGTCTCCAAAAATATTTAGTGCCTTAATCTGTGTTTTCTTAGCAATAAGAAGACCATGCACTAATGCTTCATATTCTACTACATTATTAGAGCATGCAAACTACAACTTGTATGCGAAGAAGAAATTATCATCCTTAGGATAAATGAGAAAAACACCCACACCCATGCCATTCTTACTTTAGAGTCATCAAAATACAACTTCCACGACCAAAATTATCTTGATTTTTCTTGAGTGCACATGGCATCACAACTTCTTCTTCAATGATACAATAAGTACCAAGGCTAGGTTCAAAGGATTTAATTTCTTCAGCATATGGATCAAACTTGTGATGTATGTTAGTCCATTCATCTAACAATAGATCAGGTATAGAAGGAGAAATAGGTTGTTCTTATGAAACTGAAACTTTTCTTGGCCTTCTTGGATTAGGAAATTATCTTGGAAAGGGGATGGGTCATATGACTCAACATGATAAGAAAATATTGGCTCTGGTGTGTATGGTAAACTGGGTATCATACCTTGTTCTTAATAACATATGATACCAATCAGAAGATAAGTAACCACCCACTTTAGTAGTGAAATATCTTGATAGACACAAGGAAAAAAAGGAGGTAGGTCAATGATTGACACATCTTGAGTTATTGTAAGGATTGGACATGCATGGAGGGTTAACTCAAGATCCTTAATGACTCTAGAATGGTGACAATTGAGCCATCAAGTTGTAAGACTCCTTTGGACATAGGGATATACTCAAGGCCTAAGACATCAATAATTTTCTTTGGCATAATGGAAGTACTAAGCGCCCAAGATGTTTTCCTATGATCAAGGACATATAAAATGGTGGGGTTTTGACAAACTTAATTACTTTATTCTCCTCTCCTTGACATATATTGACAGTATCATGATTCTTTTGGATAACTCGGATCAAGCATGGATTTATGCCATAGCTTCATACAATAGGTCACACTGAGATCGAATAGCTAGGGCATCCCACATTGTGATGTTTGCATTGGTCTTCTTTATTTGATCCACAATGTTAAATGAAAGGCCAATTGATTTTTGTATTTGAGGTAGAGCAGCATCTTTTCTCAATTGTTCATGTGTAGAGGTGAGGACCTTAGCTTACATAGGGGCTTGACCTACTAAAGGAGGGGCACACACTAATTCTATAGAAGCATAGCGTGGAACCTCACGTGTAGCAACTTGCATGCCATGACTATTAGGTTGATGAGCTACATCTCTTTTCTTATGAGGATTGTCTAGTGTGATAGAAATTGAAGGTTGTGTGCCGATTCAAGCATTCTCTTTCGTATCTTGTGTTATCAAAGAACCTAGATACACATGCCTATTTGGATTTTCCACAACTTGATTGATCACATAGAAATCCTTAGTGCTAAAGAACATGAGATTGGCCTCTAAGAAACTTCGGAACTTCTTAACTTTCATATTCATGACACTAGTGGAAGGTTCATAGTTTGAAGCATTATGGATCATGTAAGCTTATGCACATAAGGCCTTTACTCAATGATATCGACTATGAAGCATATTGCAAGAAAACCACCATTCTAGCTTTTGAGCCATATTGTTCTCGCATCGGGACTAGTGTTTGGCTTGCGTTGGGCCTTTGGAAGGGGTTACATAGGAGGGACTACTTATAATGGAAGGTGTGTGCTAGCATGTCATCTGTCATTTTGTTGGTTTTTCCGATATCTTTTATTTAAATATTTATTTATGAATAATTGGTGGCTTTGATTATACCATTGATTAGAATTGTTTCTAAAGGCTTGACTTACTATTTTTCTAAAGATATGACTTTATTGGATAAATTCCTAATTAGGGATTTTCTCTTCATCTTTCTTCTACTACGTGGGAGAATAAGATGTGGATGCAGTGGGTTAAGTCTCTCGCTTGAGAATAGGGGCAATAATAAGGTTGGGGCACTTGAGACATTTCATGTAATAAGGGCATAGGTGGTCTAGAGCTAATTTTCCGCCTAAATAAGACTATTTTATTCCCATATTACAATATTATAAGAAACTAGTAAGGTTCTCCCCCATAGATTGAATCATGACTGAAATTTCACTATTCAAATCCTTTAGATAATATAGGAAAGCATGTTGGATTGTAGGTCTTACCACTTGAGGAATTTTGTCTCAAGTCTTCTGAAAGCTAATGTTGAAATCATTCATTTTCTCATTGGGTGATCTTTTAGTTATCAGTTGCTCCACCAAAGACAGGTGATCTGACTTATTTTCAAAGTAGTTGCAAATAGTTGTTCCAAGATCATCCTAGCTGGTAATAGATGTGGGTCTTAGACTTCGGTACCACCAAAGGGATTTTCCTTTAAGTGAAGATGATAGTAGCCTGACTGCTACATCATCATGCATGATCAAATAAATAGAGCACACATTTGCTACATCTTGGATGTGCTCAAAAGGAGTGATTTAGTTATCACCTGTAAATTATGGAATACTCTTGAGTGCAACTACTAGCATATCATGTTGTGCATTCGTATGATAGTAATTCCACCAATGAAGTTGGAAAATTTTCTTTAAGGTGGTGGAGCTATCATGATAGGTTGTGCAGGCTTTCCAAGAGGATTAGAATGTGTGCAGTGTGTTGGAGATGGAGAATCACATGCATTAGTTCTCTTGGTTATTATTCTCGGAGATAGTTGGAGGTATTTGAAAGACTATTCAACTACCGCACTTTTTTTCTAGTATGTATATTTCTCATGAAAAAGCACTTGGAATGCTAAAACAATGGATTTACGTGTTGGGAGTCGCCCGATGTGTTGAAACAAGCCTCCAAAAGCTTGAAATCACTAATTCACACACTAGAACTTAGCAATGATGAAATTTAAGCTTTCAATACTTGTCCCACTATGTGTAGCAGAACTATTGGAGCTCAAACTTGCACCCATCCCATATAAGGTTGAGATTGCTTATTGAGGCAATATAGGACTATCTCCAAGTTGTGGGACCTTGCGCACTTGAGATGGACCTATGGAGAAGGCCAGTTCCTCTACCTATTTCTCGTTTCTACATATACTATTAATTTTGAAATCAAATCCTAAACTAATGATTCCAAGGTAATGGAGTTAGAATGCTATGTAAAAATGGAAAACTAATCTAAGGGATTTGATATCACCGAAAGAAGGGGGATGAACACCAACAACTTTAAGTGAATACAAAGGAAGATATGCATAAAGAGGATAGACACGTGTATCAAAGTCAAAACATGGTTACGAACTCATTTTCATGGGGCACAAGCAGAAACGGAACTCCGTAAGGGATGTAGGGAATCACAACAAACACACAATGTAAAGGAAACGTAGGAAAAAGAATAAAATATGGAAGGTAATAGCCACAAAACTAAGCTTTTATTACTTCCAAAATGCACATCCGATTACAATGGATTATGAGGCTGATATCCACATGCAGAGAACTAGATCTAAAGGCCTCGCAACTTAAAGGTAAGGTAATATCTATATACTATTTTTACAAACTCGAAAGATTCCAACCATCTACAATGAGCAATACTCTACAATGTATGTAAGAGAGAAGGGGATGAGAAAGAAGAGGGAAATTCATATTCAAAATTTTAACCACCAACAATGAACAATAATTACCTATAAATGTACCTACAAGGATGTGATATCCACCTCCCAATATTGTTTTTACTTGTGGAAGAAGGAAGGAGAGAAAATCATATCAAATCTGGGTGGTTGACCTAATCGAATATGTGTATTAATGGTTTGAGTAATTTTTTCTTGCTTCTCACCTACAAAATTCCACCAAAATATTATTTTAAAAATTCTAACGTGTATCCCACATCACCAGCCTTCCAATGAGCCCCAAAGGTCCCGAATTTGAGCTCGCAGCAAAATTTATGACGTTATGAAGTCTATAAGGAAATCTGGACACACAATGACATGTGGCTCATGCCAACTAGTCAAGGGATTAGTAAACTATTCACCTTTTTTATCATTTCTATCATGTTTTGTGTTTTTATTATTCACAAGGATCAATGCCATGTTGGTGCGCTTTGATAGGTTGCTCATGTAACACTCATGTTTGACAAGTTGCCACATGGCACAGGAATTATCGCAGGAGAAGGTGTGAGGCACGAGTAAAAGAAAGCAGCACAAAAGGGGAAAGCAAGAGACATACACATTGAACATTACACGTGGGGTGGAAATGGAAGCATACTTATATGAGACAAATATGTTGGAAAGGCTTGAGCATTAAAAGATTGATGTGCGGCAAGAGGGAAAGAAAGGGCATGGAAGAATCCACTAGGGACTTAGCCAATTTAGAAGGCAAGTCAAGAGTGCACGCGAAGGATGTGTAAATTGTTAGAAGGAAGGTGGATGCACAAGGAGCACATGTGAGGGAAATGGAAGAATATATGGAAATGAAGAAGGAATGTGGAAATCGCATGAGGGGAGAAGATTGTGTGAGGGCGCACTTGGAATTACAACCAAGGAAATTGTGCAAGGAGGCAACTAGATTGCATGTAGCCTGTAATATTGAACTTCGTGAGCGTAATGGGGATGTACATTGTCAAAATAACTAGGGGAGTTATTTTAGAAAACAGTCCCCTAGCTAGGTGATTTATATCTTATTTTACCGATGATCCTCCAATGTTTCCTTTCATTTTTTCTTCTCCATGGTTCTTGCAACATTGGTTGCACCCGCACATGGTAAGATGAGCAACATTGTCATGTATGCATTGATTGGTATATTTTATTTCAGCTAGCCCTTTCAACATTCCTTTATGTACTTATTTTTGTATCGGTATCTCTAACTTGTTTCTTTTTGTCAACTACCCCATGTTTCGCCATTGCAACATGTGGTGATCAACGGCTAGGGCATATGTGTACACCTTATTTTTCACTTTTTATCTTTCATAATTGTTACTAACAATTTATTTTATGTAGATATGGACCATCGATACATATATTTCTTGAGCGGGTCCCTTAAGGGGCCTACCAGAACGGGAATGGTTATTCATGTAACCATTATGGGTTAGAGATAGCACACATAGAGTTTCATTATTTTTCTTGGCCTTAGTTTTCCTTACATTAGTTATCCATGTCCCCTTAGGTCTCACACACATTGCATTCCCGACATATTGCTTTTTAACTCACTACTTAACACCTTGTTCATCCATTTCCATGATCCATGAAACTTTATTTTCATTTTGCATGACTCATTACCTATTTTCACCATCATTGGATGATGCCATCACCCATGTACGATGGTGATGCAGGAGCATCAAGGAAAGAAGTTATAAAAAAGTCAAAATATCATCCTAATCATATGTATGGAATCAAGGAAGGTGAATATTAGTCCCTAAGTCATGAGTGAAGGCCAAGGATGCAATATCAAGTGGCAAAGTGGAGTCAAGTTGCTCAAGAATTCAAAATACAAGTTTCCCTCCATTTTGGAATTTTAACTTTTAAAGCATGTAAAGGTGTTGATTTAACTTGTAAAAAGGTTCGTTATGGGTTAGGTGAGTAATATATGTCCTTGGGATGAGTTTAAGTCTATGTAATTTCAAATAATAAAAAATGCCCTCTTTTTTTGTGTAAGATCATGTGTAAATGACATGAGTCAAAAAAGGAATTTATTTAGGGTTGAGGAAAATAAGAAGAAATGAGTGAAAAGAAAGAGGGATTCGAATGGTCGAGGGGGAGAGAGTGGGAGAAAGTAGTGGAATTTGAGATTTTGTAATGAACATGTAAAGTTTTGTATAGGATACTTTTTTTTGTGTGAATAATGACTCTCAAGATTGTTAACACAGTGGAAAGAGCACATATGTTTCTGGTTTTTGGTGTGTACTTAGTGTTTTTATGGATTTATAACAAGAATCAATTATTAATTTTCACCTTGTATGGATGATTCAATGACAAAATTGTGGATGTTACCTTGCTTGTTCTTATCTCAGGTTTGATAATGAATTCATGCTCTGTTTCAGTGATATATGATTGTATTAGTTTAACAATAGACTGTGATGATATTGGACTATGCATGTCATCTAATTTTATTTATTCCTTCTAAGAAAAATCATATTTGTTAAGTTGTTAACATTTTTGGAGAAAATGAAGGAGTATATCAAGTTTCAAGGAAGATAGGTTGGAAACTCATATTGAGAAGGATATATTTAAACATGCAAGCTGTGAATTGGTGGAAATGCCCTAACTGACAAGTGTAGAGTGAATTCCTAGGTTGGTAAGTATGTGGATGAAAAGTATATAGTAACTCTTATATTGTAACAGTGCTATTATTTGTGGATGTTTGAAAGCTGCTCTAAGAACCAAGTTTGTGACTGTACTAATGTGTGCAAGGGGAAAATATCATTGGATTCACATATAGTGAAATGTGTGAGGATTAACTCAATGGTATATAAGGTATTAGCTCAGACCAAGAAGCATCTTATTGTGAAATGTTTGGGCATGCATGCAATAAACCCTGATTGTGACTATGATGGCTCCATTAAAAGCAAAAGATCTTATTATTTTTGAAATGAAAACTTGAAGGTATTAATGTCCTAAAGGTAAATTTTCTTAACCACATAAATTATTAGAGTGTGAATATTCCTCTGGACAAGGTGTAGAACTTGTAACTTTAAAACATGAGGGTTTAAGGGATTAAAACCCATTATTTCATGGTTTGAAAGTATACAAAGATATAGTTGAATATTACTTATTGATGAATATTAGTGTCTATTTTCACCTTACACACGTGAGTGAACCTAATGTGCACTTACAAGTAGGAGTTTGGATAATTCAAAATAAGTATGAAGAATTTGATAAGTTATTTGGCACTCTCCGGCCGCATTGTAGTGTACAACCGAGTTGAGCTAGGGCTTTTGTTAGAAGGCTCAAATCTAATAATTTGACCTCAAATATTTCAACATATCAAGAAAACGGTCCCTAATAATATATTTTGAAATAAATTTGATATCCCTAGGGTTACAATTTCTCATTTCCTTGACATTCTACAAGAGGTCATGTGCTAGTTCAAGAGGACATTCACAAAGTAAATAGTAATTTTAAGTGGAATCAAGATCTAATTTTTGGTACACCTTTAAAAACCTATAATGGGTTCCTAGAAATTTTACGCTTAAGTTTTGATTCTCTCTTTTAAGAAATTTATGTGCCAATTCGAGACCATCACGGGCCTAATTTGGCCTAGTAGCCTAAAAGAGTAAAAGTGGAGTAAAGAGAACACTACTAAGAGCTAGGTCCTAGAATTTTGTAGACATTTCAAGGCATTGGAGGAAGTTATAAAGGTTTTCCAAAATTTCCTCAGTTAGGGGGGTTCTTCCCTTCCTAGTTTCATTTTTTCCTATTGTTTTGGATTGGTTGTGTAGTTGTTGGGCTACAGTTCTGTTGTGTTTTTACTTCTCTCGGATAGTTTTTATGCCTCTATTTTTCTTGTTGTATCTATTGGTTTTGTCCTTATGATGGGGTGTGGCCCCACACATAAAAAAACCACTTCTCTTCTCATGTTAATCTGCCTTTAGGTATTTTGTACTTTGGGGTATGGTCCCTCCCAAAAAACTATTTACCAATAATAAAAAAATTGCACACATTTTAGGAACCATGAAATAGATTTGATGGAGGTTACACCTTATTCTGGGTACCTCTAAATCCCTCTAAACATGTTTGTTCCAAGACACTTGTCTTATGGGGAGCTAGAATGCATTTTAAGCCAGTATGGTAAAATTGATGCTTTGAATTTCTTGAATTCAATTTTATGATTAATCTGAGATTGGTTAAGGTGTGTGAACAATGCATAGAATTGAAAATGTTACAAGGAGGATTAAAGAGTAAATTTTCATGCCTTGAGCTAGAAACTTGTCTAGAAGGCAAAGGGAAGATTTGGAAAAATAGGAAAGTGAATAATTTATTTTTTATTGAATCATATGGAGGCTTAAATAACATTAAATGCAAGGTACAAAGATAGAGTAGGGAGATTGGAGGATCCATGGAAGCATTGTTTGATAGTTTTTCTAGTTTTGGCCTTTATAGGCTTTGCTTAAGAATCCTCTAGTGCAGAGTTACATTAAAGGATTGTTATAGGATCTTCTTAAACTTTAGGGATGGACTGATTCAATGGATTGGGTACATCAGATGGTGTCAAGGTTATGTTTCTCTTAGTTGACGTCATCGCCCTTAGACGATGGCATCCTATATATACACACCTCATCTTGACATTCAAAATAAAGGAATATAGAACCTCAAGAACTACCATCTGATTTACTCTTTTACATCATCTTTGGATCTTCTCACTTAGCTCTTAGCTCATCTTGCAATTTTCTTGGATTGGATTAGACACTCTTCTTCTTGGTTGGTTTTCTTGCACTATTGGGTCATCTATAGTGAGTCTAGGACATGAACGATGTTCCCCTTCTCCACCTAATAGTTTCTCTCTTGGTGTGTTGCTTCTTTGGAGAGATAGATGCATCAGTGACCACCCTACAAGTACAAGGTGAGTTCTCTAACTATCTTTTTCATTTTTCATATATTAGTTCATCTCCTTCCCTCATTATGTTATGTTAGCTTAGTGTTACATATGTTTTGATACTAGTTAGCATAGTACTCTTATTTATGATCAGTTCCTTAGCTCTCTTTACTTTCATTTCAGTTTCATCATCTACTATTTATCCATACCTCTTCTCACCCAACTATTGATATCTTAGTAGGGTTATCTCCTCTATCTTGACTATGGGCCTTGGAAACCCTAGGTTGACCTAGTGTAGGGATTACTACCCTCTAAATATGTGACCCTAATGCTCGTACTATCCCCTTTAAATCTACACATTGTATGTCAATTCATATGTTCCTCATACTCGTTGCCTCAATACACTTATTTAATGAATGATTTAGGAGTGCAAGTTATTGAGACACATTGATGTCCCGTCATACAAGCAGAGGACTAGAATGGTGTAAAAACTTGTTTCAGATGCTTTATAACAACATAAGTTGTTACTTTAAGTGATGAAACAAGAAAATACATAGGGGAATGAAATTTAATATCCCCTTGTAATTAGGAACAAGGAATAGGGATAAATAGGGTGAAAAAGTGTGCTCAAGTCTTTAAGTTATGTTGATGTCATCATCCCAACACAAAATTAGAACACAAAGCTTTCCTTTTCCACCCCGAGAGAAAAATTGGAGTTCAGAGGTGAAACATTATATGATTTTGAATCCAAAGTATCCATGAATTTCATTAAAACCACTTATAAGACTTTATTCAGACTATTTCTTGAGTTATGGCACCATTCACCCTTTTGGCACGTAGGAGTAAAGTAGCAATGACTTGAACTACCACAAAGAGTGGTGAGGTCAAGGATCAAAATTAATGCATCCACCATGTAATGGACTCCAAGATATTTCCATTGAATATTTTATGAGCTCCCAAATCTTCTTGGAACTCCCTGAAACCTTTAGGACAAGGCTTTGTCCATTGAAGCCTTCATTCCATGTGCCCAAAATGACCTAGTTTTGTTTGAACTGATCCTGACATCACATGTCTCCACAAATTTTCCCTAAAATACCTTAGATCACTTTATTTTTCTTCTACACAACCTCCACATGTGTTAAGTTCCTGTAATTAGCTTATGGAGGGTGTCATAATGCTTTGCAATATAGCTAAAAATAGCCAATTTGGTGCTTCGAGAGCATTATTCTACTTTGAAGTTTAATCTCACTATGAAATCAACTTGGATCAATTCCCCTACACATGAAACACACTTAAAAACCATGTTAGCATGTTCCTCTCATCCATAATGAGGGTGACATAGACTCGGAGGGGTTGTGTGAGCTGATGGGTTGGCTAGAGGAAGGGTTCACAATGACTAGAGAAGGGATTTTCAAATGGTGGGCTTAGTTGTCATGACCAAAAATTTAATTTTACATGTTATACATTTAACATGACAACACAATGCAAACAAAGGATAAGAAGATACCTCAGACCTCACGTGAACTTTGGATTTTGGTTTGTCCATCATTCTTGTATTCTATTATCCATTTCACTTCATTCATTTTATTCACATTTTTCATTCTATTGTTTTCATAAGAAAATTTTAAAAAATTACAAATATTACCAAATGTAGAACTTGTGTTCATTGTTTGTTCATTTGTTACATTTTGGCATTTTTTGAGCTGATATGTATTTCCAAATGCAGAAATTTCAGATTTTAAAATTAGTAGTATAAAATATTGCATTGCAAAAGAAATATTTACATCAATAGTATAGATCTTTCCATAATGGTTTGAAGATTTTGTAGATTTTTACTTGTGATAGGATAAGACGAGAATTTTTGTATTTGTAAATATTTTTCCCTAACTTGGGCCCATGTTCCATGAGTTGTATTGTGTAGGTGAGTTTTCTTTTATCTCACCGAACTCGTCAAAACCCTTATTCACAATATTCCTTCAAATTTTCATACCACCCTCTTATCACTATGAATGCATCCCTACAAATGTCTTAGCATTCAACTTTTCTTATTTTGGCTTGACCCTGGCTATGCTACATTGGTGGGAAGATATATTTTATAACAATGATCTAGACTCTACTCTTTTCAAGTTACAAATTTACTTGGTTATTCAACATACTTGATGTGTGGTAGTTTACCATACAAAATCTAGTGCATCGGATATTATGAACCTTTAGCTTGGCTCTCAAGCACTTGTGAATTGATGAACTCTAGTGGATCAAAATTCCTTATACTCTAACATGTGGATTATAACTCACTAGATATCAAGTTTAGAAAAAAAAATTATGGTAGTAATGTAGGTTATCCAAATGAAGATAGAACACTCTCACCCCGTTGAGATCATTCAAGATTCACTTAGCTTGGTTGTTTGGAATCCATACTTTAGCAATTGGTGATATCCAAAAATTCATTCACCCAATATGATGAGTTCACACTAAATTTATTCCATGTTCAATTTTCCTTCAAAAGTATTAAAACCCACTTTTCAACCTATGCATTATGTATATCGGTGATATGCCCGATCTCGTAGCAATATTCACCTTCTGTACAACTTGGACATGGATCTCCTCACCCAACCAACTCATATCACAACATAGGAATCCTAGTTTTGGATTCAATCCATCTCGCATCCCTCTCCATGGTAGTGTGACGAAACACACTCAAAATGGGCCTTAAGGCGATAAAAACCTTAGTCCTTATGGTCACTTCATCAAATCTCCTATAATCGGTGTGGTGATATCCCTACCTAATTTATGAGTCACTCTTTATAAAGACCTTAGTTCATTGAATTAATCAAAAAAAAATTGTGTAAATCTAACTCCTCAAACCCATTACAAAGACATAATCGGGACCCTCTTATTTTATCCCCAAGCTTTATCTCTCATAATGGAGGTGCACCTTCATGTGCTCAAAACTCAATCCCCCTATAGTGGTAGATTGTAAAAGGAACAAATTCAAATGACCCCTGAACCCTAATTGAGTAAGCAATGGTTGTGTTTGAAATATTAAAACTCAAGAATTTAAAAATAATAATTTGAAATATTTAATAAAGGCATCTGACAAGATTAATAGCTCAAGTGGTGGTTAACCTTTACTAATGCATTAAGGTTTGAATTTTGTTGAGGTTCGATTCACCCCAACACCACAAAGCATACAAATTTTCCTATTTAAAAAAAAAAAAAAAAAAATTATTTTGGAGGGACGTTAAAATTTTAAGTGGGTAAAGGTGAATTTTTTCAAAAAAGGAGGAGAATGTACTTTTAGTAGAGGATTTGTTTGTGAATGGTAGAAAAATATTTTGAAAATTTATATACATAATACCTAATTGTAATACCTGGATGTATTTTTAGTTGAAACTGACATCCAAGGAGATTTTCCATTGGGGGAATATAAAACAAGGAGCTCCTCGTGTCAAAAAAACTTGGAGGACATAAAAGGATAAGGCCAACCAACATGTTGTATATCTGGAATAAAAAGATAATTTTGTGTGTTTGCACTAAGGGGGGAATGCTAGGAATATGTTAGGCTAGTGCTCACATCTATAGTGAATAATACTATTGTGGGTTAGTATATCAAAATATTATATTAGTATGAGATATGTTTATGTTATAAATAATGTGTGGATAATAATAGTGTTGTAAGTGAGTTGTTAATATAACTCGTGTAGAGGTTTTAGAAGAGAGAATATAGGTGGTTCCAGAATTAGTGTTAGAGAGATTTATGGGATGTTAGCTAGATAATTACATGGGGGTTTCATTATCAAGGCAATATCCTAGCACGTGCATTCATATTGAGGTAATTAAAATTGATAAAAACAAAGTCAATATATTGGTAGACATTAGGGGGTGAAAGGGTTTAATTTATTAATATTTTGAATTAGGTATTGGGGGTAGGTTAGAGAGGTGGGCTAGAGAAGAGGTAGGGTTAATTTTAATATAGAAATAAAACATTTGAACCCTAGTTTTTAAAGATAAATACATTAAAATTGTAAAATGTTCATGGTCATAAAGTTATATTATAATATATTTTTGAATAAGGAAATTTGAATTAGGAGATTCTTAAGAAAGAAATAATAAGATGGTAAAAATAAGGATTGAGTATGCTTTTCAACACATGATATTATTTCACCATATTAATTATTTGAAGAAATATTAATAAATGATTAAATCTTAACATTAAGGTAATTGATAATAGGTATTAAATGGCTTCAAAGTCTCTATCTAGAGAAAATGCATACTAAGAAAATAATATTGAGTACAAAACATGATATATTTTATGTTTGATATATTAGGGTATAAATAAAAAGGGGTAAATAAAATTGTAATGGAAAAATGGGTAAGTAAGGTACATGGGAAAAATAGGGGTATTTTCATTATAATAATATAACAAAAGGGGGTATGATAAATTGAATAATCAGGGGTATAAACTAACATTAAGGGTATTTTTTAATACCTTTTAAATGCACGTGTTATACCATACTTCTACTAAGTGAACCCCCATGGGCAATTGTTAGAACAACCCTCCTATATTGATTAGCGTGGTTATAGGAAAACTACTACATATGTGTATTATGGTTTAATCGATAATATATATATTTGAGTCCAATTGAGCTCATGCTCATCCAAATTATAGGGGTTTCTATATACACCCCATCTTTCACAAAGGCCATATTAACATACCCAATTATGATGATAAAGATATCCAATAACATGACAAGATGTTGTGAAGTGCTCAAGACCACCTCCCATCCTCCTCTAGACCCTTTAAACTCCTTCACACCCCTCTTCGTCCTTTCTAAACCCGCACAAAATATTATTTTTCTTCCTTATCTCTTTTTGGTCCCCTTTCTTATTATTTGACATGGTATTGCCATGTCGGTTCCATTCCCCATCATGGAGGTTTTGTGTTTAGTTGCAATGATTTTTTCACCCACCGTGGTGACTACCTAATCACTCTTGTAGAACTAGTGGTTTCATCTCCACTACATCTCCGGCTCAACTCAAGCTTTCTTTTCATGGTTTTTGGTCCTATTTTTAAACCATACACTCATTTCACCTTGTTTTAATGCCTAGTTCATCAATCCTAACCCTTATCACTTGAGTTCACCATCTAGGATCTAATCTAAGCCATAGATTTGATTTTTGATCTATATTTGAGATTGAAATCACTTAGAGGCTTTCTATTAAACAACATTACACACATATTTGCTACCCCATCATATTTTGAAGCTTTATTTTCCAGAGAACACTTATGATATTGTTTTGTTAATCAAAAGGAGAGAAACAAAACCCAGAGGAGATTTATTCTAGTATCAACCACCCTAAGGATTTTGTATTGTTGTTGTCACTCAAAAATAGACCAAAAGTACGTCAGGACCATCCTTTTACCCCCTTGAACTAGCCATAGATATGGTATATGCTCCTCTTCCAAAGTGCATCAAGCTTATGTATTCTCCCTAATAAATACATCACTATTGCTATGAAATAATTAGTTTAGTACGTGCATGGTTAGTGATAAATTATTATGTGGTAAAGTATTGTTATGAAGTTATTTAGTAGTTTAAACAACTTACGTAAATAGTTTTGGAGGAATATTAGGTGGTTGTGAGAACACACATAGGATAGTGAGTTGGAGGAATTTTTAGAGTTTGTTCTCCTTTAATGTAGGAGAAACTCCTCTTATATAAATGCATGGTTTGCGTATAGTGTGCAATCAAATATATTTAGTTTCATGAGATTTTATTTGTTAAAAAATTGAACCAAAACTACATTTGGTATCATAGTGGTGACATCTCGGGTGAGATAAAGAAGATTTTTCATATTCCTAAGATGAATGAATAATTCATATTCAAAAGGGGCAGCTCCATTTTTTACCCTCATCTCCCCATTTTATGTAAATCTCAATTTATTATCTTCTATATAATTCATTAATTCTAAAGGCATTTGCCTTGGTAAAATTAGCCTCCCCTTTCGACAACATCCAAGGGTGCATAATATTTTCATGAATGACCATCTCGACGATGGACAATTAGGGTAACATCAACATCAATTGGTGTCAATGACGCCAACATATTTGGCTAGGTCCTCGTGAATTTCCCCAACAATCACCAACAATTGTGTTCCTATAGGGACATAAAATAGTAGAAGAGGTGTTGTTCGATATAGCCAAAGAGTTTCTTTCACAATCACCTCTAAATATTCCAGGCAGTGTAGATCTATTTTCTTTATTAATTGGTCTCATATGATATGTGTGTCAATCTCTTATTTAGCTTTGCCTAAAATGTGTGGGTTCTATAACTCACCGCTAGTGCCTAGTCAATGGTCACCGAGGATTTATTTGTTCCTGTCATTGTCATGCTCTGCAAAAACACTTCAAAGTTTTAAATTAAATGTGTACATTTGAAAACCATTCAAAATTACAAAATAAATAGCATAAAAACTTAGAGAAAAAACATACATGAGTTGTGATTTTCACCACATCATCTCTCAAGTTATCGACAGTAATTTCATGGTTGTCATTTGCAAAAATGAAAACATTCATTAGATCTTTGCATGAATCCCTTGCTCCTCCCGGTGATCATTCAACAATTTTTGCATAAAAACATCAACCCACCTACGATATACCATGTACATCAAACCACCTATTATATTTATCAAGAGTTGCATTGTTTCCTATTATATTTATCAAGATGATAATTGTATTTTCAATATGAAAATCATAATGATATATGAGCATAAATAAGTCCGATTGATTCATCTACATTTCTAGTTTGTGGATCAGACAGGGGCTTTACATAGTAACTTGCATGCTAAAAACATGTTATAATTATTAACACTATTAAACTTCCCACTACTTCTTCATAGTTCAAAATATATTTTACAATTGTTATATGCACTAGACATAAGCTTGATCCATTTATTTCCATATCCAAAACATTAACATACCTAAATGAGTACATACCCTTTAAAGCTTTAATTTTACCTTCATTTCTTTTTATCTGTTTGATTGGAGATTTTTTTCAAAGCTACTTCTCGTGTTCATCCCATCACCGAGAATCAAATAATGGATGTTGTTGGAATTATCATTTATTAAACAGTAAAACCAACATTGCCGAGGTCGAGGTGTAACCGCAAGTTCTGTATCACCACAAAATTTAATAGAATTGAATGACGATTCCTCACCCACTCCAGAGGTGCCTCTGATTCCTTCTATCGAAAATAATTTGGGTGCACTGAAAATGATAATCACTAATGCAAAGGGAAGGAAAACCACCATAATCCATACCAATAACAGGTTCTTATTCAAAAATAATTTTGATAAGGATTTTTTATTAGATTAGGTAAAAACAGATTTTGAAGGGATCATGAACCCTGTACAAATGAAAGATATAGCTTTCAAAGCCCAAGAGAGAAAAAAAAACCAACAAGAGCCCACAGGCCAAAATATATATAGCTGAACACACATGGAATCCATTATTTGTTAACCAAATCTTGATTTCAAAAACTAGAAAATTATAATAGAGGAGAATGCATAGAAGCCTATGATGGCATGTGGGAAGTGTTGAGTCTTGGTGGTTGACATAACCATATTAATTATATTTATTAAAGAGTTGCATTGTTTCCTTCCGCGGTTTTTTCATGGTGAAAATGATACCCTGTACATATACCATTTTAAGATGAGCAATGGCCCCGTACATTTTCTCGAATCGACCGAAAGTTTAATTTTTCGAATAACCGACCCATTTAAAATTATGTCCTCATCACGGATGATTTAACGACGCTCCATAATGACATCCTTTTATTTCTCTTTAATGACGCCCTATTAGAGTGCATTCCTCCTACAATGCATTCTTATTGTTTTTTATTAAGTCAACACATGTTGCCCAATACTTGTTTAATCATATCCACCCCAAAAAGATTCTCTCTCTATTTTTTCCTCTATATAGAACACGTACATGTTTTAACAAGCCCAAGGGGAAATGAGAAGTGAATCCAAATGTAAGAGGTCTTGTAGAGCCACTTAACAATCATAAAAAAAAAAAAAAAAAAAACATACACTTTAATAGATCATGACTTTTTAATATGCAGATTTTCTTTTACACATTTAAATTATATGGAGAACATATTTTTAAGGGATTCAAAATAAGTAATTTTGAATAAAAAGGAATCTAAAGAAACCTATTACTTGAGAATAAAATCACCTTTTATGGGTTGTCTATGTGTCACCATTTCATTGGTTAATTTATTGATATGACTTGATGTGACTTACTTTATTGGCTAGTTTTTATTTAATTTTTAACTTTAATTTAATCAAATAATGTTACTTTATTTCACATATCCACTCACGGTCATTGGCCAATGCACGGTCATTGGCTCCTTTCCCTACATTACACGTACATGTCAAAATATCTTCCCAAATTCATCACCTCTCAACAAAAAATAATTGAGGTAAAATGATCTGTCAAATTTAGTATATTAAATTTCATATCAAAAGTATAGGGTTTAACCCTCAAACATATTATATTTGAGGAAAATTTTTATTTTAGCCACTTTAAGCACAAATTGCATTTATGTGGATAATGTGAGCGAGATCCATGAAAAAAAAATAGCAAGCTTGATTGATGGTTAGAATCTATCTTTCCTCAAACATATTGGATTTTTGGCCACTTTAAGTGTAAATTGCACTCATGTGGATAATGCGATCAAGATCGAGACGATATAGTGTAGCACATATAGCAAATCTTATTTGGGTGAAAACAATCTGAGCCATGGAATAGGTGTCGGATATGTAGGGTTTTAATTCCCACCTTTTTATTTCTAACTTTCTATTCATATCTTCTCCTTATCTTGCAAATTAAATGTGGTGCACTCAAAAAACTTGATGTCATATAAAAGTACAATAACAAAATATAAAATCTCAATTGGTGGATAAATTCTTCCTTTCGTTCATTACATGTACCCTTTTGCTACCCAATAAATGTAAGAGCTGAAATTGCAAATAATTTTCACTTCATTAGAATTGTTCAACCACTCCTTACATTCTAAGATATATCTCGCAAAAAATATCCATTGACGTCTTACACACCCCACCTTTTTCACTTGAAAAATTAACAGATATGTCATGTGGTTGTTAGAGGGTGGAGTTTCATATTTCTTCCCCATTCCAATTTTACCACCCTTACACTTCTCGCACCCTCATATACCTTCTTCTTCCCTCTCTTCCTCTTACATTCTTTCTCTCCCTCACATTTCACTTCTTCACTAGATCCCCTTCAACATTTCCATCCTACATTTCACGTTCGATCGCTAGTAGGTAACACTAAATGAATTGAAATTTTAGAGGTCTCTTAATATGTGAATGTGTGTCAACATAGAAATATGCGCTTAACATATCTAAAATTGAAAAGAAGTATAAGATCACAACTCGAATAAGGAATGACCACTTGATCTCGCTGCTCCACGTCATCTTGATCTCGCTCTCTCCCAAAGTCTATGTGTATCTCTCTTATAATGCAATTTCATCCCCACCTCAAATTAACCGGCAATTTCTATAGTTATGTGATAGTTTAGTTAGTACGTTTTAAATGTTTAAGTGAGTTTTAGAAAGAAATTTAGTTTGTAGTGTTTTTGTGATTTAAATTTTTTATGTTATAATTATGTCCTCCTTTAAGTTTAATTAAATGTTGTCATTGGTTTAGAATTTCCATTTAGAGTTTTTTTACTATTGTAACCACCTTTATATTATAAACATAATAATACAAAGAGTTACTGAGTAAAGGGTGGCTAAAAGAGGACACAACCCAAAATAAACGAAGCCCAAAGGGCATTACATCATGTGTCACATGGCATAAAAAAGACCATGAAGGAAATAAGAAGCAACCACAAGGGTGAACAAAACCAACTAAAAACACTATAAAGAGGCACTATTAAGCACACGAAGTAGCAGCACTTGGAGGTGGAGGTGGATCATCTCTTGGCGGAAATAAGCCAAGTGTGCGAGGCTCATCAATAGGGGTTGATCATCCAGCCATCCTAATTTTGTAGTTAGACACTAAGTGGTACCATGATCCCCAACCAAGTGGAGGTGACCCGCCAAACTGAGATGCTCCCCTAGGTGGAGACCCCCAGTTTGAAGAACTGGCAACCGCTTCACCTTGTGCAACCATACCTGTAGAGAAGAAGGGTTAGGGAAAACTGATGGAGGAGAAGGTTGATCACTCCTAGAGTGGCTGTAAAGTGGTTTTGTGAATGGCCATGAATTCTAGGCGGTGGATCAAGAAGTGGAGGATGTCGATCATCATGAGGGGGACTCGACTCATGTTTGCACAGTATTGCCTTAGTGATCAAGCACTGCCGGAGGTAAGAAAATTCCAGCACCACTTTATGAGCTTGGGCCTAGATTTTCATACACACATAAGACATAATTTCCACATTTTCATTAATATATATCTCCACAATGAGCTCATAGTGCTAAAACAAATCATTTTCAGCCTTATCATGTTGAATTTTACTTAGAACTTTTTTGTTCTCGCTAGGAGTTTTTTTAAGTCTATGCCATATTTTTATAAATTACTTTTAGGTATGTGTGAATTTTATTTTGAAATAAGAAACTTGGAAAACCTTTGTAATAAGACATGTTTTGTTTATTTAAATTTTTCATTCACATTTATGTTTAGTCCTTAAATTTTTGCTCCATTAGTAGTGAAGTTTTTATCATCATCAAAATTTATTTGTGATCTTAAGTGTGTTCATATTGGTTTTAGTTATTGTATTGTTAAATCGTTAAAAATTGACATCATACATAAAGTAATTTTAGGTCAAAAATAGCTTTTGTTATATTGTTACTTTAATCATCATAATCAATAGTCATCAAAAGTCGGAAAAATTACTTGCATTTTAACTAGACACACTATCACTTGTATGCAATGTCTATTTTGTAAACTAAGCCTCAAATCCATATTTAGTTGAGTTAAGAAGTGACATATAGGAGGATGGAGGAAACGGAGAATGGAAAACTAAAATCATCCTCTCTCCATCCGCAAGTGATGAGGTCACACAATGAAGTTGTGGCATTTTTGATTGTGTGTTTCATTTTTGTGGTGTGCTTCATTTTTGGAGTCTCTATTTTGTGTGCTAGAAAATAAGAATGGGCAAAAAAGATTCCTATTCACATTTTTAACAAGTGATCTTCATTTTCCATTGTAATCCCTTGATGGAAAAACATAGTGGAGAACAAAAGCACAAGTGTAATGCAGATCATGGATCTTGAAAAGGTTCGTGGATATCCAGAAAACCACATGAGGTGAACAATTAATGGGTTCTTATTCATGTCCAAGTTTGTGGTAAATTTGAGGAAAACCATGGAAGGATGATGATATAGGTTCCTTTCATTTGTATCAAGGTCATGAACCACAATAATGGGTGTGCCACCAGAGTTGGGCATACTGCAATTGAAAGTGTGAAGATTTTTCTACCATGTTCGCACTAAGGGGGTAATGTTAAAAATAGTTAGTTTAGTACTCACATGGTTGGTGATAATTTACTATGTGGTAAAACATTATTGAAAAATTTATTTAGTAGTTTAAAAAAATAGGTAAACATATTTGGAGGAATATTGGGTGGTTGTGAGAACACCTGTAGTATAGTGTGTTGGATGAATTTGTGGAGTTTGTTCTCTTTTAATGTAGGAGAAAATCCTACTATCTAAATGTATGGTTTGTATGAGTTGAATCAATTAGAATATTAGTATAGTGTGCAATCAAGTATATTTAGTTTCATATGAGTTTATTTGTTGAAACTCGTACCAAATCTATGACTACTACATTGTTTTTCATGACCATAAATAAGAGTAGTTCGCTAAGGGTATAAGAAAAAAGAATCCAAGTTCATCTCCATTCTGCTTTGCAAAAAGATGTTGGCATTATGTTTTTTTGTTTAATTTACATATATGTTTTAGATTTAGTTTATTTCTTATATTTAATTATAAAATTCATTAAAAAAGTAAAATAAGTGTGTTAGATTAGAATTGATCAATTGAATTCATGTTTTGTAATGTGATAGTTTGAAATACTCATGCTCTAAACTTCTCCCATATCTAGGATTAGAATTTAGGTTTACCTAAAATTTTAGTTTTCTTAAATTTGAATATACATTAGTTTATTTTAGAGATAACATTCACAAAACATAAAACCACAAAAGTAAAAGGCTTAACTTGTAGGTTTGTTTTTAAATTGTTCATAGGTTAAATCAATTACAATCTACTTCATTTTGCACTAGATTTTCATCCAATCTTCCACCTTATAATAGATCAAATTTAGTATAGATTGTAGATCTTAGATTTTGAGATCATTCACTCATTTAATTTTTACTTAGTTTAGAGATCCCACTTCTAAACAAATTATAAGATTCGGGTATGAAAACAATAGTTTCTTAGGAATATTCAATTACAATCTACTTCATTTTGCACTAGATTTTCATCCAATCTTCCACCTTATAATAGATCAAATTTAGTATAGATTGTAGATCTTAGATTTTGAGATCATTCACTCATTTAATTTTTACTTAGTTTAGATATCCCACTTCTAAACAAATTATAAGATTCGGGTATGAAAACAATAGTTTCTTAGGAATATTCAATTACAATCTACTTCATTTTTGCACTAGATTTTCATCCAATCTTCCACCTTATAATAGATCAAATTTAGTATAGATTGTAGATCTTAGATTTTGAGATCATTCACTCATTTAATTTTTACTTAGTTTAGAGATCCCACTTCTAAACAAATTATAAGATTCGGGTAGGAAAACAATATTTTCTTAGGAGTAGTTGTCGTTTCCACTTCTCATTCCATTTTTCTTCTTTAGTTCTTTAGAAAAAATCCACCTAGCTGTTATAAAAACATTTTATCTTGCAGATTGTAGCACCATACAAACCACACAAAATTAAAAAAACATAGATAGTTTTGTTCTTATCAACTAGAATAGCAAAAGAAGAACTAATAGTTGTTGATTCTCATTACATGTAGTTGAATATTTAGCATATAAAACTTTTATTTTTAGTAAGTAGTTAGATTTTTTTGTGTCTCATCATGTGTCATTTTTATAAATTGTATACAAACCAGCCAAGATAAATATAGACACATACCAAAAACTTAATTTATACACAAAAAACACATGGCATTCAATCTCAAATAAGCCTAGAAATCAACAACAATATTGCAATAATTTTGATACATAGTTACACTATTTTAGGCCCAAGAAAATGGTAAAACAAGACAAGGATGTTCGTTAATCCATAGGAAAATAAACTATAATTTTGATTAAAAACACAACAACACATCTCCATGGCTCGAGTCCTAGCCCAAGATTGTCCCACCACAACCTTCAACACAGGTGTAAACACTCAAATTTGGTAATTTACACTTTGGTAACCCTTGATTTTATTATGCACTCTTGCTATGATAAATACAACTTATTCATTCCCACTTAGCACTTTTTTGGTCCAATGTTTAGCTTGTTTATCCTTGCATATCAACATGCTAACACATTATAAGAATACAATGTACAAAATTCATAGGAAAACACTAGTTGACAAGTTCTAAACTTCACTTTTCTATGTTTTTTGTCCCCAATCAAGGGTATAGTTTAGTTGGGATTTTATATTCAGTCCTAACCCATGTGTACATTATTTTACCAACATATATTCCATCTACACTTTCAAATTAACATCTTTCTTTGGGTTTTATACTTCATCTAAGTTGGCCTTTTTAGATAAAATGTCTACAAAACCCTATATAATCAAGTAAACACTACCTCATTTTCTAACCTAGAACTTCTAAGGAAATGCACTAGTGCTCACTTCATACACTTCCAAAAGGAATCCAAACCTCCCTAAATATTGTAATAGAACATCTGAATTCATTAGGAAAACACACGCATATTAAGTTTGAAGGTAAAAACCAAGTCAAGACAACCATATCTCTCATCTACAAACACCCAAACACATCTCTCCAAGTATTTTAATAAGAGCCAAGTCAAAACAAGTATGGTCAAAGTATTGCCAAATTTTATTGATCTATTTAGATATCACATGTCATGTGGAGATTGACGTGTGGTTTGAGGCATCTTCATAGTAGTGCCAATGTCAATAGTGCACAAGTGTGCCCATAATCCTTCTAATGTTTATTTTGTAGGACTCTTCATCCATGGCTAGGGCTTGAGATGATGATTAGTCCATTCTAAGATCATTGTTGTATGTATGATAACTAGGGTTCGATAGTGAAAAATAAATCTAGGAAGGAAAGAAACCAGGAAAGATGTGTAAATAAGCTCAAAGAAGGACCAAGACCATACAAAATAGGATAGACCATATGATATGATCTTAATTGAGTTGTATGATCCTGACCTAAGTAGATTCACAATTCCATTTTTAGTTACAACGGTCAAGAAGGTTCAAGTATCCAAATTTCATTATTACATGGTCCAAATCTCTTTAAAATTCATCTATAATTATCTATGTGCCTCTTATATATGTTTTGTGCTTTTGATTGTATGTTAGGTTGATTAGTGTATGTAAATTCATTCCATCTCGATCTAAGTTGTAAGTCTGATTTAGTATGCATATCATAATATCTTTGCAAGTTTTGTAAACAACTCTAATGTATTCTACACTGATTAAATTGACCTAAAATTTAATTTAGGTTGAAATTTTGGCAAACCCACTTTTGATTGAACCCTTAACCTACTATAAGATCCATTCCTTAAGTATTAGGCTTATTGATATCTAAACCCTAGTTGATTTAGGGTTTCTATTTGGGTACATGATTATTTTTCTAGGCTTGTTCTTTATTTTATTTATCATCATGCCTACTTTTTTTTCTCCCTCTACGCTTTTTTTTTGTCTTGGCTCATAAAATTTTTTGAGTTCAATGTATTCACCGCAACCACAATGATTCCTCTTGCCTTTAAACCTAACTTATTTTAGAAATTTTTGCTCCATTATTTGTGCCACCAAATCAAATTTTTACTACCCCCTCAAGTCAACATGTGTTAATGATCTAGAAATTACACCTACTCCTATCCATACACCTACTATTTATTATTGTGATGATGATCTTAGCACCACCCTTACTAAAAAGGTCATGAAAATTTTCCCCTCAATTATCCTCATAAAACACCACTTCATGTTGATTATCTATAAACAAATGACATACTCACCATTGATTTTGTTCCTAAAGAATGTGTTACTCATGATATTTCACTTCCTCTTTCTCTCCCCTATATTTATTTTGTTGATCTCACACATGATTTATTCACTAACACTTCCTTTTATATCATTATTGATTATGTTCAAGCTCAAAGATTTAATTATCAGCCTAACTATCATTATTAAGGTCTCCTAATGAGGATGCCCAATAATTTGATCAATTCTTGTATTAAAATCCCTCAATATTGATCTTCGCTCTATGTTACACAAGATCAGCTCAAAAATGTTTCATTATCACACACCATGACATCCCTTGTTTCCACACATGTGGTGCCTATATCATCAAGTGCACCACATATACAAATTCTAAATGCCTCTATGTCTACTCCTACAACTACATTTTTATGACACATCACTATCTACTCCTTATGGTTCACATGTATCTTCTTTTATCACAAAATCTCTTGAATCCCTTGTTCACACTTTACAATCCCAAATCTTGCAGTTAAAATAAAGTGGATATACTTCTTCTATTTCTATGGATTCCATACGATTACGTTAGAATCCCCTTACACATGAATTGGTTTCTTATATGTTACCTATTGGTTTTTTTGCTCCTAAATTTTCTATCTATGGTGGTAAATGGGATATTGTTGAGTGTCTTCACTCACTCTATGTTGTTTTTTTCGATTATGCTTCTAATGACATCTTTCTTACCAATATTTTCCCCAAAATATTAAGTATTTCACATTATATTGGTTTTATGCTCTTCTTGGGATTAAACCATATAGCGGTGTTGTTTAGATCTATATCGATTAAAGCATACAAGCAATAAACATGAAATTTAACCAGAAGATAAAATAAACAAGAGAAAGATAACACCAGATATAACATGGTTCACCTAATGTGGGCTATGTCCACTAAGAAATGGCCAATATATTATTCTAGAGGATATACAATTGAATATTTGCAATCTTCCACACCTTACATGATGTACAATACTTTTCCTCTCACAAGCTTCTCTAAGCTCTCTCCAAGAATTCCTTCTTACAATTATTCCTTATTCTTAATTGAGTTCACTCTTATAACCCTAGCTTTCTAACTTATATAGACATATACAAACTTAGGTTACTTTAGCTATGAAATTATAACCATTAGATCAAATTTATAACAAAGGTTAGATCCAATTCCTGTGAGTTAAATAAAATAATCACGCACAGAAACCGATTTCGATTACCTAACCAATGTCAATTCTTCCTCGCCTTAATCGATATCGGTTACCGGGTGTGACCGACGCCACTTATTGTGTATTCCAGCAAGTTAAAAAATTATGCTAATGTGAAGTAATTAAGCTCCACAACTCAAAAATCTCCCTTTTGGAGATAAATTTTTTGCATTATATCGTACAGCTCCATCCTTAGATCCTTTTCCTTGGCCTGTTTCTCCCTCTTCAAGTCTCAAACTCGAAGACCAATAGAAGTGGAGAGAAGCTCTAACTTCTCCTTTTCCAATGACTTCATTATCATATCCATATAGTTCTCATTTGTATGAATTTTCTCCAACTTCAGCTTCCCATCCTCCAACACTTACCGTATGAAGTGATATCTCAAATGAATGTATTTCATTCTTGAATGAAACCCTGATTTCTTTGTTATATGAATCACACTTTGACTATCACTGTACAATCTATAATCTTCTTACTCCTTTCCCAACTCTTCCATGAACCAACTCATACATATCATCTCTTTCTTAGCCTCTGTAGCTGCAACATACTCGACCTTTGTAGTAGACAAAGCTACAACCTTCTGCAATCTCGAAATCTAGTTAACTTTTGTCTCACCTACTGTGAAAACATATCCAGTGGTGTTCCTCCTTCCATCCAAGTCTCCAGCCATATCTAAATAAACATAGCCACATAAATAAGTATCTGACCCTCCATAGCATAAGTGCATGTCGGATGTCCCTCTCAAATACCTGAGAATCTATTGGAATTATTTCCAATTATCTTTACCTAAATTGGCCATAAATCTACTCACAACTCCCACTGCATGTGCAATGTCTGGTCTGGTACAAACCATAACATACATAAGACTTTCAGCTCTAGTGAAGCATATGGAACTTGTGCCATGTACTCGACCTCCTCATGTGATGTAGGACATGGATCTTTGTTCAATTTGAAGTGTCCAGCCATAGGAGTACTAACAGGTTTTGAATTCTGTATATTAAACATTTCCAATACATTATTGATATAATCCTCCTGAGACAAATATAATTTCTTGTTCTTCCTGTCTCTATGAATTTGCATGCCAAGGATTTTCTTTGCAGCTCCCAAATCCTTCATTGCAAATGTGTGAGCTAAATTTTCTTTAAGCTCACCAATGTCTTGCATACTAGATCCTGCAATAAGCATATCATCCACATACAGTAACAAAATAATATAGCTCCCATTTTCAAGCTTCTTGAAATAAACACAATGGTCAAATTCACATCTCATATAACCATGATCATGCATAAAATTGTCAAACCTCATATACCATTTCCTTGGAGCTTGCTTGAGCCCATACAAGCTATTTTTCAACCTATACACAAGTTTCTCCTTACCCTTGACTTCATACCCAAGCGGATAATGCATATAAATATCTTCCTTCAAATCACCATGAAGGAAAGTCATCTTAACATCAATTTATTCTAAAGGAAAATCTTCTATTGCAACTACACTTAGAACAATACAAATGGAATTCATTTTAACTACAAGAGAAAATATCTCACCATAGTCAATACATGCTTTATGTGTAAATTATTTTACCACAAGTCTTTCCTTGTACCTTTTCTATCCACCCTCTTCTTCCTTGATCCTATAAACCCATTTATTCTACAGTGTTCTCTTACTTACTGACAACTTGACCAAATCCCAAGTATGGTTATGTCTCAAGGAGCCCATCTCCTCATCCATGCCATGTTCCCACTTCTTGTGGGTATCCACCTACATTGCTTCTTTAAAAATTTCTGGTTCACCATTATTAGTTAGTAATAAATAAGATAAGGAAGGTGAAAATATTTCTCAAGGTCTACTTACCCTTTGTGACCTTCTCATTGAGTTGGGGTGCGAGACTCAATCTGTGTTTATTGCACATTTGCATCAATCTTTGATAGTGACCAACGTTGGTCACCTCTTTCCAACACCGGTTCAGCTAACCGACGCCTAATCTCTGGCTCCTCTGTAATCGACGCGTCGGTTTAGGTGACCGACCCCGGTCGATGTCAACCAACATTGGTTATTATGTAGATCTGTAGGTGTCACTTTTAAACCCGATAATGCATTTTCATCCACAAAATTTTCAACCGGTTTGTCTTTGGGTAACAAAAATTGATCCTTGTACATTCTCTTTTCATTCCATTCAATGTCACGACTCCTAACAATTTTAGCATCTTCTAAATCCCAAAACTGAAATCCGAAATCACTAAAGCCATAACCAATAAAAGTACATCTCTTGGATTTAGCATCCAACTTATTTCTATTTTCTTTATCAACATGCACAAAAGCTTCTGAACCAAATAATCTAACAAAATAAAGATCTACCTCTTTTCCAGTCCAAGCTTCTTCTGGTATTCCACCATCCAGTGCACTTAAAGGCCCACAGTTAATTAAATAAACCATCGTGTTTATTGCTTCTTCGAAAAAAATGCAATGGTAATCCAACATGTATCCTCATGCTTCTTGTACATTCCATGATTTTCCTGTTCATTATTTTTATAACACCATTCTCCTATGGTGTTCTAGGAACCATTCTTTCTCTGCATATTCCATTTATTGAACAATAATCATTGAAATCCTTGTTGCAGTACTCACCACCATTATTAGATCTAAGGCATTTTAAATTTGAATTTGATTCATTTTCCACAAGGATTTCCATATTTTAAAAGTCTCAAAAACATCAAATTTATGTTTAATACAATAAACCCATACCTTTCTTGTGGCATCATCAATGAAAGTCACATAATATTGGGATCCACCATGAGAAGCTACCTAGGCTGGTCCCCACACATCTGAGTGTACAAGATCTAATTTTTTCTCCTTCTTTGTTTTCCCCAACTTTGAGAAATATCACTCTCTTTTACTTTCCAAAAATACAATGCTCACAGAAATCAAGATCTACATATTTAAAATCTGATAACTTACCCTTAGCCTTTAAGATTTGCATTCCTTATTCACTCATATGGCCTAGCCATTATGCCACATGTTTCCATTTAATCTGAAGTAGATAGCACAAAAATGAATCAATAACATAGGTAGACAAATAAAATGTTCCTACCATCTTGCCTCTTTGCCATAATAAGGACTCCTTGATAAATTTCAAGGATCGGATGTGAATGTAACCATGCATCCAGATTCACCTAGTTTCCCTACAGAAAATAGATTTCTCTTGAGGCTTGGCACATGCCTCACATCTTTCAATACCCATGTATTTCCATTCTAAATTTAAGATGAACTTCATTTTACCATTAATATTGCATTTTTCATCATCTCCTAAATAAACATGTCCAAAATTACCCTGAACATAATTTCTGAAATAACCCTTATTAGGGGTAGCATGGAAATAAGCTCTAGAATCTAAAACCCGTGATTCTACTTTATTATCCAAGGAGAGAATAAGGGCATCTTGCATTACCTCAATTGAAATTTTTTCTCTTTACCTTTATCTGGTAGATTCTCTTTGTTTTCCTTTAACCAACACTCCTTTGCATGTCCTCTCTTTCCACAATTCCACAGATTATATCTCTAACTCTGGATCTAGATCTTCCACTCCTTGACTTTGATTTCCCATTCTTCTTGCTCTTGGATCTCTCCTTTGATCTTCCCCTTCTTTCCACATTCAAAGAATTTCCAAATGATGATTCTCCTATACTTTTCTTGTGTATTTATTCATTGAGGATTATACTAACCACATCATCAAACTTTAAAATATTAGAAGTAAACATTGTATTACTAATAACCATTACCAAATTATCCCAACTATCTGGCAAAGAGCATAAGAATAAAATTACTTTCACTTCATAATCAATTGGAATATTAATCACTTTTAATTGATTAACAATAAAAAGAAATCATTCAAATGATTTGATACAGAGCCACCTTCTTGCATTTTAGAATTAAATAATTTCTTCATCAAATAAAATTTATTTGGCACTGGTTTTTCATATAAATTGGCTAAATATTTCATCATATCTACCGTGGTTGTTACTTATATTATATTAAAAGCTACTGATTCTCGCCATGCTCAATCTTATACATCCAGAGCCTTTTGTCAAGAATTTTCCATTCTTCATCAATCATCTTTGTAGGCCTTGATTTCTCATCCAACAAGTAAATATAATTCTCTCTCGATATAGATAGTCTTCCATTTTCATCTTCTATAAGCTGATAATTATGGTTGTCAAAATTCTCCACTTTATGTTTTCTATCTTTTGTCATTGTTGTGCTCCCACACAATCAGAAAACCCTATGTGATTAAATCCTGTTAACACACAAAATGCTCAAGCAAGGCTCTAATGCCAATTTTTTGGGTTAAACCATATAACAATGTTGTTCAGATCTATATCAGATTAAAGCATACAAGCAAAAACACAGAATTTAACTAGAATATAAAATACACAAGAGAAATATAACACTAAATATAACGTGGTTCACCTAAGTGTGGGCTACGTCCACCAAGTAAAGGGACAATATATTATTCTAAAGGATATACAATTGAAGATCTACAATCTTCCACACCTACACGATGTATAGTACGTTTCCTCTCACAATCTTCTCTAAGCTCTCTCTGAGAATTCCTTCATACAATTCTTCATTATTTTTAATTGATTTCTCTCTTCGAATCCTATCTTTCTAGCATATATAGATATATACAAACTTAGGGTACTTTATCTATGCAATTATAACAATTAGATCAACTTTATAACAAAGGTTAAATCTAATTCCTATGAGTTAAATAAAACAATCAGGCACAAGAAACTAATTTCATTTACCCTAACCGATTATGGTTCCTACTTTCCTTGACCGATACCGGTCGCCAGGTGACTAACACTGGTCATCCGACCGATGCCAGTTACTGTGTATTCTAGCAAGTTAATAAAGCATGCTAATGTGAAGAAATTAAGCTCCAAAACTCAACACTTCCCACTCACTTTGAGCACATAATTATTGCTTAAGCAATCTCATTTTTTCACAATTCTCTATCAATTTGAGGTTAACATTTCTTATACATAATTGGCTTAAATACAATAAGGGCCTACTAAGCCTCTTAATCATGTGTCTTGCATTATAATACCATGCTCACCAAGTTGAACAATATCTTATCTAATAATGAATAAAAATACATATTCACCCAAATCTTATTAGACCCTTTTTATATTCGTTCATGTTTGATAAGTTTCAATCTTTCAACCATCTATGCCATACATTGAAAGAGTGTAAGATTAAATTGTTAGATTTCAACAAACTTAAGTATGTTGCTAGCTCTTCTCCTACATCCACCTCTAATTTTTCAAGAAACCAACATTCAAAAGCAAGCCTCGTGATGTCAACCCCCTTCTAAACACACAGTTAATTTCATCTTATACCCTATTAAGTGAAATCGAAGCTTATGCATTGTCAATTTACTAGTTTTCCAATCCCTCCTTAGATTGTCTTGAAATGATTGCTTGAGTGCAATATGATATCTCTCCTCCATTGTTTGAGGTCAAAATGAGTAGACCTCAAGGTAATAATTTCAATTCCAATTCCCATTGTGATTATCATCGATGTTTAGGGCACTCTAAAATAGTTTCCTAAAGCTTTGTGACATTGTTCAAGATCTTATTGATTCTCAACTTATTGAATGGGATGATCCCATTAAAACCAAAAATCCAATCAATGATAATTATAAACTGGAAATTTTCAATGATCCACTTCCTAAGCATGGCACTGCAAAAACTTCTTTGAATTTCCATAAATTGTATCATGTGGTGCTTAAACCGCCCTCTTATGATCACCCTTTGGATGTAATGATTGACATAATTAACCATACACTATATTATGTTATGATCATCACTTTTGATGAATCTGATATGAACACTACATTTCTTTCAAATACATTATCTATTCCTATTTATATTAATCATAAACCCATACATGGTGTTTTGATCAATCTACACAATAAGGATTGTTTTTCTCTCCTATCTCTTAAAACTTTGAGCATTTCTATGCATAATCTTGTACTTGATACAAATCCTCTCTATCATTGTATAACTCTACTCGTCATTTTTAGTTATATTACTAAATCAATTTCATTATTGGTTGCATTTATTTTCAATTCTAGTGTCATGTGGTTATGTATCCCTTAGCTACATACTCTTAGGGCCATTCCCTCAGTTATACATCAATGTGTTAAGTTCATCCACAATCAATAGGTTATCACCATTAGATGTATTCCATTTGATTTTCCCCTCCTTGTGTGCCCGGTTTTGCTTCGGTAGTTCCTAGTCCTAAACCTTCTACCGATAGCTCTTCGATTCACAAACAATGTCTCTCACAGAACCAACACTTCTATGTTACCCCTTAGGCTAGTACTTCTACACTCTATTTATAATTTTTTGGATTCTCTCATGACCTTTATTACACACACTTCTTCTCCTGGTGTTGATCCTCTTAGGTCTCTCAATAGGTATTTGATTACATACTCTACATCTCATGAATCTAGGCCTCTTTAGCAATCTCTCATCGTTCTCAATCCCCTAGAGTATTTCATTCATCTTTTAGTGCACATGATACCTCCATAGATTCTTGATACCCTCCTAGTGGTTGACACACTCATTCCTCTAGTCCAATAAATCGATGTCACTTTATACATGGTAGTGTTACATCTATTACACCTTATTTCAAACATGCAATTACAATATTCTCATTTTCATTTGACTCACCAATGAGGCCCAAATCTTCATATTTTATGGAAACTCCTTCACCTCCTCGGGATTTTATCATTGGATATATTTCTTTCTACCCACCTCTTATAGGCATATTTATGCACTAGGATAATACAAAAAAATTGCAAAAATACAAAATATGGACATGTGCACTTTACTTACATTATTAGCACTTTACACTACACATGTTGTTGGTTACTTTGGTTTTATAGATAACATGTCTTATCTCTTTACACACATCCATTCACTTGGTGTATTGAGATGGATGCGGGGATGCATAGATCAATACATGTTTATAAGAAAACTCATGCTTCCTTATATTCTCATCATTTAAGGGCAATCCCTCCACATGGTATAGGTGTTATTTTTCTACTATTGTTCCTTTGCCCTTCCTCATTTATGCTCAATTATATACCTTTTATAATTTCTAATTTTCAGACTAACAAAACTAACACATGTGTCTTGTGTAGCATTGACATCTATTGTTTCACATATTTCACTCATGTTGGCTACTACATCATATTATCATGTTTTGACACTCTTGTTTCATGCATACTTGTTTTCATGTGTGTGTTACCGCTTGCTTGTTTTCCTTTCTTATGGCCTATGTTCCTTGATTTTATTATGACACCATGGGTGTCCCATGTTTATGGCATCATACCTATCTTGTTTACAAATTTCTTACTCTTGGTTGCGAGCTTACGAGACTTAATTATCTTACGATGTTGTGGGCATCTCATGTTTGTGGGTCCCAATCCCTTTTATATGCTTCTATATGAATTTTTTTACAATTGGATACATTGATATTGTTTTTGTTTTTGTAGACATAAAATCACACACATATTATTACTTATTATATTGTTGAGTATGTTTTTTATATATGGATCTTGAGTAAGAAAAGTATTCACTGGTGACACATTGTCTAGTCCATCTAATTGCTTTGAGTGTCTCTATTATTTTTATCTCTCACCTCTCTCACTTATATACCCATTTCTAGTCAGGTCACAAGGATCCATGTATGTTAATCGTCTTACATTTTTCGTCAGTTGTCTAAGAACACTAGCGCCTGTGCGCTCCTGTCCAACCTGGGTGTTCCTTTCCTCTTTCTTTTTGTTCACATTTTTTACATTTGTGGTCGGCCTTTTTGTTTTTTTTACTCATATCTCGAGGTTCTATTCAGCATGTCGTGTCATTAGTGTCAAAATTCAAGCAAGAGATCCCTATATAAACACAACATGCATACCATTATAAGGGCTTAGAAATTTTGTGAAGGGTTATCCATCTACATACTATCAAAGGAACTTCATTTTTGGGATTTTTACTTTGCATACATTCGCATAAGAAGGGTAAGTATTGAATTTCATCCACACATTTACATTCTATCTAGATTTAGCACGCTATCTTGTCATCTTTGATGCAAGGGAAACCTAGAGCACAATTACACACACAAGCACATAGAACTACATGGAGTCTAATATATACTTTGCAACGTTGGGTCATAAGTTCACTTTATTGACAATCAAGGACAGTCTAAATCCCCATTTTACATCTTTATTTTTTTAGGATTTGATGTAGTTTGGGGGTTTTATAGGAGATTATTTGTGTTGTAGATTTACAGGTACCTCGGTGATCCAAGTGTGACATACATGAAATCATCAAGTGAAAAGGTGCAAAACCCTAGTGACACTAAAGAAATCAGGTTTCAAGATTTTTTGCAAACTCTAGCACTCTATTAAGGTCTCTAGTACCCCTATCGCCCTTTCCCCTTCCCAAGCACCCATGTCCCATCCATTATGTGAATTTCAGAATTTTTATCGAGTATTTCCAAAGCATTCTTCCTAGTACTTTCATTAGTTCTTCCGGTTTAGATACACTTCAGGATAAGTGAAATCAAGATAAGTTCCCTACCTCTCTCATTTTCTTTCATAGTTACATCTATAAAATTTCTTAGCATTTCATCTTCTTATTGTACATCATTGTAGCAATTACTAAACTAGATTTTAATAAAATATTTCAAATTTTTTAAATCATCTTTCCTACATGCATTGTTTCTACTATCGTTATTTTTGCTAGCATTTTTTTGTTGTGTGTCATGGTTTCCACCATGTGTAAACATATATCCTTTTGCAAATATAATTTCTCGAAGGAGGTAACCTCTTGACACTTTACACAACTTCTCACATATATCCTTCAGTAGTACACACCTATTTCTTTTGAGCCACATGCTCAAACATGGTTTTCGCATATGCCTCAAAAGAAGGGGCATCTATCCGGTTTATTCTACATTTTTAACTAACAAAAATAGAATTATGGGGCTAGATGCAAGTACGGACATGGTACATGCTCCCATGAATGTTTCCATACACATAATTTTGGCAAAAATAACACATGGTCAAAACTATACACTTTGGTCAAGACCATATAGTACATACCGACCCCCACGCATTTCTAGTCGGGGAAATTTCAACATGTTTTTCAACGTTTTCATATTTTCACCTATGTTTACAAGTTTTCACATCCAGGTTACTCAATTCAGATTAGTACAAGGGGCATGAAAGCTTTTTATTTCTTCTTCACACCAACTCTTAGCTTCAAGCTTGGTTTCAGGATTCTTGGGGCATGCAACTCCTTCCTAATTCAACATTGTTAGCATAGTTTTAGCATATTTCAACATTTTTTCATTTTATACTCTATTTTTCTACATAAGGGGAGAGTTTGAGGGCACCTATTCTCTTTTTATTGTATGTCCTTATTTGCAAAATGGGTCTAGATCTATCTACAATGGTGTGATGAATGGGGTTATGGAAGGTAACAACATAACTAAGGGCTTCATGTGTGGGCTTTCCCCTTTTACACTTAAGGGGAAGATATTAGATTTGCTTAATAAATTTGATACATGGTCGTATTCCTTCACGAGGGTGTATTTTTACCTCTTTCTTATTCTTTCTTACACATTTTAGTGATGGGTTACATGCAGCTAACACTCAAATTTCTCCTTAGCATTGATTGGGGACTTATCACCCCAATCCTTTAGAAAAGATGAAGCAATACAAATATCCAAGCATAAACAAACAAATGTATTCTTTCCTTGTTCACATATCATCACTTCACATATGTGCATATGCAAATATTTTATGTTACATGTTTTATTTGAGTTACAATCAATTATTTATCACAAACATTGACTATACTTTGTATTGCGGGTTTCATTACGGATCATGGCAATACCAATCACAACAACGAAATTGTAAATTAAACATTCAAGTAAAGGAAAAGTATTTTTAGACACTCAGAATAATTTCCTTTAAACATGTAATTTTCAATTTCATACTTAAAGGGGTAAATGTAGACACTTAAATTTGATAATTTACACTTTTGCAACCCTTGATTTGAATATGCACGCTTGCTATGATAAAGGAAACTTATCTATTCCCACTTAGCACTTTTCAAGCTCTATTATATATCTTGTTTATCATTGCACACTAACATGATAACACATTATAAGAATACAATTCATAAAATCCATAGGAAAACACCATTTCACAAGTTCCAAACTTCATTTTACATGTAAACTATCCTAGTAAGGGTTGTATAATTTGGTCACAATTTTATATATCATTCTCGACCCATTTCGTACGGTCTTGGACTGAAATGTCTTCCAACTACACTTTCAAATTGACATCTTTATTTGGGTCTTATACTTCATTTGCATTATCCTTTCTAAGATGAATCATCTACAAAACCCTACATAAACAAGTAAACATTACCTCATTTGTTAACCTGGAACTCCTAAGAAAATGCACTAGATTACTCATTTCAAATTCTTGCAAGAGGTATCCAAAGCTCCATAAATTTTAGAATAGGACATATGAATTCATTAGGAAACACCCACATTAATTCTAAAGCTACAAACCAGGTCAAGATAAACATATATCTCATTTACAAGCACCTAAACACCCTCTCTCCAAGTATTTTAGCAAGATCCAAGTCAAAGAAAACATGGTCCAAGTAATTTCCAAATCTGATTGATCTATCTAGATATCACATGTTAGGTGGAGAATAGCATGTGATTTGAGGGATCTTCATAGTAGTGCCAACGTTGGTGGTTCACAAGGGTGCCCATAACCCTTCTAATGTTTGTTTTATGGGACTCTTCATCCATGACTAAGGTTTGAGATGATGATCATCCCATTCAAAGAGATTTGTTTTATGTATGACAACTAGGGTTTGATAGTGAAAAATAAATCCAAGAAGGTGGACAACCTAAAAAGTTGTAAAAGAAAACTCATAGTAGGTCCAAGACCATATTAAAGGGGCTAGATCATACGATATGGTCTCGACTAATTTGTGTGGTCCCGACCGGGGAAGATTCACGGTTCTAATCTTAGTTACAAAAGTTACCTAGGTTCAAATCTCCGAGTCATAGATCTCTCTAGAAGTCATCTATATTATTCGATAAGTTCCTTTATACATCTATTTTGTACTTTCAATTGCAAGTTAGTTTGATTTTTGTATACAAATTTTTCCATCTTGTTTGAGTTGTAAATAAGTTAATATTCATATTATAACATCTTTGCAAGTTATGTAATAAAATATAATTTATTCTACACCTAATTAAATTGACTTAAAATTTAATTTACGGTTAAACAACATGCCCTTACCATAATATTTTGCATACAATAGCAAGCACTATGTAGTGGTTGTATTTTCTCCACCATGGATGACTTTGGATAGCTAGATATTCCATGGAAGATTTTGACACTTCCCTCAAATTCCCACCCCATTCGAATAACAAAACATCCAGGATGACATATTTCTTAAACTCAAACAATAGGTATTTCATTCTTCACCATATTTAACGCATATCATCACCTAAATTTTTCATGATAGTGAATCCTCGTAAGGAAATTATCACTTTCAAAATCTCATCAAACTACTCCCATTAGAGATTTGAATTTTTTATCTTGTTTAGCATCCTCTAATACTTCCATATAACGTTATTAGATCAAGGTCAGCTTTCTTCAAATAATTTATTCATTTGATGTGTACGACTCAACATTGATACCTTCACTAATCATGATATAGATCTATATCTCTATATTGTTATCATATTTAACCACATCATCCATCATGAACAAGATCATATGATTTCATTTTCCCTAACGAGAAGGTATTTTCTCTCAAGGACATAAGTAGATAAGCTCTCTTGTATCCTATCTATAATCCCCACAATATTTTCACACAATCCACACTATCTCACATTGAAATTCCACCATTCCCTACATTGGCTAGCTTGGCCCAAACTCATAAGGATTCGAGTGCACAAAAATGCATTTATGATTTTTGGTGTGTACATTTTCCCAAACAAAACCCAATAATAAAAGCACAAGATTGATGTTATAAAGGAGGAAATCACAAAATATCTGAAACATACAACATTAAGGTTGATATGATTAGGTTTGAGTAAAATATATTAGTAGATTTGGGAGAACAATGCAAAATAAAGTAGATTATATACATACATAAAATTGATTATATGGATGAGTACAATAATATGGTGCACAAATAAATGAAAATTTAGAAAAGGAAATAATAGAACTAGAAAAGGAAGTAATGCCTCTTTCTACCACTCCAAAACCTTCAAAGATATCTGTTATTAGTGGTCCCAAATGCCCAATTGTGAAAAATAGAATAGAGGTCCATTGTAGAAAAATTCATTTAGAAATATTTTCAACAATGACTTACCATTTGATTTGTAAAGTATATCTAGAAATCAAGGAGTTAAGTTTTTTATGTATAAATTTAGTTGATTTTATTTGGAGTAGCTCATTTATCCCTTCCCCATCTACTCAAGTTGAGTAAGGGAGGTAATTTTCCTCCTTATACCAAATACCTAAGTTTTGGGTGGTTGATAAGGAAGTTCCCTCGAATTAGTGTAAATAGTGAATTAACAAAGACCAAGAACAAAGAATTTTTTAAAGAATTTATGGGTTCTTTATCTAATGGTTGTCTCAAGGGAGAGGCGGTGGTTTAATTTCAAGGATGATGTTGACAAGTTTATTCATTGAATTACAATATAATACTTTGACTTTGGAATCTATGTAGCGTAACATGGGTTGATGGAAGCCATGAAACAAAGGAATAAGGCTATTTGGGTTGAAGAAATATATTACATGTATAATAAACATGAGTAATAGTCGGAACTTATGTAACACACCTAATCTATATAAATACAAAGGAATGGAGTAGAGGTAGTGAGAATGAGTATGTGTAGAGTGTATGTGTGTGTAGAGTAATTTAAAAGTATGTAGGTGTGATTAAGTGTGGAAGAGAGGTACGTGTGAGAGTATGGAAAGATATTTAAATAAAGTATTAAGGTAGGACCAAGTATAAATTTATTCAACTATATTATTATTTGAACATTGTACTCATTTATTTATATATATAAAGCAAAGATACAAAGTAGGAAAAATGTGTGTGTAAATCTAATATATGTGTTGAAATTATAGGAATACTTTAAAATTCTATTTGTAATTTTTCTAATTGTTTTCTTTTTGAAAATTTGCATTCACATGTGTATACATAATCTCTATCTAAACAAAACAAACTTAATATACCAAACTAATAAAAAACATATAGTTTATGGAAACAATAATCACATAAGAGAATCCAATGTTCCAATTTATAACTTAGATCTTCTTATATCTTTAATCAGGTTTTTCCTTGATAATCCTTGTTTACATGTTGTTGATAATCCTTGTTTACATGTTGTTGCACTTGCAAGAATTACAATTGTTTCCTATCATATTTTAAAGATGTTTGGAAAATTTGTTTGCTGAAATCTAGAAATATTGAAAATATTCATGATTCGCAAGTAAAAATCCTTCGCACATTTAATAGAGTGTATCAATAAATTGATGTAACTTATTTTTACAATAATTAATGTCAAATGATGGTTCATCCCTTCATTTAAAATAATGTGTTGTAAATGTTGAAAATGTTTGTCAAGCCAACACATTGAATTAATTTATCTGATTGAAACATCATGTGAATAGTTTGAGGGATAAACAACTTCACTACATTGAACATAGAAAGACTAAGTTACCTTAAATTTATAAAATCTATTAGTCTTTGGACATATTATTTTGTAAGTTGTATGCAAATTTTTAATGTACCACCAATATGAGAACTAAATTGTTATTTTTACATCAAGAGTATCACCATGCATATTAAAGGAATAAATACATAAATCAATTCATGCTTATGAATAAATCTCTCTTTATTTGTGAATTTTAGATAACCAACTTTAGATGTCCCTAATTTTTGATAAGTAACAAACACCATTTAGAATAAATTTTTCTTTAGAATGTTAATAGTGGCATCAATAGTAGCTCCAAGAGAAGTGACATCAATGTGCTCCACTTGAAATTCTTTGTTTAACTTGTTAAGTTCACACATAACATCAACAAGCATGTGCAAACAATACTGAACATAAAAATATTCTTGCCTTATCATACCATGATTCTTTCTTCTCACTTTTCCACAAAGTCAATATAGCAGGCATCAATGCCACTAGCCTTTCAATAACTTGTCCCCTAGATAACCATCTGACTCCATGAATCTGAAGGCACTAGAGAGTTTCTAGTTTCATAAGTTCCTACAATGCAATGAGTTTATAAAAAAAAATTGTTGAATTTTAAACCGGGAATACACTTTATTTGTCACTTTATTAATAAACACTATCTCTATTATTATTTTAGAAGTATTTAATGCAGTCAATGCTTCGTGATGAGTTTCTAAATGAACAACTATTAAATTTGGCACATCTTTTTTTAACAAGGTCACAAATCCATTTTCATTTCCCACCATAGAAGAAGCACCATCTATAGAAACAACTATTGATTGCTTATTCTAAATCTCTTATTCTTTTTTAAATATTGTTGTGCATCATAAATCATTCTTTCTTTTCCATCACTAACATTGATAATATTTATGAATTGTAATGTTGGAAACCCTAATCCTTATGAGCCTAGGGATGTTGCATAAACAATAAGATGTTAGTGTATCATGTGATCAATGCTTTCTTATAACATGAAATATATATAAGGACTCTCAATCATCTTCAAGATTTGTATCTCTTCAAGATATTTAGATATAGAAAAAATAAATTGATTGGCTGCCTTTCGGTTTGTATATGTTGCATAGTCTTTATTCTTGGGCATACATGATGTATCTAATGACATGACAAGTGAACAAAGAGAGTCATATGTAGACAAAGATAAATCATGTTTTGCAACCCAATATGCCAATTTCATGGTTGTGATAATTCTATGCTTATTAGAATCATCAATCTGTGTTATATGTTCTGGAATAGATATCACCTTTTTCTACTTATCACATACCCATTTTTCTTGTGATAGTTTGTGAACATTAGATTTCTCATGAGTTACAATTACATATTGGTACAACCATTTCCAATTCCCCATGGACCTGGTGCTCCATATGTTTCACACCATTCACACTTCATAGAAGTTTTATCCTCATGGATAGTTTTTTTTAACCATGTATACTTATTTTCCCACTCTAGCATATAATATCACTTCAATTTTCTATTTCCCTCTTTATTATCAATATCATCTACTTTTAATTAACATCCCATTATTTCTATATCTTTTTAATTATTCATTTAAATCAATATTAGGTCAAATTTCAAAAATATCTTCATGTTAAATGTTATAGGATGAATTTTATCATTTAAACATTTGGTTGATTGTCCTGTGTGTCTTATTCTTTCTTTTGACATTTTAAAATGATTGCAAATTCAAAAAATTTAATTTAAGAATTTATAATAGTGTGGAGTGACCAAAATTTTTACCTAACTCATTATTCAAAAATCATGTTATAACAAAAAAACATATGGCGCATTATACATTTATTTACACTTATGCATACATTAAGTTGATCACTATAAAAATATATATACATACCAAACATAGGGTAATGTGGGAAATACTTTCCATAATGTGATAAACATGGATACCACAAAAATGAGTGTGTTGTATTCAATTCCTTCCAAAATAATATTATAAATATCCCACAAAAATCACAATATACAAAAATAATTTTTTTGTGAAAGCCTTCGACTAACTAAAATAAATAGTTTGTTTTTGATAACACCTTGAAGTGGTTAGGGTTTTACAACTATGTATTTAAGTTTTCAATGAGCTTTATACATGTTAACTTGTGAAGAATATATGTGTATTTCTTCCCTATTAGGGGGTGTAATTTGCACATATTTGCATGTCTATTAGTTTTGAGATGTTTTCTTATGTCACAATTGTTGAGTCTAATATTTTTCAAGCCAAAATCCACCTTTCTTAGAAAATATTATGAGTTTTTTTTAAGTCGTAGAAACAATTTCAAGATGCATTAAAGAGGTAGATCCTAATTAGGATATTAAGGCATGTATTTAGAGGAAATTTTAAGGTTTATATTGTTTATTATTATGCAGCTACAAAGCAGAGAGGGGAAGGTTGAGTAAGTAAACATACTTATCCCATGATGAATCAACCATTAAGATCGTAGAGAAGGTAAAATTGCTACCAATTAGTTAGCCATGATCTTTTGTGAGGAAAGAGGTCAAAGTGAATCAAAATATTTGATTTCATCTTTCTTCACCATGAGAGTAATTAAACTTTTGTTGAGGTTTTTCATCATAGACCGATAGATATAAGATTATTCAAATAAATCTAATAGGTCATATTTAATAATATCCTAATATACTTGACTTGGAAAAAATTTTAAATGAGGATGTTGGAGAGCGCCTGGTTTTTCCTCCTCCTCTCATAGATGAAATGAAAATGCCTCCTCCCTCCCTTTGACTCATAATGCTTATGTTGATCCCTAGAATTGTGTAGTGGATCTTGGTATAGAGGTCATTCTAGCTAATCCCTGCCCTCCCAACATGTCGTATCCTTCTCATGTTTCTCTAGTTCAGTCATCTTCACCTCCTCCCGGCCGGTCGGCCCTCCCACCCTCTCGGCCCATCCCTTACACCATGTAGCCTTCTAGTTGATACCAAATAGATTGCAAAGAACTCTTCTCACATGCTCAACCTTCTTCAAGAAGGTATGGATGTTAGTCACAGTAAATATATGGAAGCGATGACCCTATCCCTCACGTAAGTTTGCAAAGAGGGGTGATGTGGCAAGTTGTCAATGTGGAAGTTGACCAACCGTTTCTCTCTGTCCTTTTTTGTTCAATGCAACTATTAATTTTTGTGGTTGTGTGGGCCATCACATCGATCAATTTATTAGTTCAGAGGTAATAAATTTCTAATTCAAAATTTGAATTTACCCACTCATCACTTCCAGTTCCGTTTCCCTTATATCTCGATCATAGCTTCATTTTCTCCCCCTGTTTTGTTGTCGGGTGTCTGAATATGGTCGGTTCACAAAGATAGAAGAGGAATACAAGTTTTCAAAAAGCGTTGCAGGTGCTACCTCCAACATGGCGAAGCAACAAGTCATTGGCTCTTTGGATTCGGCCTCTGTTACCATTGAATCGACCTATTTCTCTCCAACACACATCACATTTTAGGGATGACTCTCTTGTTTTGTTTTCTGTAGTTTCTTTGTTCTATTATGAAGTTTTTGATATATTTTTGTGATGATGAAATTCCATTGGTAAGATCTAGAGAACACAACATCGTTTGTGATTATTTGTCGATCTCATTCAATGACTGCTTTGATAGGAAATATAGCCACCTCCATCGGATTGGGATGTTGGTATTGGAATGTTTTTTAACACAATGATGATAATAAGAAAGTTATATGTTGTTGAATTATTGTAATTGAAGCATCAACCAATGCATTCGAAATTATTCCACAATATTTGATGCAAATCACTTTGAATAACTTTATCAAACTGTAGATAGCAAAAAGAAAATAAAAAATGAAAGTGTTGGAGGTAACAACGTACTAGGTGGAACAAAAAATTACTTTGACATAGTCCCTATACTCACACCAATAACACATTTCAGTTTTATATAGTATACAACTTATATAAGAATAACATGTTGGATCATCATTGTTAAAGTTAACAACGTAATATGTTGTTGAATTGATTTGATCAAAACATCAAACATTACATTGGACATTATTCCAAAATAATTGGTGGCATTAAATTTTAACAAATGATTCAAACTATGGTTTACAAAACAAACATTAAAATGCATATTTTCGAGGTAACAACGTAGTATGTAGAACAACCTACTTTGATGTAAATAATGTATAACAAACTTTTACATCACATTTTTATGAAATATAGTGAAATTATATTTGGTAATAATAATGTATTGGTTCATCATTAGTAGGGGTAGTAATGTAATACATTGTTTAATTGTTCTAATCAAATTAGCAAACAATGCATTGGAGATTATTCCAAAGTAATGTATTGAAATAACTTTGAATATATTTGTCACACTATACATTACAAAAAACCATTGAAAATGCATGTTTTTGGGGTAACAACGTAGTACATGAACAATAAGTTACTTTTATATAGATCATGTACGCACATAAAACTTTGACATGAGATATTTTGAGTTTTTTCGCTACTCCTATGGAAAATGTGTTTGAAAGATTTCTTGAAAATATATCATTTTAAACATATTTTAAAGTTGTCCATTAAAATTTGCAAGCACAACTATTGACTTCTACATATCCAGAAACAATTTTAGTTTCTAATGCAATCTTAATGGCATAAGCTACAACTCTACCATAATATTGTTTTATTATTCTTGAATCTTCCCTAACCCTCCTTTTATAGGAAGATGGCTAAAGTAGCAAAAATAATGTGTTAGAAGAATTTTAAAATGAGTTTTTGGGAAGGTAAAATATAATTCAAATGTCCATGTAGAGGTTTTGTAATCAAACACAAACTTAAAATATGTTTGGAGATGTCAAAGATACTTGAGACATACATCAAATCTCAAGGTTGGTTACACTACATTATCTCTTTTTTAGTCATATGGAGGTATTACTTAGTGTAGTTAACTAGTATGACATAACACTCATAACTGGGTGTCACACACGTAGAAAAAATGTAAAATTATGAGAAAATATGGGAATAAAGGGATTTTGCTACTTTTTAATTCTAATCTTTAAGTCATTAAGGTTTTTGATTGGATGGCATTCAGTTTCTTAGATAGCCAAGATGCAAACATGAGAATAAATTTTGAAACTAAAAGATGGGAAATAAATACTTGTATGTCCCACACCTATTTCCATGGCTTAGATTATTGCTACAAAAAAATTATGTCTTCAGCTGACATTCCTAATAGTAATAACTCGTGTCCTTTAAAAGTAAGAGGGAATGAGTTTGAAATTATTCAAAAATAATTGAATGAAACAACTTTGAATAGTTTCATAAAAATGAAGTGCAAAACAAACATTAAAAATGCATGTCATCGAGGAATCAACGTATTATGTTGAACACCAACCTAGTTTGATATAGATCATGTAGGCACACTAAGATTTGACATTATTGTTTTATATAGTACACATGAGCATATTTTGTAAGAGTAATGTGTTGGATCATCATTATTAGGGGTAACAACGTAATACGTTGTTGAATTATTGTACTCAAAGTAGGGGAATGAATTGGAAATTATTAAAAATAATTGAATGAAAAAACTTTGCATAGATTTATAACAGTATGCAATGCAAAAAAATCATTAAAAATGCATGTTTTTGAGGAAACAATGTATTACGTTTAACAACAACCTAGTTTGATATAGATCATGTAGGCACACTAAGATTTGACATTGCAGTTTATATAGTAAATTGAGTATATATTTTGTAAGATTAATGTGTTGGATCATCATTATTAGGGGTAGCAACGTAATACGTTGTTGAATTATTGTACTCAAAGTAGGAGGGAATGAATTGGAAACTATTCAAAAATAACTAAATGAAACAACTTTGAATATATTCATAACGCTATATAGTGAAAAAAACATTAAAAAATGCATGTCATCAATGCAACAACGTATTAGATGGAACAAAAACATAATTGATATAGATCATGAAGTCACACTAAGATTTGACATGGTATTTTTATATAGTACACTGAGTATATTTTATAAGAGTAATGTCTTGGATCATCTTTATTAGGGGTAACAACATAATACATTATTGATTTATTTTACTCAAAGTAGGAGGAAATGAATTAATATTAAAAATAATTGAATGAAATTAGAAATTATTAAGAAATAATTGAAAGAATGAAACAACTTTGAATTTGAATAGATTCATTCAATTATTTCTCCATAATTTATAATTCATTCCCTCCTACTTTGAGTACAATAAATCAACAACGTATTACGTTGTTACCCATAATAACGACGATCCAACACATTACTCTTATGGAAGATACTCAATGTACTATACAAAACTACAATGTTAGATCTTAGTGTGGTTTCATGATCTATATCAAATTACGCTATTGTTCCACCTAATACGTTGTTGCGTTGATGACATGCATTTTGAATGTTTGTTTTGCACTATATAGTGTTATGAATCTATTCAAAGTTTTTTTATTCAATTATTTTTGAATAATTTCAATTCATTACCTCCTACTTTGAGTACAATAATTGAACAAAATATTACGTTCTTACCCCTAATAATGATTATCCAAAATATTACTCTTACAAAATATACTCAATGTACTATATAAAACTGCAATGTCAAATCTTAGTGTGCCTACAAGATCTATATCAAATTAGGTTGTTTTTCAACGTAATACGTTGTTTCCTCAAAAACATGTATTTTTAATGTTTTTTTGCACTACATAGTGTTATAAATCTATTCAAAGTTGTTTCATTCAATTATGTTTTAATAATTTCAAATTCATTCCCCTACTTACAATACAATAATTCATAACAATGTACCCTTGATAATGATGATCCAACACATTACTCTTACAAAAGATGCTTTATGTATCATATAAAATGATAATGTCAAATCTTAGTGTGCCTACATGATTTATATCAAAATATGTTGTTGTTCAACATAATACGTTGTTTCCTCGACGACATGCATTTTTTAATAATTGTTTTACACTTCATTGTGTTATGAATCTATTCAAATTTGTTCATTCAATTATTTTTGATTAATTTCTAACTCATTCCATTCTACTATTAAGGGACATGGGCTTATTATGTGCCACATATTAGTAAGGAGTTGCAAGAATGAGTAGAAAAGTTATTACTATTAGGAATAATTATAGCAAGTCTTTCATTATTATATCTTTAATATACTTAATTAATACATGTAATCAGGTACTTTAATATAGATCATGTATACATACCAAGATTTGACATTGTAGTTTTATATAGTACATTGACTATATTTTGAAGAGTGATGTGTCGGATCATCGTTATAAGGGGTAATAACATAATATGTTTTTGAATTGTTGTACTCAAAGTATCACACAATGAATTGGGAATCATTCTAGAATAATTGAATGAAATCAATTTGAATAAAGTCACCACACTATGTATTATAAAACAAACTTTGAAAATGCATGTTTTTGAGGTAACAACGTAGTGCATGGACATGAAACTTTGACATCACAGTTTTTAAAAATATAATGAGTATTGTTCATAAGGATAATGTACTATATCATCATTATTAGGGTAACAACATAATTTGTTCAATTTCGTAATCAAAGTATCGGGAAATGAATTGGAAATTATTACATAATAATTGAATAATATCCATTTGATTATATTCCTCACACTATGTATTATAGAATGAATATCGAAAATACAAGTCTCAAAGGTAACAACATACTAGGTGTAATAACATGCTAATTTGACACAACCCATGTACTCACACTAAATTTTGACACTACATTTCAATAAATTATATAGATTCCATAGTTTGTTGTATAATCATTCTTGCATAAAAGGAAACTTGCATATGTTTGAATCCTAAACATTGCATATGTTAGACATGGATACTCTATGTTTAGGGTTCCTTTGATGATGCCATCCATCAATGACCACCAACACAAAACGTTTAACATTTTAGATCATTGTTATTAGGGGTAACAACGCAATACATTGTTGACTTGTTGTACTCTAAGTATCACACAATGCATTAGGAATTACTCCAAAAAAATTGAATGAAATCAATTTGAATAAATTCATCACACTACGTATTACAAAAAAAACATTGACAATGCATGTTTTCTAGGTAACAACGTAGTATGTGGAGAAAAAACTACTTTGATATAGATCATGTATTCATACGAAACTTTGACATCACACTTTTCAACAATATAATGAGTATTGTTAGCAAGAATAATGTGTTGCATAATAATTATTAGGGGTACCAACGTAGCATGTTGTTGAATTGTCATAATCAAAGTATTAGGAAATGAATTGGAAATTATTCCAAAATAATTGATTGAAATCGATTTGATTATATTTCTCACACTATGCAGTGTAAAATGAATATCCAAAATGCATGTTTAAGAGGCAACAACATGCTAGGTGTAATAACATGTTACTTCAACATAGTGCATGTCAGGGAAAATTTTAGTGGTGAATTTTTGTAAACTTGCGAAAATCAAGGATTATGGAAATTTGAATTGGCAAATATTATGTGGTTTGTAAGCCGACTTATTCACCAAAAAATTCGACCAACATGTCCCTTATACTATTCATTTCGTTTTAGATTTTACACATATATAAGAGCTTATGAATGTAATTCACCACCATTTTGAATCATATCATGTACTTATTTTCTAAAGTAAACATAAGAAAATCTGCATCCACCAACACAGAAATTTGAGTCGTCCAACCACAAGCCATCCAACTATGAGCCGTCTAAACTTGAGTTGTCCAACCCTAACCCGTCTAACTCTAAAATTTGAGTCGTCTAACCTCTTAGCCATCCAACTCTGATCCACCCAACACTGATCCATCCAACTTTGATCCATCTAACCTTGAGTTGTCCAACTTTGATCCATCCAACTTTGATTCTTCCAACCTCTAGCCATTTAACCCTAGCCGCCCAACCCTTTTCCATCCAACGGTTAACCCCTAGCCATCCAACCCATTAGCCGTCCAACTGTTATCTATCCAACCCCAAGCCATCCAACCCCTTAGTCATCCAACCCTGAGCCATCCGACCCCTAAGGCTTAAGCCATCCAATAACTTAGGCATCCAACCCCTCAGTCATGAGCCATCAAACCACTCAGTGACTCAGTCATCTAACCCTTTACCATCCAACCAATACCATCTAACCTTAAACCGTCCATTCTCAAAGCCTTCGAACATAAGATCTGCCCCTAAGGGCCTAAGCAGTAAGAAGTCATGGATACTAGAAATCAAGGCAAGAAGATTACAAATTCATCCAGTTCAAAAAGGTGTAAACACTTTTCTTGGATGTTTTGGAAAATCACAAAAACAAAGTTGGTTTATGCATCAACTGAAAATATCAATATGTGGCATGTGCTTTATTTATCAAGTTATTTAATCTTACAATTTAATTTAATAATTATGTTTATCATATTGTTCTTGAAACTCTTTGTATTCTCAGTAAAAATTTAACTATAGATAAAATTAATACTATATAAGTAACAATTTTATAGAATTATATGCAGACATTTCAGAAATACCTTCACAGAATAATCAATTTAAAGATATCATGATCCATTATATGTTGAGGAAAACATTTCGTCCCTTGATGACCTAGAAGTACAAGAAAATTCAGTAAATTCTCAAAGTACACCAGCAGAGGAAGCTTCTACTCCAAGTTCTATTTCCAGGAAAAGGAGACATGAGAATCAAAATATTACTCTTGCTTTGACTCAGATGCAGAAGTTAAATCCCAAGAAAAAGAAAGAAAATATGTCAGAAGAAAGAGGGTGAACTGGACAATTGAAGGAAATTCCAGTTCGAATGGGCTACAAAATATCCTTTAATTGAACCCGTGTACACCGAAAATTGTAATTTTGTTCCAACACAATGTCGATGCAAAATATGTGGTTGGAAAAAGGGGAAGGAGCATACGAAGCAGCTTAAAATATACACAATTGAAAAGTACTTTGGGAAAATATACATTTCCCAAAAGTTAAAGGATGGCAAAGATAGTCAAAACACATAAATGGAAATATGCAAAAGATTTTCTACATGTCAAATACACATAAGAGTATGAAAATGAACAAAAATGCATCAAATATATAAATGAAAAAGGTGGGACCAAAGTAGCAGATTGAGAAAAGTTATGGAGGTAGAAATGCAAGCAAAGGGTATTCGGTTTGCCATATCGTATTTCATATAATTAAAAGGGGAGACTGATGTCAGATTTTGGAGAAAATAAAATGTTGTATCAAGTTATTGGTCTATAGAACGTTCCTCAATCTCATTGGTCGATACGGTGGCACGGGAGATTACAAAATGTCTATCAAAAAGAAGGATTTGAAACTCGTGTGGTCAAAAGGCGAGTGTATTTCCTTTCATTAGATGAGGTTATTGTAGTCGATAATACTCTATGGATATGTATTCATGTTTTAGAGGTAATATCATACTAGGTGTAATAACATGGTACTTTGACACAGTCTATGTACACACACCAAAATTTCACATTGTAGTATAATAGAGTATATAGAGGATAATTTGTAATTATTGTACATTGTATAAGAATTATCTGGGTTAACAACATTATACCTTCTTGACATGTAGTAAAAATATCAAGCATTAAACAAAACACTATGAATTAAAGAAACATAGTTTCATGAAGAGATTACTATCTTGAGTAAATCGGAAAAATCTTCTTCTACAACTATCAATTGTTGCACTTATCACTCTTTTTGCAAATAATGTTTACATAACATAAATTTTTTTATGTTATTGGATTATCTTATCACTGCAACATCTTAGCTGGAGAGAATTCCTCATAGAAGAATAAAAATTTCTCTTACTCAGGAAGAGGAATGTAAATTATTACATAACAAGGAGATGATATATCCTTTTCAATACCTTACCATTTCCATCCAAAATATTTGTAAATGATATAAGTTAACATAGTAAAAACAACTAAACAATTTCCATCACTTTTGTTGGCTTCTCTTTTTATGAGTTGTCACTATCCCAAAGTGCCTGACCTTAAAAAATTACCATATTATGCATATTTGAAACACCAAAATAAATTAACATAAATAAAAAACCAAAGTGATGCCACCAATAAAGGGGAGTAAATACAATAATGTAAATAGGAATTCATATATGTAACATTGAATACATACAATTACAGATTCCAAATTGACCATGACTATCAATCGCACATGAAAGGTGCAATGAAGATGAAAAGGGGATGTATAGAAGAATTAAAACTTGAGGGAGTGAAACATTTCTCTAGGAAGAGTGGAGATGAAGAGGGAGTTGAAACATTGCTTTCAAGATTATGATTCTATCTATTTATCATGGTACTCTATATTTTTTTGAGATTTATTAGTTTGGTTGTAGTGGTGTGGTTCATGAATTCAAGAGGGGGAGATGTTATGCTAGCATATCCATCACCAAATTGAAATGAAAATGTAAACATTGGAGCATTCATCTCATGTTTGGGTGCGAGCAGAAAAAGTGACATTTAAAGGATCATTAACATCATCATCTATCATCATAATAAAACTATGATTCCCTATTAAATTTTTTCATTAAGAATATGAGTTATGTGAAATAAGGCATGCCCAAATCATACACTCTGATTATCTCAGAGAGGTGGGAGCATAGAGTGATGTCAAAGTAGTGTTGCATACAACACAGATGGGAGATTTGTGTGCATAGTGGAGATTTGTGTGATCCATATATCTTGGAACAAAAAAATCACCTAAATGGTCGATTCAAAGGTTTATTAGAGAGAGGGGTTAACCGATTAGGATGCCAAATGTGGGGACATGTGTATGATTGAAGATAGACGTGGTTTTGTCCTCACAAATGCCTTAAAATATGTCAAAATGTGGATTTTGCTTGTCGTAATGTAAATCTTCCCAAACCTTTTCTATTTTTTCATCTTGAGTGTAGTTAAAAACTTGGTGTTTGCAAGATGGAAGACAAGATCTTAGAAGCCATCAATGTATGTTTTATAATTAACCAAAAAAATGATGTATCATATATGTTGATGAAGGAAAGTATTTTTGACCATTTTAGCGTTCTTACTTTGCATGTTGGTTTTCCCTCAAACTATGTAATACATGTGAATTCTCTAAGAAAGTTACCTCAATCTCTAATCTCTATAACATGAGGGTAACATTGACCTCTCAGTTCATCTCTATAGATAAATTAGAGTTTCTGGACCCAATTTTTAATCTTCCTACACTAATAACACCCTTAGATTGAAGCCAACATTTACCATGTTTGCACATATTTTTCCCATCATCAAAATTTTAGTCACAATATAGACACCAAAAACAAAGGAAAATGTGTGTGTGGAAATATTGTCACCCTCGTTGTTTAACTTAGGTAGAACAACAATGTCAACCAAGGTGTTACAAGTAACAACCAACATGTGACCCAAGAGTGGTTATGTGAAGGAGGAAGGTATGTTTATAATGAATGCAAGGTTTTCAATGGGACACTGGTTAATTTTATTATGACTTATAGTCCCAAGATGAATTTATTCTCATGGAATTCCTTAAAATCTTTCAAAATCCAAAAGTTAAGAAGATTTTATTGACCTGAATAATAATCTCTTTTGTTGTGAAATCGCTCTTCAATTTATGATCCTATGTGGACTCGAGATGTATGAGGGAAGGATATGTATATTTTTAAAATGTTATAATCATGTTTTACTAATGGTGGTGGATGTCGTGGAGCAAAATAATACTGAAGTCTGGAATTATTTTAACAGTATTTATGTTTATTCTAATCTTTGTAGTGTACAAAGGAATGAGACATAGGTTTTAAATACTTAGTTATATTTTAGTTTATTTAATCTACATATTAAATGAATGCACGAGGACATGTAAAAGGATTGTTTAAGGAAGATGAAAATATTAGTGGAAAGTTTGAAATAGAAAGGTGGGAATTAAATCCTTCATGTCCCACACATATTCCATAATTCAAATTGTTCCTAGCCATTAAATAATATTTTCTACGTGCTCCACTTTATCGTCTCGATCTCGCACACAAATCCCACTTAAAGGAGCCAAAATATAAAAATGAGGAAAATCCAATAAGCACATCTTTCAGTTTAAAATTTGAGTAAATGTAGGAAAACAAGTAATACCCGAATAGTCATCAATAATTGAACTCCTCCAATGGTTGATGATATAAAAATAAGATGTATTTTATCTACCATTCGAAAAAGAGAATTTTACAAATAAAACTATCATATTGTACCTTGTAGTGTCCATCAGGGGTTCAATTTGACTATCGTTTAGATGTTTTCTATAATGTTAACCGTAAAATACTTGTAAATATTTGAATTAACCGTTAGACGTAACTTACATATTTTAAATATGACCATCATTTTTTTATATAAATTTACATGTAAAATATACTAATATATATCAAACTAGTTAAATCTATATACAATAATCTTTATAATATTTTATTAATAGTATAATATAGTACTATTTTATATTTTTGAAGGTTAATATTTGAGAATAACCATCACGTAATAATTGTTTGATAGGCATATGTGGTCGTCAAATTTAACCCCTGGTATCCGTGTTGAAAACAATTTCTTGTTTTCTCAATTAAAAGTTTAATTCTTATACACTTTAAAATAAAAGTAATCTCACCAATTATAATAAACAATAAAATCTCTAAAGACTTTTAAAGTGAAAAAGGAAATATAAATTATTACAAAAAAAAATTATAAGAATTATAATAACTATTAAAAAATAAAATTAAAACAAAACTTGAACCTTTTTAAATTATTCGCAGTTTTCATTTGGCGGGTCAAATGAGATCCTTTATTTTCTTAATTTAAGAGTGAGGCACTTATTCAACATTGAAACAGCTGATTTCTTGCCAATTCTGGCCGTGGAATTGGTGAACTGTCCATTCATTTTAACCTTTTCATTGATACCCACGCGGGCAAGTCGTTCAATGTTTTTGGGAGTTACCTAATATGATGGTCTTTGATAGGGATCTGTAACTGTAGTAAATGTCACAACTGACAAGCTCTTTCCCTACATAATGAATTGACAAGAACCATTTGACAGTTGCACCAAACAACAGGTACAAATTGAAATGACATTTTTGCCGTTAACCATTTTAACTCCGTTAAACCACTCAACAATGTCATGTCAATAGCCACGTCACAATTTTATGCAAACTTACATGAGAGATAGGCTTGGCGATATTTAAGAACTTAATAGATGGGTCATGGAGAATGAATTCCTCCGTCCAGATACTTCCTTTTTAAAAAATATGGGCTCTCTGAAGGAGAAAAAGAATACCCCCTCTTCCTAGGTTTGATTCCATGGTATTGGCCCCCGCATACTGCTTGGGAGGATCTCCAGCGTGTGGTCCCTCCAGAAAACTAGGCAAAAGATCATTCAAATATCTCTCTCGCATCTAAGATATTGTAGGTAAATAAAATTTCATCAATGTTTTTGTAAGAAAAATGTAGGCCGGGAGGATCACAACCTCCACTTTGTAAATAGGGTGCCTTGTTTGATATTAAACCAAAAGTTGTTTGGTTCCCTTGGACCAAAAGGCACTTTGGATTCAATAATATTGTTGAACGCCTTGATAGGTTTCTATGCAATGAATAATGGTTCCAGAAAAACATTATTCGAATAGCTTTGTTCTTCCCATTTGAGTTCGACCACTTCTCCATTGCCTTGAAATTTTCTCGTGGATATGGCTCCTAAAAACTAGCCCTTCAAGTTCGAACTAATGTGGCTTCAAAATCCTTCTCTTCGCAATCTTATTCTCAATGGTGATCTTCCTTTGATGTTCAAGGAACTAAAAATGTTGTTCTCTCTCGAAGCTTTCATTGCTTAAAGGGGAGCTCAAGTCTTGGAGTATTTCCCATTTCAAAACATTTTTACCGAGAAGGCTCGTGTGGAAGGTAAGATTAGTTCTCTCAATCTGCACATTTTCTCACGTGGTATGGGGAAAAATGAATACCTCAAGAAAAACTTCTCCTCGCTAAACTTGGATAAATTATTATTCGTGAAGAGATATACTGGAAACAAAAATCTCGTGAGGTATGGCTCAAATGATGGTGACAAGAATACCAATTTATTCCATGCCTTGGTCAAATTTTAGAGAAATTCTAACTACATTTCCAAAAAACATTCCGTGATGGAAATGAATGTTATGATCAAGCTTCGATCCGTAATGAAACCATTTCATATTTCTCTCAACTTCTTGATGGAGAGTCTCACTCGATTGGGTGTGTCAAAACTCTCTATTACAGAATTTCAATCATCTTCTAAATACATCGGACAATGTTGCTCTTATGGTCCCCTTCTCCAAGGAAGAGATTTGCTAGGTGGTTTTCTCTATAGAGTTCAAGAAGGCCCCGTCCTAATGGTTTCCGAGATTCTTTTTTTCAATATTTTTGGGATATAATGGGGCACGATGTTTGGGAGGTGGTTGAGGAGTCTAGGACTTCCAAGAAAATCTTAGGAGGTATGAATCATACCTTCATTTGTTTATTCCCCAAAAAAGATAACTCTTCCTCTTTTGATGACTACAAGCCCATCTCTTTATGTGATACTTCTTACAAGTTTATCTCCAAAGCTATAGTGGACAGGATCAAACCTTTTCTGGATAGGATCATCTCTAAAGAACAATGTGGGTTCATTCATGGGAACAATATTTTTGAAGGTATTATTCTTACTCATGAGCTTATGCACTCTCTAACATACAGTAAATAACCAGATGTTCTCATCAAACATGATTACAAAAAAGCATATGATAGAATCAATTCTTATGTTATCCCTCCTCAAGATGGGCTTCTGCGAAGAGTTATGTAGTTGTATTTTCAGCTGCATCTCCTCTCCTTACTTCTCTATCCTGGTTAATGGCTTTGTTGAAGATTTTTTTGAAAATAATAGAGGTATTAATCGTGGGGTATCCTCTATCTTCTTTCTTATTCCTGTTGGTTGTAGAAATACGAGTAGTTCCATTAAGCATGTTAAAATCCTTGGAAGCATTTAGGGATTGTAGTTTTTCAAAACATCTCCTTCATTTCTCATCACCGGTTCATGGATGATACCTTTCTCTTCGGTTTCTCTTCATTGGATGAAGCTAATTATTTTTCATCGATATTGGATAATTATGCTAAATTTTTTGGTTAAGACATTGACTTTCATAAGTTATTGATTTTATTTTTAAATACTTTGCCACGCTTGTAGAGGCAAATTTATAATGTTCTTAGTTTTGAAATGGGCTCCCTTCCTCATTTTTATCTTATCATTTTGTTGTTTTTGGGTGATTCAGTCTTCTCTTTGGGATAATATGGTTTCTTCTAATGAAAAGTGGTTTCGTTCTTGGAAAGGAAAATGGCTCGTCTTAGTTGGTTGTTTATTACTTGTCAAATTTTTTCTTAGAGTCATTCCAATTTACATGTTATGGATACTGATAATGGTGCTCTAGAAGATTGAAAAAATCCTCTGCTCCTTCCTATGACAAGGTACTTCAGAGGAAAAAAATATCACTTGGTTAAATGGAGCATTATGAAAACTCCCAAAACTTTAGGTGGTGTCGGTGTTATTGACCTTGGGCTAAAAATATTTCCTTGGGGGAAAATATGTTTGTAATCTAATTTCCAAACTTAGTAGCTTTATGAATCTTATCTTAAGGGGAAATTATCTTGGAAATGGTTCTCCTCATCTGATTATCACTGAGACTGAGCTTCCCAAAGGTTATCACATTTTGAATTTTCTCTCTTCTTTTAGGAATTTTTTTACCAATCAAGTCTCTTGGCTCATCGGCAATTGTGCTATGACCAAATTTTGGGAATATTCCGGAACGGTCTCCCTCATCTTGGTGACAATCCGAGCTTGGTGAGGCATGATTATTGACTCAAGAATCTTGGGGTTTTTGTTATCACCAAGTCATAAGCACCTATGATTACTTAGCATGTGAGTTTTGAAGGCAAGTAGTGTGATTGGATAACATGGGTATTATCCCTCAAGTTGTCGGACACCTGCTACTTGAGATGGACCTCCAGAGAAGATTGGTTTCACTTCCTAAACTAGTGCAACAACTAACTCTAGTGAAGGGAAATCTATTGACTACTCCTAATCTATGACTTCCAAGGGACCAAGGAGAGAGAAAGAGCATGAAAATGAAAGAAATATACACTAAAAGAGGTGATGCACCAAGAGAAGGGTGTGGGAAATCTCTCCAATGTGTGAAAATGAAAGAAAATACAGAGTAAAGAGGGTGGAAACAATCACCACAGTCTAACAACAGTACTCATACCACCATTTCCAAAGAAACACAGCAATAATAGACCCTACAAAGTGAGTAAAAGAGACACAATACACCTGCAACTAGAATGAAGAGGCAAGAAGATGTAAGAAACACAAGCAAGGGAAGAACGAAGTATCCACAAACTCCAATTTATTGCTTCTTTAATATTCACAGTTCTTTTCATTATAAGAGAAATTCTTATATCAACATACAAAAAGTCCAAAATGAAGGTTGTAGCACATTGGTGTTCCAAAAAAAATTGTGAGGTTTTGTTACAAGATCCTTCCCCCCTCTCTAAATGAGAGGTCACTCTAATTTATAAAAAATGAGGAGGAGGAGAGCTAAATTGCCAAACTTGCATTTCCCCTTCAATCTACTTGTAAAGTACCAAAATTGGTTTCAAATCATGATGGGTAACCTGAAAAATCCATCCCATGTTGTCTTGTAACTTGTAGTAGAAGAAAAATGGCTGCCCATGCTCATTAAATGCCCTTTCAACCACCTAGAAATCATTGTTTTAAACTATGCTTGTTTTTCGCATTTTTTTACCAAAACTCCAACAAATCTTAAATTTCTTGATTGTTGAGTGTAGAGGACGGAGCCACAATTCCAACAAGTCCAATTTTGTGTAATTTGGCTAAGAAATTATTACAATTTGAGTGTGGGCAGCTCTTTATTTCTCTCCAAGCTTATCTTCTCCTTTAAGGGACTAGGAGAGAGAAAGAGCATGAAAATGAAAGAAATCTACACTAAAAGAGGTGATGCACCAAGATAAGGGTGTGGGAAATCTCTCCAATGTGTGAAAATGAAATAAAATGTAGAGTAGAGAGGGTGGAAATAATCACCACAGTCTAACAATGGCACTCATACCACCATTTCCAAAGAAACACAACAATAATAGACCCTGCAAAGTGAATAAAAGAGACAAAATACACCTGCAACTGGAATGAAGAGGTAAGAAGATGCAAGAAACACAAGCAAGGGAAGAAGAAATATCCACAAACTCCAGTTTATTACTTCTTTAATATGCATAGTTCATTTCATTACAATATAAAGGCCTAGATCAACATGTAAGAAGTCCAAAATGAAGGCCTGTAGCACATTGGTGTTCCAAAACAATTTTGAGAGTTTTTTTACAAGAGCATTCCCCCTCTCTAAATGAGAGGTCACTCTAATATATAGAAAATGAGGAGGAGAGAAACTCGTATTTCCCCTTCCACCTACTTTCAAAGTACCAAAAGTGGTTGCAAATCATGATGGGCAACCTACAAAATCCATCCCATGATGTCCTGTAACTTACAGTAGAATAAAAATGGCTGCCAATGCTCATTAATGGCCCCTTCAACCACTCGAAAATAATTGTTTTAAACTGGGTTCATTTTCTACAATTTTTTCTATAAAAACTCCATCAAATCTTAAAGTTCTTAATTTTTAAGTGTAGAGGATGAAGCCATGATTCCAAAGAGTATAATTTTGTGTGATTTGGCTAAGAAATGAAGAAGTTATGACAGTTTGAGTGTGGGTAGCTCTTTGTTTCTCTTTAGGCTTATCTTCTCCTTTACGAGACTGCCCATTTAAAACATGGTTGGAAGTGATGCTTTTACAATTTTTCCCTGGTAATTTTTTTTGCACCTTTTTAATGTCTTGGGAATTTAAAATTAGTTTCAGAACCCACCACTTCCACCATCTTCAAAGAGAAGGGGTTGAGTGTTTTAAAATGTTTTAATTGGGGCCAGCTCGGCCGGCTCACCGAGTGGGCACCCCTCTTCGTGTCCCCAGGCTCTTTTGCATGCATCATTCCTTCTACCGGCATGACACACCTCAACCGCTTCACCACCTATCTCGGTAGGATCACCAAGACCACCACTGCGAGCCCCACATTGACATGCCCCTGCGCGCTAACTCAATGTTACCTCCTCATTTGCCTCACCCCATGCGATGTCGGCTTTAAACTTTCCGTGCGGAGAACTTACCTTGCTCTATCCGTTCTTCTTCTTGTCGTCAAAGTGCAACGAGTTCCCGAGCCCCCCCATATGTGTGCATCATGTCACTTGTACCCTTTGACTAACCGCACCCACTCTGTTGGCTGCTTGATGGCCAAACCGAGTCCTCCATCCCCATGCAAGCCCGCAACAATGTTCTCACTGCACTCATGGGCATGCAAAATCTTCCCACTTTGAAATGCATGGAAATCAACAAAGTTGGGTCCATGAGGAACTCATGAACCAAGTTCCTTTGGGCTGTTGTTCCCAAACATGTGCATCACCCTCAAGACCCCCACACGGAACTCCCTCCAATGGCTCATAGAGTTGGCTCGGCGAGGAAACACCAAATTCCTCCCGTTTTTGCTAAGTATTTTCCCGGTCACTTCACCACCTACATGGACTCACGTTTAGCTCAATCGGGATGAGCCAAATCCATCTTTGAGATTGATCCTAAGCTCTTCTATAATTTCATTTCCTTTTCCCTAGATTTCGTGGGCCTTCTCTATGTGTGAGTTCTTCGACATTCACCATGTTTTCCCCCAACGAATGTTATTGGATTGCATCAAGTCACCCTCATCATCACTGCTGGCTGGTTTCACATTCGACTCCGCCTCATTGTAATCTTTTCCATTTGAACTTGAGTCAAGCTCGTCTATTCCTCCGACCACTCCATTCCCCTCTTCCCCGTCGTTGCAACTTCTCGCTCGAGCTCACCAATTGGTGAGCCCACCCTGTGACTCGATCCTTTTCCTATGGGCTCGACCCATTTTCTTTTCCTCAAGATCTTGCCATCACACCCTCTGCATGAGCTTGATTCACCCCAACTCTGTGGATAATCATGAGCTCGTTGAGTGGCTCGTCAAGCTACTCGGTGAACTCACTTCAACAACACCCCTTAATAGCTTGATGAGCTATTTCGACTAACCCACCACTCACCCAAGCTAGCAAAGAAGCATTAGGCCACCCTTTCAAATTTTTCCTACCTCCCTAGAATTTTTTACAACTTTTGAGATTTCCCATGACTCAGGGAGCATGTGAAGGTGTCAAGGGTGTCTTGGGACAATTTATCATATTTGGCCATTTTTTGTTACAAGTGGGCCCCATTGCTCACCTTCTTCTCCTAAAAAAACTTTGAGTTTCATAAAAACACAAAAGAGGAAAAATTTCCTCTCATGGCTTCCAACCTCTTCCTAAGACCTTGTTGATACCCCTAAACACATAGATCTATCTGCATACCCCGGATTGACCTAAGAGGGACCAATGATGATTGTTATCCATTTTCACCCGGGAGGTGAAAATGGATAGCAATTTGGTGACTCATAGGGAATATATGCCTGCTTAGATGGGTTGGCCAGGTGACTTGTGTATATATCCATTAGGCATGGAGTCCTCCTAACCATCCTAAGCCGATTTGAATTAAAAACTTGTACCCCAAGTCACTAAAACATTGCTTGAGACTGAAGTTGACTGTCGTTGCTTACATTTTACAATCTTTATAAGAAAATATTAAAATTTGCATGAGTGGAAAATTGTTTTTGATCTTGAAAATTATTTTTCCCCATTTCATTACTCTACAAATCTGATCTGTTTGGAGTGCATGACCACACTTAAAAGCGCCCAATATCGATGCCTTGTTAAGACTTGAAGAGTAAATGATTGATGACTTCTTAACAAGGGTGGATTATTGTGGAATCTAGAGGTACATGTTGGTTTAGAGAACCAAATTAACTACTACAACATTTATTTTCATTCTCTTGTGGGTTGCTCGGAACACTGCTAAAGGGTTAGAACAGCTGGAACAATTGGAACATTTAAGACATCATAGGACTGCCACCTGTCACCATACCATAAGCTGCCCCTTGCTTGATTTTCTGATTTTGGGAGGGGCATGAGAAACTCATCTGTTGATTTAAAGAGATAATCAAAATAAGAGTACCAAAATTTACCTCTTCATCTGATTTTTAGTTACTCTGCATTTGAGTTTTCTTGAGGATAGCAATTTTTGCTTACAACTCTAAGATTCTTGCTACTGCAATATTCTTCTTGGAAACTTGGTGAACTATGCAAAGATAACACTAGAAGCAATGGAACATGTGCCCAAGGCACTTAGGGAAATTGAAACCTATTCTAACAACAAGACAATGTGCACAAGAACTTGGAGGAATGAAAATCCTAAACTAATATGTATAAGGGTGATATTTTACTTAGTAACAATGCTTGAGATAGATTCCATTGATTGGAATCTGTAATTATTCACCATCCAACTTGGCCAGTCAGAAAGCATTGTTACTCTTACACTTCATGATCATGTAGGGACCACTCCATATTGCATAAAATTTGGAATGCTTTCCCAATTTTTTCTCGATCTACATCCCATTTTAGCACCAAGTCTCCCTCTTGGAAGGTTCTAGCCTTAGCTTTCTTGTCAAATCTCCTCTTGATCAATTCTTGATCTTTTTCCATGGTTTACATTGCATGTTCTCTTAGCTCTTCTAACTCCATGAGCTATGCATACCTAACTTCCATAGGCTCAAACTTTGATACTTCTAGTTGTTTGAGAAACTCTAATGTTGGTAATTCAAGTGATATAGGTAGTATTTCCTCCCTTTCGTAGACTAGCTTATATGGAGAACTACCTGTAGACCTCTTTAGTGTTATTCTATCAGCCCATAAGGCTTATTTGAGCTTTGTGTGCTAGGTCCTCTAGTTTTCATCAAGAGTCCTTATGATTCTCAGCAAGTTCTTGTTCATGGACTCTACTTTCCCATTACCCAGGGGTAATAATTAGATGAAGTGTTGAGATATATTCCATTCTTGACAACCCACTTAGTGATCTTTGTGCCAAGAAATGCCAGATCATTATCTTATATGATAGTACGGGACACCAAATCTGGTTACTATCCCCTCATAGAAGTCCAAGATGCTAGACTCATTTACCTCTTTGAGTGCTACTACTTTAGTCCACTTGGTGAAATAATCTGTTACCATTAGAATCCACTTATGGCCTTGGCTTGAGTTTGGATTAATGACCCCAATGAATTCCAATCCCCCTTTGCATGAATGGTTGATCAACCTGAGATTGGATGGAATGGTAGTGTTGTTATATTTTCCTTGCCTGTGAAGAATGGACACTTCTTGCACTTTTTAATCCATGTATAACAATCACTAAACATTGTGGGCCAATAGTAACCAGCTTTCATGATCTTGAGAGTTGTTACTTATGGAGCAAAATGACCTCCAACTTCTCTGTCATAGAACTCATGCAACACCTTTTCAATTTGATTTTTTGGAACACACCTTAGAATAACTTTATTCACATCTTTCTTGAACAAAATGTCATCAATAAGAACATATAGAATGGATTGTAATCTAAAGTGCCTTATTTTTTCTTTGCTCAACTTCGGAGGGCATTGACATGTTTGAAGATAATGTATTATGTCCCAAGTCCATCAAGGAGTAGACACATCACCAACTAATTGTTCCTAATCATCTTGCAATACTAGGACAACTTCTTCTTCATCATTTATCTTAGCATGTTTATTGGAAGCTAGTTGTTCACACAAACCTTTGCCATAGACTAGCTTTGTCACTTTGATTTCAATTTCATATTCCATAACACGAGTGATCCAACCTGCCCTTTTCTCATTCAAATCTTTGTTTAGGAGAAAATATTTTACCCTAGCATGAGACACTAGCAGCTGAATTTTATTGTTTGAGACTAAGTGTCTAAACTTCTTCAAACTTCTTATAACAATGAGAACATGCTTTTCGATGAAAGAGTACCTTGCTTCATAGTCTTCCAAGCTCTGACTGAAGAAATTATGGGTTGTTCTGATCCTTCCTTATTTAGTTTCACCAAGATGGATGAGATTGTATCTAAGCCACTATAAGCATATAGTATGAAGTATTTTGAGAAATTTGGTTAATGAGAGTTGGAGCTTGAGATATTGCATGTTTGATGGCCTCAAAACTCTCCTTTCCCTCTAATGTCCATTTGAATGCCATACTTTTCTTCAACATTATAGTTAAGGGTCTAACAAATTTGGAAAAATTAGGCATGAACCTTCATACAAAATTAATTCTTCCCAAGAATATTTGGAGAGCCTTCTTATGACTAGGAAAAGTTAGAGCATGGATAGCTTCAACTCTCTCGGGGTCACTTGAGTTAATCCTTCTTTCAAAACAATGTGACCCAAGAGCTTTCCCTCATGTGCCAAGAATATACACTTTTTTGGATTCAAGGATACTCCAAACTTCTGCATCTTTGGAAAACTTGCCTAAGGTGATAGAGGTGGTCTACTGCATTTTTAGATAACACGGTGATGTCATCTAGATAAACAAGCACCATCTTGTTAATCAGCCCTTTGAATTCCATATCCATTGCTCTCTCTGGAAAGTAGCTCCGGCATTTGATAGTCCAAAAGACATTTTCTTATAAGTGTATGTGCCCCACTTTGTGGTGAAGGTTGTTTTGAATTGATCATCCTCTTTTACCATTATCTCGATTGCTTTGAGTAGCCATCCAAGCAATTAAAATCTCTCTGAACTAGCTACCACTTGTAATATTTTCTCCACGGAAGGAAGTGGATAATGGCCTTTGAATGAAGTTTTATTCGGATCTCGAAATCCACACACAATCTGATTTCTTTGTTTCTCTTCTGACCGGCACCAAGTTTATAACCCAACTCGAGTGCTTGATTGGAAAAATGATGTTTTCCTCTATGAGTTTGTTCAATTCTTTCCTCATGAGGGGCTCAATGTGAGGATTCACCGGCCTTTGCTTCTACCTAATGGGCTTGGATTTTGGATTCAATTCAATGGTATGTTGTGCCAATCTTGGATCAAAGCCTCTCAAATCCTTATAATTCCATGCAAATATATCCAGAAAGTCTTGAAAAAGTTGGATAAAATCATATTTCTCTTGAAGAGTACTTACTTTTCCAACTTGAAGTGTCTTGCCTTCTCCTACTGAAATAGGTTCGAATCTTCACCCTTGACTTGAATATTTTCTTTCTCCTTTCGGAATTGGTCATTGGGGTTGAAGATTGACTCCAAAGTCACCAAGCCTTTTGGAATTTTGTTTGTTCTTAGCTGAACCACTTGATCACCATCTTGCTTTCTCAATCTATCTTGATTTCTAGTAGAAAACTCAGCTTCTTCTTGCAAGAAATATTTGATTTGTTGGTCATTTTTGAACACCTGCTAGCTTTAGCTTGTGTTATTGTCAAAAAAGATGGCCTTACTGACCACTTTGATTGAGTTATATCTTTCTTTATATTTTCAAGAATGTCAAAAGTTGTTCCAATTTCTACAAAGCTTGTCCATGACATCATTCTTCTTTCTTGGGATGAAATTGATGTTAAAAACTTAAAAGTATTCAATGAGATCCCATACCCGATTCTTATAGCTCTTTAGAAGATCATTCTTGGCAGCATTGAGCCCTCTAACTTGGTTTATAACCAGCTCACTATCTCTGAAGACTTGTAAGTTCTTTACACCTTTCTTTCTTGCCCAATGCAATCTATGGATCAATGCTTCATACTCAATTGTGTTGTTTGAAAAACTGAATTGAAAGCGGAAAGTTTAGTAGTACTATATACCTTGGGATGACACAAACATTGCTCCTCTCCAGCACCTTTTCTACTCTTTGAGCTAGCAAAGAACAACCGCCCTACTTCATTATCATCCTTGTGGTCTAATTTAGTGATGCTAGGGAGAGGTGGGTATTCTTCATGCAAACAATAAATTTCCAACTTAGCTTCTTCCATCTCCTTATATGGGTCAAAATCATGCCTTTTATTTTCCCATTCATTAAGAGTCAAGTCTGGAATGCCTCCGACCTTGGTATTTGTCTCTGGAGTGCTTAGTTATTTTTCTTGTTCAAAATATGAGCAATTTGCATTGATGAGGCTCGGGACATATGACTCAATATGAATATTTACAATAGGTTTAGATATAATTGTAGATTTGGCTCCATATCTTATTCATAAGAGCATGTGAGACCAATCGATAGTGTAGACACCTATAATTACACCCAAGTAATTTAAATACTTAAATTGTGCTAATTATCCCCATTTCTCACAAATCAATGACATATCATCAAAAGCACTCATTTTCCCTCATATCAACATTAATTAATTACACTAAGCTAATTAATTAAGTTGCCTATCCAACAAATACCTAATTAACGACCTTAGTTAATAAATCACCCCTTCTACCTAGACTAATTAATTATTATTAATTAATTAGCTTTCCCTTCCACTTAACCAATAAATCAATATTTAATTGATTTAATCCCTTATAATAGCCTAAATCGTACTAATATTCCTCTAATTATCTTCTATAAGCTTACATCTACCTATTAGTTAATCACCTTTGATTAATTAAAACACCCCCCAACTCCCATGACTTGCTAAGCATAAATTAAACCCTTCTAAAGTAAGGTTACCTTTAATAAAGCAACCTTATCCATTTCTAATCATGTTTTACCTTTATCTCACATTCATGAGAATATGTTGAATCATTTATCCTTTGGGCTATATAAAGAGCCCTCTACCTACCTTTTACTTACACCTAAACTCCTTAGAGAGCAAATGCAAAACATATAACAAAGAGACTAAGAGCTTACACCTTGCCCTTTTGAGAGTTCATCATCTTGAAGAGTTAAGTCTTTTTCTTAAGTGCTTAGGTCATATGGGAGGTGTCAAAGGGTCTCTTGTAACTTTGATAGGCCTTCATTCCTAGGTTACTCGGCATACTAAGGACAACCAAATATTGATTGTCATGGAGCTTATTTAGGTCCATTTACTTGTTTGTTGGTAATCTAGAGAAGTAGAGATTTAAATACTTTAGCATTGTTTAATTCAAAGTTAATGCATTATGCTAGGTATTAATCTTGTTTAGCTCTCATCTTTGATGGTGTTTAGATTTTGTCATTAGCTTTGTTATAGAACTATTTAGGTGTTAGTTCTCATTCATCTAACTTAGCTAAAAGCACAAAACCATGCACACATTTGGCACGCCCAATGGGACTTACTCCATTGTCCTTTGCACTTAATTTCAAGTTTTTGTAGTTAAGTTTCATTTTTGGTTACTAACCCTCTTTTACACATGTTGATCTAACTTATTTTTTTAACTTGTTTTGTTGAGTTTGCATGTGTTGAGTCTTCCTTGTAGGTATGAAGGAGGTGAAGTGCTGTCAAAATTGGAATTAATGGGAAAATTTCAAGATTTCTCCATGTTTTCATTTTTAGAGCTTACTTTTTCAACATTCTACATGCTAGTTTTGTCAATTTCTTGAAAATTTTAAATTCTTGAGTATGTAGGTTAGTGTTTGATAGTGTTGAGTCTTCTATTTACATATTAATGTGGTGGGTTGCTGTCAAAATTTAATATTGGTGAGAAAATTTCAAGATTTCATCATGTTTTCATTTTTAGAGCTTATTTTTTCATCATTCTACATGTTAGTTTTGTCAATTTCTTGAAAATCTTAAATTATTGAGCATATATGTTAATGTTTGATAGCATTGAGTCTTCTATTCATATATTAACATGATGGGTTGTCAAAATTGAATCTTGGTTGGAAAAATTTGCCCGTTTTGCAGATTAAGGGACGTTTTTTTGACATTTTTTGAGTGCATGTCAAGTGCATACCCGTGAGCATAAGAGCATTTGCGTAACCCATCTTCCGAAGGCCATAACTTTTGCTCCCGAACTCGAAATGACTCCATTTTTTTGCGTTGGAAAGGTATTGAAGTTAAATATGCAATGAAAATATAAATTTGGGATTTATACTTACAAAAGTTATAGGTTTTTGTTAGTTTAAAACTGATCATTTTCTAACATGTCTAATGTTTTGATGAATGTTGCATTTCCATGCTTACTCGATTTAGACCAAAGCATGTGTATGCTATTCTCTTGCACCTTTTGGTGATCTTGAGAATCAAAAACAACTTTTATCTATATCTTTTTAACATTGGGATTAAACTTGGAAACTTGATTATTCATTTTGCTTAAGGGAATGAACCTTTTACAAAGTATTTTTCAATAGTCCTTTGATTTGAAGTTTTCCATTTCTATATAGTTAGGATAAAGTTTTTGTATGCTCTTCTCTTGCACCTCAGGGTGATCTTGAGAATCAAAAGCAACTTTAGTCTTCATTTTATGACATTTGGTAAATTGGAAACTTCATCTTTCACTTTTGGTTTAGGGAATGAACATTTATCAAGAATTTTGTATGGTTCATGATTGAAAATATTTTCTTTAATTTTTAGTTAGATTATTTATTATGTATGCTCTTCTCTTGCATCCTTGGATGATCTTGAGAATCAAAAGCAACTCTTAATCCTCTTTTAAATAATGTGATTTTCTTGGAGAACTACTAACGCTTGAGTGCAGATCCTAAAAACACTTGTCAAAGAAAGGAAGAATCAAAATGAAATCAAAAACTACTAATACAATTGTTATACGGGTTTCAAAAGGTGTTCAAGCAAACCAAACCTAATTCAAAAAGAAAAAAAATGATATATTCAAAACATTGTATTGCAGGTTTAAGAAAAGGGTACTTCCCTCTCCGCTCAATGGAACATAACCCCTTTGGCATAACGCTTTAAGCTACAACAATGGGACTAGTTCAAGAACCCCAAAGTAGTCCACGCAAGAGGACCTTGTGGACGAAATGGGAAGTGCTCCACACTACCTACTTGACTAGTGATTCCTTTGTGAAATAGTGTTATAGGTTATCCATTGTGGCGACCCCAGTGATAGTACACATAGATGCACTAGTTGCCTACTGTTCTTGAAGGGGGTAAAGTAAAGCCGAGATACTCCCAAACTAGTCAGTGTGACTTTTTGGGTAAATCGCGCTCGCTCGTGGAAACTTTGTAACACCTAGGGTGAGAGAACCACCTAGGATAATATACTTTGGCCATGAGCCCACTTTGACCATTTTGAACCTTCTTTTTGAGAAACGTGTGACGTATTACTTTCGCCTAGTTTTTACTTGCCTTAGGGCGAGACAAAACTCTGCGAAGTGAAGCTAGCATTTTTCGTCATTTTTCTTGATTTATTTCCTTCATATTCTTTTGACACTTTGTTGATCAAAAGAAGTGTGATTACCTTTGTGTTGCCATTCAACTGTTTCTCTCACTTTTATGTCCATTTATGCCATCCATGTTTCATGGTGAGTTAGTTAAACGTCTAAAGTGAGAGGAGGCATTTTCACGTCATTTGGTAGCCATTGTGATCTTGATACCCACGTCAAGATCATCATTGTAGTTAGGCGTGGTTCATCACCACAGACTTCCATAGAGGAGTTAGCTTGTTTGTCTCATATCATTACAATTTTGATATTTACGTCTTGTTTCTTGTAAACTCGACATAAATACCTATATTGTATGGTTACACTGCACACATTCTTAACTATTCCTAGCTTAACTTTGAGCTTTTTTTTGTTTGGTTTTATTATTACCTCAATTTCAAAAGGTTCTAAGCACTACCATTTGTGCGTGTTATATCAATAACACCTCGATATCAATACTTCACTTTCTTGCAAAGTGGGTTAACATATCTTGGTGATGTTGTTGTGTCATTCGTAAATCGTAATTAGCACTTTTTGAGATATAGGTCTTAATCGGACTTGAGCTTGCTCGTCGTATATCTTTATTAGGAGATCGCATTTAATTCGTGTATTTACTTACGTCTTGTTCATTCCTTTGAACTTGGCATAAGTGGAGACATCTTGTTAATCATCGGGGTCACAAATTATTTTGAAACATAGTCTAGGAATTACTTCATTTGATTAAGTTTTGGTACCAAGCGATTGTTTCATTGGTGACTTTATCATTCTATCACATTGGTATTCTCACACCTTTGTTAATTTACTCTTAACACGTACATCTTGTGTTTCACTTAGGGGTAGTCATCGAATTTTGAGCAAATCTACAACTTACCTTAGTTAAACTTATCATGAAAACATGGCTCCCAAGACGCGTCTAGGTTTAAAGAAACAAACATATGAGGAACAACGGGCGTAAGCTTGGGAAACCTCTAACAAACAAGGGTCAAACCCATTTATCGGACACGATCTAAGACCACTATTTTTACGTAGAAAAGGAAAGCGAGAAGAAATGGTCGACCATAGTGGAAATGAATTCGAGTCACCACGCGCGGACTTTGATTTTGACCCTACTCTACTAGATGAGTTTCTCCTTAGAAACAAAGATAGAGTTTTGGCACGGGTCGTGGAATTAGGGGCCAAATTGCCCACCGAGAATGAACCAATATTACCTACAAATGACACTACTAAGGAATAACACCCCCTTATCAATATGGAAGATATTTTAACAGGTGGGCATGCTTCCACTTCTTACAGAAAATGATAAAGTGGTAGGGCATAGAATACCCCTCATCAAAGTGCCACGAAGAAACAAGATAGAACATGAGACAGGGGAAGAACCTCCACAATATGAAGAGGAAGAACCTTTAGAAGAAGAAGACACAAACCAAGTCATAATCCAACAACAACTCAGTAACCTAAGCTGACAACTAGCTTTGCTTACTTTCCAGGTACAGAAAGACACAAACAAGAACATTCAAAAGTCAAGGCCTAAGTTTAGGATCCATGAACTCCATCGAGAAAACCAAGGAGAAGAAGACATGGGGTATCATCGTGTACACGTCCCTGCTTCTCCCACTAGAGAACAATTTCTTGCACAAGAAGTGCAATATATGAAAGCAACGCTTGTGAGCATACAAGAAAGCAATATAGGGAGTATTAGGAAATACCAATACAAATAACTATGCCCTTATCCTTTTGACAAGACAATGACCCTTCAAGCCTTTCCAAAGAAATTTGATATGCCAAAGTTCGACAAATACAAAGGAAAGGGAGACCCAAGGGATCATGTTAAAGATTTCATGGCATGTCAAGAGGTGTCTTATAGTGATAATTACCTCATCGAGACTTTTTCCTAAGAGTCTCGGAGGTCAAGCATTGGAATGGTTTACGCGCTTACCATGAGGATCAATTTTCACACTGGCAGGTGGCGAGAAAGATTCGTGCGTCATTTCTCGTATAACATAAAGAGTGACGTCACCATGGCATACTTGTGCGGCACAAAACAACTCCCAAATGAGACCTTCGCCTTGACTTCCTCCAATGATGGAGAGGGATAGTTAGTCGCTTCCCTTGCGCTTTCCACGAGAAGTAGTTGGTCAATATTTTCATCCCCAATCTCAACCCGGATATAGCTTTCCACCTCCAAATGCATTGTTCCACACCTTTGAGGAGGTTATCGAGAAAGGGATTCAAATAGAAAAGGCTCTCATTGCCAAAGGCACCCTCAAAACCAATCTAAAGACAACCAAAGTGTCAAACCCGCTAGAAATCCAAAGATCTTTAAAAAAACAAAAATGTGGTGGGAGCAGAATCGCGATTCCAAAGCGTGTTCAAACGGTCCAAACCAGTCAACCTTTTAAACTAACCAAGGGCCCAATTCAACCACCACCAAAGCGGCGAACATTCACCTCCCTCGATGAATCTGTTTTACGTCATACTAAAAGCGATTGGATGCGGCCCACATGATGACCTATCCTACAACGCAACCGTTTGATGACAACGCTCCTAAACCTTCATGGTATAAGGATCATGAATACTATGAAATGCATCACGTTAAAGGTCATAAGACAGACAAATGTCTGCGGCTTCACCACTATATTCAAGACCTCATTAATAATGGGGAGATAGAGGTGGATAACCCTGGCAAAACACAAACACCTAACGAGAAAATGGGGATTTATAAGGAACCATTCCCTAAGCATGATAAGTCGGAAAAGACAAAGCCGGATCGGGGAGACTCATCCCAAACCTATAAAGCTGTGAATTACTTCTATACCAAAAGAGATAACAATCATTACAATTTGCTTATCAGATGTATTCACTCCCCTGCCGCTTGTGATTTCAATACCATCCAGATCAAGGAAAGGCTGTCTTTATGGTAACAAGGCGTACTGTCTCGTGATTCCGGAACCCTCTCTGTTGACCCTACAAACTGGTAAATATAACCTTTTAGAACAACTTGAGAGGACACCTGTTAAGATCTCGATCTTAGATCTTCTCAAGATATCCAATGTGTATAAGGACATTTTTATCAAACTCTTCAGGGGTCGGGAGTGCCTTTAGAAGTCGATCCTGCATACCTTCAAGCCACGGTGGAAAATATTACACCCAGTGAGCATCTCACTTTCAACCATAGGGAGGTCCCTACCGAGAATCCTAAACATAATCTTCCCTTATACATTGAGTTAGTTGTCACCCGCATGAAAATAAAATAGGTGCTTGTGGATAATGGATCTGGATTGAACATTTGCACGCTTAAATTAGTCAAACAATTGGGACATACGGAGGTAGATCTTGAGTCCCATATCATCACTATCACCGCATATGACAACGCGGAAAGAGAGTCAGCAGGCACCATTACGCTGCCCATGGAGGTGGGCCCCACTTGCCATCAGACAAAGTTTCACGTCCTAGACTTGGAACTTCCATATAATATGCTTCTAGGCCGACCATGGATTCATGCCATGCAAGTCATGCCATCAAAATTTCATCAATGCATCAAGCTGAAGCATGAGGGACATACGGTTATAATACCAGGAGATTCAAAGCCCTTTGCTCATTATAGAGCTCTTAATAGCTTTACACAAAAGGGTACATACGCATGTCCCTCCACAAATATAGCTGTCCCTTTTCATTTTGAGGCCATGGAATCTCGAGTAGATTCAAATTCTCTTAGTTCTTGTGCTCATGGGGCATCCACTTCCACATCTCCATTTGATTCATGGGAGATGAAAATTCTTGAATATGGTTGTGGGGAGTATAATGTACAACAAGCACTCTTGGTTTCTAACCTCTCCTTGTCACCCAAGACTAGAGGTCGACCCAACTACCGCTTCAGGAGACCTAGAGAGGAACACACTATTGGGTCGTTCCTACCTGGAGGCTTGTTAGCTGAGGAAAAATTACTTGATCCACCTACTACTTGGGTCCCTAAGGACACTCAGCCATCTTGTTATCAAACCCGGAATATGAAAAATCTAGCAGAATGATGTACTCCATGGGCTACAAAGGCCTAGGATGTGGTAAGAATGAACAAGGACAAAGGGAACCAGTCCCTCTCCCCCATTTCAAAACTGAAAGATATGGCATCGGGATTCACCCTTATGGGGCACACCCTAACGATCAAGATGTGACTTGTTCAGAGCGTGAGGATGGCTCGATTATCTAGACAATGATACGGATTCCTGTTGTAGCCAATATGAGGATCTAGCCTCCACGAACCTTTTCATGAATAACGTTGTCCTAACCATAACCCCCACTGAACCAATCCTTGACCTTGTGTACCCTTCCCTTGTTGAATGGGACCAACAATGTCACGTGCCACTAGATTTATTTGAGAACGACGAGGCTATTGCAGAGTTCATGGGCATAAGGGATACAATTCCCATTGGAGATCACAAGAAGGGTTTCTTTATTGATCGAGACACTGCGCCTACTTTGGCGAGGAGGCTGAACTCGTGGTCAGCAAAATTTAAAGAAAAGTGAGGGCAAGAGTTCTAAAGAAAAGCCTCGACAAAAATCGAAGTCCAAGTCACACAGTGAAAACCTCTTTGAGGCATTGGCTGACAAACAAATAAGAAAATCAAAGGACAAACAAAGTGACCATGCCAAGGATGAAAATCTCGTAGAGACATCCTTGGATGAAGATCTCAACCTACCTCCCGATCCTACGCGTATGGAGGATTTATCAAAATTTTTAGTTGAAGAAACCATTGATGTCAATATTGGTACCGAAGAAGATCCCAAGATAGTAAAATTGGGAGCATCACTCTCGGCCAGAGAACAAAAGACGTTCACTATGCTATTGTGAGAGTTTATTGATGTGTTCGCATGGTCTTACAAAGACATGCCTGGCTTAGATCCAACTTTGGTAGTGCACAACCTGACTGGTCAGTGCACACACACGCTAAGCCTATCAAACGAAGCTCCGAAAGATACACCCAAGAGTGGCCTTATTAGTTAAAGAAGAGTTGGAAAGGTTGCTTGCAGCAGGATTCATCAGGCCAATTGATTATTTTGAATGGATATCGAACATTATTCATGTCCAAAAGAAACCTATCGGTATCCAAATCTGCACATATTTTAGGGACATCAATAAAGCTTGCCCTAAAGATGACTTTCCGTTGCCCAACATTGACATGATTGTTGACTCAACCGCAGGGTACGAAATGCTATCGCTTATGGATGGTTTTTCGAGTTATAATCAAATTAAGATCATGAGGAAGACCAACACAAAACAGCTTTCACAACTCCTTGGGGCACCTTCTGTTATCAGGTGATGCCATTTGGCCTTAAGAATGTGGGAGCAACTTATCAGCGGGCCATGATAGTAATATTTCATGATATGATTCATGACATCATGGAAGACTATGTAGACGACATCCTGGGAAATTCAAAACAAGAGAGGATCATCCTATCATTTTGTGGCGTATCTTTGAACGCCTACGTGAATACAAAGTCAGGATGAATCCAAAGAAGTGTGTCTTCGGTGTGCTATCTAGGAAACTATTAGGCTTCATCGTGTCAAGATGAGGTATTGAGGTAGACCCTACTAAAGTGTCTGCCATCACAGAAATGCCTCCACCTAAGAATATCAAGCAACTGCATAGCTTGGGGAAAATTCAAGCCATTCGCCACTTTATCTCCCAGCTTGCAGATAAATGTCACTCATTCACTCATTTTCTTAAGAAGGACGTCACTTTCATCTGGGGACCTGAGCAATAGCAAGCCTTTGCTTTGCTTAAATAGTACCTGGCTAATCCACCTGTCCTCATGCCTCCCACTCCGAGAGAACCACTTTTGCTCTATATTTCCGCTACACAATACACTATTGGTGCACTGCTCGCCCAATATGACCTTAGCCATAAAGAGAAAGCGAGTGTACTATCTGAGTCCCACCCTCATCACCTATGAACATAATTATCCTCATATTGAAAAGGCTTGCTTGGCCGTTGTTTTTACCTTTCAAAAACTTTTCCATTACCTGCTAAATACTAAGACCAAGCTCATATCCAAGGTCGACCCACTCAAGTATTTGTTGTCCAAACCCACCCTCACAGGTAGAATGGCTAATTGGATCATTCTACTTAGTGAGTTTGATATAGAATTTGTCCATCAAAAATTAGTTAAAGGACAAGTACTTGCTATGACCAAATTAGCGTAGAAGCACCTTTGTAAAGCACAAAACCTTTGAGTCTAGATCTGCCAGATGCATCTTTGCTCTACATTGAAGAATCTATTGTATGGCAGATACATTTTGATGGATCTTTTACATTTCATGGTTCAGGTGTAGGAGTGGTCCTTATTACTCCTTTGGGTGATCCTATACCGCAGGCTTTCCACCTGGCCTTCCCTTGCACAAACAACATTATGGAATATGAAGCACTCATTGCAGGGATGAAGCTAGCCATCAAGTGGAATATTCAACATGTTAAGGTTGTAGGTGATTCGCAGCTAATCATCAAATAGGTTAATGATGAGTATAAAGTTAAGGATGAAAATCTCATACCTTACAAGAAGTTGGTGGAAACTCTGAAGGAGTATTTTGTGTGCATTACCTTTGAGTAGATCCCAAGAGCACAGTAATGATCGGCGAGATGCTATGGAAACGGTGGGATTTATGCTTCGTATTCCGCTCAGGGAACAATGATATGCCATTTTTCATAGAAAATCTACACCAGCCCATGTATGACATGTCGAATCTTGCCTGGCTTGTGAGGTTGTTGGTCCCTATTCCTCGTGGTACGAACCCATTTTCACCTATCTTAAGGACAGTACTTTCCCTCCCAATATCTCCCATTTCAAAAGCAAATCGATTCGCGAGATAGCCCATTACACCCTTTTATGAGGTACACTTTATCATCGTGGCTATAATGGGAATGTTATATCATGTCTGGATGTGTGAGTCAATCCGAGCAATTAAAGAAGTACATGAAGGAGTATGCGGAGCACATACAAACGGAATGGTCTTGGCTAAGAAACTGTTAAGAGTAGGTTACTATTGGCCCACCATGGAAAATGATTGTTGTAATTATGTTAGAAAAGGTGTGCTTTGCCAAAAGTATGGAAATTTCATCCATGCTCCATCGCAACCATTGTAACCAATCACTACCCCCGTGGCCATTCACCAAGTGGGGACTTGATCTAATAGGGAAGCTTACTCCTACCTCATCGATGTCATACACATATCATCACGGCTGAGAATACTTTACAAAATGGGTGGAGGTTGTCCCTTTAACCTATGTCACAGGAGCACAAATTTCTAAATTCATCATGAATCACATTATTTGCCGATATGGTATCCTATGACCATTGTCATAGATAATGGGAAGTCATTTAAGAAAAAAGCGTGAAAGGTCTTTGCCAACGGTTCCAAATCAGATTGAAATGGTCCACGCCATATTACCCTTAGGGTAATGGACAAGCTAAGGCAACAAAAAAGACTTTGGTAAGGATAATGGAGAAGATGGTTAGCAAAACCGGTCGAAACTGGCACCTACAAATCCACCCACCCTCTGGGCCTACCGAACATCAATTCGCACTCCTACGGGTGCGACGCCATATTCCCTAGTGTTTGGGACAGAATCTATCATCGCTTTAGAGATCGAACTCCCATCCCTGTGAATTTCTCTTAAGGACTATTTGGATAAGGATGAAGATTATCGAGTGGCAAGATTGGTTGAGTTAGAGCTCTTGGATGAGAGGCGCATTCGCGCTCTTAATCACCTGAAGGTATATCAACATAGAATCTCCCGTAACTACAACAAGAGAATCATCCCTCGCCAGTTTGAGGTGGGTGATTTAGTTATGAAGGAGAACTAGTTCAACACCAGAGCAGAGTGAGAAAAGAAAGGGAAGTTTGAACCACACTGGTTAGGACCCTATGTCATAGTTGCCAAGTATAGCACCGGGGCATACAAACTGGCTCACCCCAATGGTGATGAGCTCGAGAGCCAATGAATGCCATGCATCTTAAGAAGTTCTATGCTTGAACATGGCACAAAAATCAAAAAAACACAAACGTCAAAAAAAATCAGAAAAAGAAAAAGAGAAAATAGGTCGTCCACTAGTGAAAACCATGCAATTGTGGCACTTTGGACAAGTCCTTGGGTGAAAACCGGTTTCCGGCGCCTTGGGAGGATTTGTTGTTCACAAGCATTCTATATTAGAAGGGTAGTTGTCTTTGTCCTGGACCTAGTTCTGCCTTCGATTTTCCTTGTGCACACCATCTAGTCCAGCCTTGATCCGGCTTTACCTTCTATTTGTTTGTAAGGGATGTGGTCTTTCGTTATTTCCCATCTTACTGTGGGGCAACTCAACGACTTCACCTTCTTGTTCATAAGCGTGTGGCTTCTACCCTTGTATATTCCCCACCTAACGTTAGGGGCATCCATGCTTTCTTGGTTACCTACACATAGCTTTGGAAAACTGTTAAAAACACAAAAACAATAGAAAATTGTTTTGAGGAAAACAAAAACAATAGAACATTGTTTTGAGAAAACACAAAAACAATAGAAAATTGTTTGAGAAAAAAACAATAGAACATTGTTTTGAGAAAACACAAAAACAATAGAAAATTGTTTCACAAAACACAAAAACAATATAAAATTGTTTCACAAAAACCTAAACAATAGAAAATCGGTTTATGAAAACATATCTTACAAAAACATTTACTTGCATTGTCTTGTTTTCTTGCTTTGCTTGTTGCTTGTATAGTGTTTTGCATGCTTGCTTTTGAGTTGTTTGTTGCTTGGGTGTACTTTGTCATAGTTTATCTTTTCTTGCTTAGAATAGATTCATTCTTGCTTGTGCATATTGTAGTGGGTTTCGACATGCTAGTGTGTTAATTCTTTATTTCTTTCTTAATGCATTTGGTTGTGTTTTGTTACTTGTTAATAAGACATGGTGAATCATGGTGTATTGCATTAATTCCTGGTGTTCTTTGTTAGCATTTGGTTGTGTTTCTTACATGCTCTTTTTTTATCATTCACATCACATTACCATCACTATCATCACATCTAGCATCATCTATACATCATATATAAACAAAAATGCTAAGTTTTACATCATGCATGTATGCTAAGCTAATCATCGCATATCATATCATCAATGGGGGCAAGAGGGGTTGCGCATAATCAAAAATCTATCCCCCCCACACCAATATCATCATATCATCCCATCCATATACATCAAAATAACACTTGAAAACAACATTTGATATTGTCTACAGATCTATCATCTATAATCTATGGCACGCCTCAAATGCGATCACATTTACGATCACCATCTCTCCTGAGTGTCAGAGCCTCATGGTAAGTTTTCTAAACTGAGCGGTTAAAATGAACTGATTGCGATGTTTTTACCCCCCTGGGGTATATTAACCTATTTTTCACCAATCGGACGGTCGGGACACCCGTTTAGCTCACCGTTTTCTCCTCTCCTTTTGTGGAATAATTATTTTTAATTAAATAATTATTTTTCTCTTATTTTTCACCGTATTGGGAATTTTTGTCCAATACCCCTTTCTTCTCCCCTGGACAATTTTATTGCTCCCTGGTGATTTTTATTCTTCTTCACACTCTCGTAAATAATTATTTTTCAAATAATTATTTTTCTTAATTTTCCACTAAACAAGGACATTATTTGTCATTTGTTTCTCCTTTCTTCCACCTAGGGAACTTTCTGTTGCCCCTAGGCCCTTCTTTTTATTCTTCTCCTTTCTTCTATTGTTTATCATGGTTCAGAAATCCAAAACAATACAAACATTTACTATATCAAAAAAATCCAAAAACAAGGCAAAATTTTTCAAAAAATTCCTAAAAAGTAAAACACCCTACAAAATGGTAACTTGCTTCTTACAAGGCTAAAACTTGTGTCTTGCATGGTATTTTCTCCATATCCTATTGGTTTGTCTCACATCTTCCCTGATTAATATGACTCGCGGATCACCTGGATTCACAACCATTCACAAAAGCTAGCTACTTGCTTCATCTATACTCTGGGGCACTTTTGGTTGCCTAGTGCTATTTCATTGCACACAAACGCTTTTCATGGACCCCGTGTCCATTTTCATTTCCCCTTACATGTATCCTTGCTTGGGGCATCATTTTTAACCCTTGTCATCAATCATGAACTTGTGGATCTCTCCAGCACTGATAACAAAACATTTATACAACTGTCTTGACCATTGTTGGGTTGGATATGTGCGTTCGTACTTATTTTCCCTGTTAGATGAGCTTGTTTCCTTCTCGTATTGCATTGCATTTTTGTATGTTGCGTGGAGTTGGTATTTTCAGCAATGGACAATTGTCTTTTCATGTCATTCTACCTTTGTTGTATGCTTATATTTTTCATAAGGACCGATGATGTAGTTCCTATGGCAATATGATGACATCCAAATTGTTTCAAACAAATACACGGCTAGAGGCTAAGCTCTTCTCCCCCCTCATCCATATTTCTTCTACACCACTTCCCTTTCACCCCTAATTCTCCCTCTCATTGAGGCATCCTGCCTCGTCCCCCTTCTTCTGCCTATATCTCACCTTTTTCGATCATCGATCGGCTTCTTCCATCACCCCATCGACACTCGAGGGGGCATCTCTCCCTCCTACTAATTTTTCTTCTATCCCTTCAAAATCTCTTACATCGTCTACTATCTTTGAAGTGGCATCACTTACACCACCCCAAAGAGGGGCAAATGTAGACACCTATAATTACGCCCAAGCAATTTAAATACTTAAATTGCGCTAATTATCCCCTTTCTCGCAAATCAACGACATATCATCAAAAGCACTCATTTTCCCTCATATCATCATTAATTAATTACACTAAGCTAATTAATTAAGTTGCCTATCCAAAAATACCCTAATTAATGACCTTCTGTTAATAAATCACCCCTTCTACCTAGACTAATTAATTATTATTAATTAATTAGCTTTCCCTTCCATTTAACCAATAAATCAATATTTAATTGATTTAATCCCCTTATAATAGCCTAAATCGTACTAATATTCCTCTAATTATCTTCTATAAGCTTACATCTACCTATTAGTTAATCACCTTTGATTAATTAAAACACCCCCAACTCCCATGACTTGCTAAGCATAAATTAAACCCTTCTAAAGTAAGGTTACCTTTAATAAAGCAACCTTATCCATTCCTAATCATGTTTTACCTTTATCCCACATTCATGAGAATGTGTTGAATCCTTTATCCTTTGGGCTATATAAAGAGCCCTCCACCTACCTTTTTACTTACACCTAAACTCCTTAGAGAGCAAATGCAAAGCATATAGCAAAGAGACTAAGAGCTTGCACCTTGCCCTTTTGAGAGTTCATCATCTTGAAGAGTTAAGCCTCTTTCTTAAGTGCTTAGGTCATATGGGAGGTGTCAAAGGGGTCTTGTAGCCCAACTTTGTTAGGCCCTCATTCCTAGGTTACTTGGCATACTAAGGACAACCAAATATTGATTGCCATGGAGCTTACTTTTGTCCATTCATTTATTTGTTGTTAGAGAATAGAGGAGTTTAGATATTTAACATTGTTAGTTTCAAAGTTTATATTGATGTATGCTAGCATCTAACCCTTGTTTAATTCTTATCTTGATGGTGTGTAGTTTGTTGTTCAATTCTTGCTAAGTTAAGGCTATTTAGGTGTTAGTCTTTACTCATATTAGCATTATTTTGAAAACAAACACATGCACACAAGTAGACAAGTAGCCTCTAATCTTAGCTATGAAGTATCTTGATAAGCACAAAGCAAAGAGTGGTGTCAATTCAATAATTGACACATCTTGTAAAACTATGACATGGGGGCATGCATGCAACGTGAGGTTTAAACCCTTGATCATTTGAATTGTTCCCACTTGTTGTCCCATCAATTTTCACTACTCCTTTTGACTTGGAATCATACTTAAGGCCCAGCTAATCAGCTATTTATTTAGGCATCACGGAACTACTTGCTCCCGAATCAATCATGTAATTGTGTACAATATTGCTCCCAATGATTAGAGACAGATAAAATAGAGGAGGATTCATGTTTTTACCTTGTTGACCTCCTTAACCTCCTTCTTTCTTAGTTTTATTAGTGAGAACCTTATCTTGATCCTTGGATAACTCATTTGAGTGCGAGACTCAATTTACCATCGTTGCAGTAATAGATCTCTTTGACCCGGGATTGTTAATGACTCCCACATTGAGATATTTACATTTGTTTTCTTCATTTTCTCTATGATATTAAACGGAGAGGATCTATCTTTGTACAAGCCCTTTCCTAGCACAACTTTCTCTCACACATGACTGTTATAACTGGTACATGAGCTGGTCTAGAAGGTGGTTTGGGCTAATTCTTCACATTTGGAGTTATTCTTGGATTTTTAACTCCTTGTAGAGTGACAGAAGGTAGATAATTGCCCCTCTTCTATATTCCTCTTCTTAGACCTTTTGTTGGCTGCCACACCTTGAGAAGGAGACTGATTTATGCCACATAAATCCTTGGTTTTCCAGTTCATAAGTGTAGTTTCACTTGGAGGTGTTTCTTGAGTAGTTGTTTGTTGCTGATTTTCTTCTTAGTTTGTTTTTGAGACACACCAACCATTGTCACCATTAAATCTTGATTTAAAGCACCATTAAAACATGTTTCTTGGTTGTGAGGTTGACTACATGGAAAGCACCATTCATACTCTTGTGCCATGTTGTTTTGAGTTGGAACCAAGGCCCTAGATGTTGAAGTAGCATTAGGATTATAGGGCTGAAATGGTCTATTAGCAGGAATTTGTCCTTGATTTTGATTAGTAGCTTGAGTAATTGGACTATTTGGCTGATATAGAGGTTTATTGGGTTGGGCTTGAGGCTGATATGACCTAAAATTTTATTTTCTGCCTCTTAAGAGTTACCAACTCATTTCCTAAGTTTTGTAATTGTTTCATAACCTCCTGAAGCTCATTCGAGGTGCTAGAAGAAGAGGTAGAAGCTTCATTGGAGTTCTGATTTTTGGGGTAGGAATGAGAGCTAATGTAGGTGCTTGACTAGAACTTGGATTCCCCATTTCTAGATAAAGAGGTATAGGGTGCCTAGGTGCAATCTTTCCAAATTGAATAAAACAATTCCTAGCTCTAATGGCTATGGTGTAAGCTCCTAGAAATGTTGTACCCATCATAGATTGTATCATCATGGTTATATCAAAATTAAGAGCTTTTAGGAAATAGAGAAAAGCACCTTCAACTGCTAGCCTGATGGTAATTGGAATCCTATCCCATGTTCTTTGGAATATGAAGTTAAAATTATCCATTTGTTCATTTGGTGCCCTCTTGATTGTGGTTAATTTCTCCAATAGAGATAAATTGTCCACCTTTTCTCCAAATTGGCCACAAAGAGTTGTGCACAATTGATCCCAATTATGAATTGATCCTTCCCTAGGATTTTGAACCATTGTAGATATTTTCCTTTGAAAGAAGAAGCCAACAGTTTCATTGCCACATCCATTTCAACAACCTCATGTATAACACAAAAATTTGCAATGTCTTGAATGTGATCAATCAGAGTTGTGTGGTTTTCCCCTAGTGAAGTATGGAATGTTCTTCAATGTTTCCATTGGAATTGGGTTTTTACATTGAGAGCAAGTGGGTTGTTTCCCATAAAATTGACAAAAGGATTTGGTGGTGGTTGATGAGCCATTCTAATTGGTCTAAGAACTCTAGTTGATTGAATAAATGGCTTGTTAGGTCGAGGGGTCAAAGAGTTATGTTTGGTGGAGATGGATATCTTTGGACTTTTATTCCTCTTATTTCTCTTCTTGGAGATAGTTTCAAATACTCAAAAATACCTTCTTCTTTTGCTTTTACTGGGTTTAAACTCTTCTCATGAACCTGAACCACTAGCACTACTGAAACCACTTAAATTTGCCCCTTGGAGTCGTCAGATGTGTTGCTGCAAATCCTCTAAAGGATGGAATTTATAATAAGAGCACACCTATCTTGATATAATAAAAATGAAGACTCCTTTGTAGTCCTATCGAGTGTACTAGAATTGTTATCACCAAATCACAACACCCTCTGATTTCTTAGCATGTGAGTGTGTTAAGGCAAGCAGTGTGATTGGATAACATGGGTACCATCTCTCAAGTTGATGGGACTGCTACTTGAGATGGACCTCTAGAGAAGGTTGGTTCCTCTTCCTAAACTAATGCAACAACTAACTCTAATGAAGGGAAATCTACTAACTACTCCTAACCTATGACTTCCAAGGGACTAGGGAGAGAGAAATAGCATGAAAATGAAAGAAATATACACTAAAAGAGGTGATGCACCAAGAGAAGGGTGTGGGGAATCTCTCCAATGTGTGAAAATGAAATAAAATGTAGAGTAGAGAGGGTGGAAATAATCACCACAGTCTAACAATAGCACTCATACCACCATTTCCAAAGAAACACAATAATAATAGACCCTATAAAATGAATAAAAGAGACACATTATAGCTACAACTAGAAAGAAGATGAAAGAAGATGCAAGAAACACAAGCAAAGAAAGACAGAAGTATCCACAAACTCTATTTTATTAGTTCTTTAATATGCATAGTTCATTTCATTACAAGAGAAATGCCTAGATCAACATGCAAGAAGTCCAAAATGAATGCCTACAAGCACATTGGTGTTCCAAAACAATTTTGACAGAGTTTTGTTACAAGAGAATTCCCTCCTCTCTCAAATGAGAGGTCACTTTAATTTATAGAAAATGAGGAAGAGGAGAGAGAAGTTTCCAAACTTGAATTTCCCTTCCACTTACTTGAAAAGTACCAAAAGTGGTTGTAAATCATGATGGGAAACCTACAAAATCCATCCCATGTTATCTTGTAACTTGTAGAAAAATAAAAATGTTTGCTCGTTCTCATTAAATGCCCCTTCAACCACCTAGAAATCATTGTTTAAAACTAGAATCATTTTTGTTAATTTTTTCTACCAAAAATCCATCAAATCTTCAATTTCTTGATTATTGAGTATAAAAGACAAAGCTATAATTCCAAAGAGTCCAATTTTGTGTGATTTGGCTAAGAAAAAAATAAGTTATGCTAGTTTGAGTGTGGGAAGCTCTTTGTTTCTCTCCGGGTTATCTTCTCCTTTACAGATTTGTCCATTTAAAACATGGCTAGAAGTGATGTTTTTACAATTTTCTCTTCCTATTTTTTTGGCACCTTTTTAATGGCTTGGCCATTGAAAATTTATTTTAGGACCCACCACTTTCACCATATTCAAAGGGGAGGGTTTGAGTGTTTTAAAACATTTTAATTGGGGGCGGTAGCCGGTTGGCTCACCGATTTGGCAACCCTCATGCATCCCTAGACTCTTCTATGTATCGGCCCTTCCACCTGGCATGCCACCTGATCGCTTCACCACCTACCTTGGTGGACTCACAGAGACCCCCACCATTGAGCTCCACATTGACATGCCCTTGTGCCAACTCATCGTTACCTCCTCGGTCACCTTGCCCCATGTAATGTGAGATTTAACCCTATGTGCGAGAACTTAACACACTCTAGCCCATTCTTCTTCTTGTCATCGACCGCGATGAGCTCCCTTCGCCCCGTGTGCATTTGCAATATGTTCTTAACACCCTTTGACTACATACACCCACTCTGTTAACCTCCTCATTAGCTGAGTCGAGTCCTCCATGCCCCATGTGGGCCCAAAACAATGTTCTCGCCCGCACTCATGGGTGCATAAAACATTCCTCACCCAAAATGCATGGTAATCGATAAAGTTAGGCCCGTGAGGAACTCGCAACATGAAATCCTCTTGGCCCATTATTCCCCAAATGTGTGCATCACCCACAATACCCCCACACAAAACTCCCTCCAATAGCTCACCGAGGTTTCTCAGCAAGCCAACACCAAAATTCCTTTCACATTTTTATTAAGTCTTGCCTCACCACTTCACTACCTACCTAGACTCACGTTTAGCTTGCTTGGGATGAGTTGACTCCACACCGAGCTCGATCCTAAGCTTAGCCCTAATTTTATTTCCTTCACCCCATATTTCATGTGCCTTCTCTCGTGTGAAAGTTCTTTGACATTCACCATGTGTGCCCCCATCGACCGTTATTTCATTGCATCAAGTTGGCCTCATCATTGTTTCTTGGCTTTACCTTTGGTTTAGCCGCCTCATTCTGCAATATTTTCCATTTCAGCTCAGTTGAGCTCATTTATCCCCGTAACCACTCTATTCTCCTCTTCCCAGGTGCCTACAAATTCTCCACTCGAGCTCACCAATTGGCAAGCTCACCTCTACAACTCAGTCATTTTCCCGTGGGCTCAACCCATTCTCTTTTGCCTTAGGCTATTTCCATCACACCTACTCTACGTGATCTCAATTCACCCCAACTCCGTGGACAATCAACAAATATCACCGAGTGGCTCATCAAGCTACTTGGCCAACTCACTTCCAACACATATCCTTAATAGCTCGACCGAGTTGTTTCGACGTGCCCACCTAAATTTCTCAAGTGGAAAGAAGCATTAGGCTACCCTTTCAAAAAAAATTGCCTCCCTAGAATTTTTACAACTTTTAAGATTTCCCGGGACTCTATGAGCCAAGTGGAAGTGTCAAGGTCATCCCATGATAATTTATCATATTTGGCCATTTTTTGCTGCAAGTGGGCCCCAGTGCTCACTTTCTTCTCCTAAAATAACTTTGGGTTTCATGAAAACTTAGAAGAGGAAAAATTTTCTCTCATGGCTTCCAACCTCTTTCTTGAGACCTTGTCGATGCCCCTAAACACATAAATCTACCGCACACCTCAGATTGACCTACGAGGGTTCAATAACAAGCGCTTACATGCAAGGTTGCTATTGTCCATTTTTCACCCGGAGGTGAAAAATGGATAACAATTCTCTTGTCCATGATTATGGTTTCCCAACCGCAGATGGCTCCCCTTCTTTGTCACGGAAATATCATTCCAATCAATCTTACTGAAGCCTCCAAAGTTTATTTTAAATGAGATTTAAAGAGCGGGGATGTGGAATGTTTACCTAAAGAAGATAGAATCCTTTGGATGGGTGATAAATCTAGTAAATATTCAGTTAAATTTGGCTATATAGAGTTATGCAATTAGGTTGTTATGACTACTCCATCTTGGTCGGGGTGTTGGGACTCTGCATGTCTTCCTAAAGCCAAAGCCTTTTTGGCTTATTTTCAAAGGAAAAATACTCATACAAGTCTCGGAGGGAAAATGGGGTTATGGAGGGCCCACTCAATGCTTCCTCTGCAACAAATTTAAAGAAGATAGTAATCATCTCCCCAAAGACCATCCTTTCTCCTCTCAATGTCGGGTACTTGGTTATATAACTACCTTGATCTCACTTGGGCTTCAGGTGAATCTATCTCTTCCACCATTTCATCATGACCCAAACCATTTTTAATTCTACCTTGCTTTTGATATGGAAATGTGGACCTATTCTACTTTTATGGAACTTATGGTGGGAGCAGAATTTAAGATTTTTAGAGATTAATCTCTAGATATTTCTAGCTTTCTCAACAAATTGGAAGTGGCCCTTTTTGAAAATGTCAATTCCAAGAAAAAAAAACATATAAACTTTATCGGAAAAGATCTTGCAATTCAGAAAGTTTGGCCTCTTATTAGCATTCCTTCTCCAAGTGATATCATTTAAAGAAGCCTCTCTAAATTTCAAAAAAATCTCTTTAAGGAAAAAAACTAAGTGGATCCCTCCCTGGTTTTTGCAAACTTAATTTTGATGGGGCCTCTAAGGGAAATCTTGTAATATCAAGGGCAAGGTGTGTTTTAAGGGATTGTAAGGTTTATATGTTAAGTTTCAGTTCCTTCAAGCTTAGTGTAGGCACTTACAATCTTGCAGAGGCTAAAGCTCTTCTCTTTGGCCTCAAGATGGCAATCCAGAAGAGTTGTTCATGAATTTTTGTTGAAGGTGATTCCTAAATTATTATCTAGGTCATCAAAAAGGAACTATTAATTATTGGTGACTCAATATCCTCATCATGCAAATCATTCATCTAATTTCTAAATTTTAGAGTTTAGAAATTCAACACATGTTTCGGGAAATCAACATCGTGGCGGATGCATTAGCCAATCATGGCACCTATCAAATCTTTGACTCCTTTCTCTCCTCTGAGGGTGTTAATTGGGATTTTTTGGAGGCTTTGTTAAATCATGATAAAATTGGTGGCACCGCACGTGTAACCATCCTTTCTTTAGCCCTTTATTCTCCCCTTCCTTGGTGCTTTGTTCCTCCATGGCTCTCCTCGATTACCCCATTCTCCATCTACATAGAGAATACCACAAAGTCACTTTCTTTGGCCCTATCTCGCAATGCAAGCTTTACAAAATATTCAATGTGGGTTCCCAATGGTTTAAAATTCATAGAAAAGGTCATTGGCTCTACATATCTATAGAATTCAAGTCAAGCCATGGTTAACTCAAAAATCACCATTATTTTCATCTCTCACTTGTTGTTGTTCGATCCTGAAAAATTTTATCACCCAACACTTCATTCACCCATGTCACCCCATCGACCTTGAGGAGGCCTGGAAAATGTTTTCATCTATTTGATCTTCTCTTCGTTCTATGGCTCAAACTCTTCCGGTGGGTGCACAGCGGATACATGGCAAAATTGGAATGGTGTAACAATCTTCTTCTTTAGTTTGTGGTTTTAGTGCGTTCCATATGAAATACCAAATATACTGAGCCCATCTTGTGTGCCTTCTCTCAATGTTATGGCTTTGGCTAAACCAATAAGCCCCCTTTGGATTGACTCCAAATATTTTTCTCACAGTGTAGGTTCTTCCTTCTCCTTCCTCTCTAGGATTGTTAAGCTCAAAGCATTTCGTAATTGAGGGGAAGAAAGAAGCGGTTGATCATGGAGTTTCCTCTATGGAAACCATGGAGGTCCCCATGGTGACTATTTTGACTTGTTTTTGTGTTGCATTTTTTTGTATGTAATTTGGTTACTTGTTGATCTTGTCACTTTTTTGTTGTTGTTCGATTTAGTTCTTGTGGGTGGCAAACCCCTTAGTCTTATGGCATTTTAGTAAGCTTCCTTCTTGGGTTTTTGTTATTCTCGTCTTTTTCTTTCCCGTAAGGGTGGGACCCCATTCATCCCCTAGTTCAAAGCTCCAGTCAAAAGCATTTATCAATAAAAAAGCTAATATGCTTGAGTACAAATCTATAGAAAGCCACACAAGCACAAAGTTTTACCATTATATGAAATACAAGTAGATTCAAGTTTAGATAGTGAAATAAATTTCATGAATTATTTAGTTCGCAAAAAGAAACAAATTTGGGGATATAATATCTTATAATTTATTTTCCTCATCTTAAGTGATCAATATTTGTATCTAAGTTAGAGATGAGAAACATGCAATGCAATATAAAACACAAGTTAATTGAAATTTCACCAAAAAAACTATTTAGAAATAAACAAAACTATAATCATACACTCCCAACTTATCACCAAATAAATTCATTAGTCTATTTTATTTTTTCCTTTCCAATTTTTTTAAATCATAATAAGATGAACACGTGTAATATTTATTATTAATAAGAGTGGTAATCACATTAACTATAGTCATACACTCATAACTCATGAAGCCATATGGCATTTAAAAGCTAATAATGAAATAAGCTCACAAATGCATATAATATTATAAACCATTAAAGGTTAGGAAAAATATGATTAATTTTTATGTTGGAGGCATTCCTTATTATGAGACATTTGGCCAAAAAGTGTCAAGCCTTTCTAAAGAAGACTATTTTATTCGTATAACTAAAATATCTCAGCTTATTCGACAATATTCTTCTTATTTCGATATTTAGAATGTTGCATGGACAAAAATAAATAGCATTAAATTTAGAAATAATACATATCCAACTATCACAAGGCTTTGAACCACCATAAAATACTTATATAGCATGCCTACAACATTAGTTATAATTTTCTCAAAGCTTATGACGGAGAGAAGAAGATACCCATGATGTGAGCTTGTTTACTTCTTGTTGCAACATCCACTATCAATTTCATCTACATCTATTATAAATTAACATTCTACACTTTAACTTTATTTTTCTTATTTATATTATTTGTATCTAAATTGTTGAAATTTTGAGATTCTCACAATATTTATGAGTTCTTTTTCTTGTTGTATGATATAAATTTGTGTACTAGGAATCGAAAATGGGTGCCAAGTGCTCTTGTAGGAAGAAAAGAATATGAGTTTCCATTAAAGGGATGGAGGAAATGGAATGGTTAAGTTGGAAAATATAACACTTTGTGTAATTAAAAACATGGATATTTTAATTCTTTATTGTAACATTATTCAATGACATTAGTTAATAGTTTATTAATTTTTTATTTGTGTAAATCTCCTTTATTTTGTAATGGTTTCCATCTTTTTGATGTTCCATTCGAGATGTTTGTGATCCATCAAAATTTGCATTCATTAATTCATTCAAGTTTTGATAAGTAGCTACTGTTATCCAAATAACCCTCTTAGTTATTTGGATAACTTGTATACACATTCTAGCTCTCAGCTCCTCATTGAAGATTGTGTGTGCTTTATTTTGGTTGACACAACTCCTTGGTTATGGTTTCCCCTTGGCGCCCCTTCTTTTCCTCAAGTGTTATTTCGCACTTTCTAATTCTCTCCTTCCATTTTCCTTTTCCTCTTTGTTCCACTCCTCCCTTGTGCCCACCTTTTGTGTTTTCACTTTCCTTCTAAGTGACTTCTTCCCACTATGTGTGTCTCACACTTGCTTCAATCAGCTAAGTCCCTGGCCCTCTCACGCACCATGCCCATAACTTTGTAATAGTTATTCCTTGACCATGCATCCTCTACTCACTAGTTTGCCTCATTTTCCCCGCACATGCCCTTGCACGCCTTCCTTCTATCTTCTTCTCGCACCTCATTCTTCTACACGCATCCCTATGTGCCCTCCTTTGTGCTCTTTTTTGTTAGGTCATCTTCTAACATGCTTAAGTGTGTCATGCGTAACCAGTCAAAGTTTGCCAATAGGGCATCGAATCCTTGCGAAAAATCAATGAGTGACACGTGGCCGAAACGACAAATATTTGCACATCCGGCCATCATTTCAGCCAATCCGTGTGCGCCACGTGTTTTATGTGTGCCAATGAATCTAACATCTTCTAATAGTCGTATCTTCTACTACAGAGCTCAGATCGGTGCATGCCTAGACTTGTTAGAGAGATGTTGACATCAGCTACAGTGCTAGACATTCAAATTCAAATTCTTGGTGGATATAGTAGATGAGAAATAACAAAAACCACCCGATCTTTGAGCATTGATGAGCAAATCTGATTGCTCCAACCACCCGATTTAATCTAATTTTCCCTCCTTCCTTCTTCAACACACCAAATAGGCTTGGGAAGTGTATTTTACAAATCTTCGGTGGATTTTTAGGCATTAAATGCTTCTTGTTGGTGGTTGCATTTCAAATTTGAGTTTTCCTCCTTCTCTTCTCTTTCTACAGATTCATCTATAAATGTAAGAGCTAGGCTCATTTGTTATGTTGGACACTCTAGATCCTTACGCATTTTACTAAGGACTTCATATTTTCTATATTTTGAGTTGCAAACCTCTAGATCTGGCTCTCGCATGTGGATATCGGCCTCCTTCATCATTGTAATAGCATTGTGCATTTCGGAAGTAATAGAAACGTTGTTTTGTGACTATTCTTTATCCTAACGTGTTTGCATTCCTTCTTCTTGCCTTTTCTTTTGTGTTGCATGTTGGTTGTGCCATTTCACATCCCTTGCAGTTCCTTATTTGGTTGTGTTCCATGAGAATGATCTAATAAATACATGTTTAGTTGTGTTACTTGTGCCTAGCCTCCTTTCACGCATTTCTTGTCATTTCCACTCAGAACAAATAGTGTTCATCCCTCTTTTCTGGTGCTATCACCTTCTAGCATAGGTTTCCTTTCATATTATCCTTCTATCCCTGGTCCCTTGGAATTGTTAGCTTAGTTTCCCCTTCCAACACTAGGAGTAGTAGTAGCAGTATAAATAGATAGAGGAATCGACCTTCTCTGGAGATCTGTCATTAGGAAATAAGGGATAAAATATGTAGAATAATCCCTCACATAATCACAACAATAGAAACTAATATGCAAAAAATATTACAGATCTCAAATAAAAGTGCAGAATAAAAATAACACAACATAAAGAGATAGTATTTAACGTGGTTCACCCAATTTGGGCTACGTCCACCAAGAATCACTTGCTCAGATTTTATTACAAGCCACCACTCTCTCAATACAATACCCAGATATGTTTGGAGCTATGCTCAACAAACTCTATAGAATTCACACCCAAATTTAGACACATCTGCAATGTTACATAAATTTTTCTACCAAATGCATAAAACCACATAAGTAAACAACTCCTTGAGCTTTGAGTTTTACAAAACCGTAGGTATTAAAACCATGGGCCAAAACCATCCCATAAACCTACGGATCAAAAATCCCACCCATATGAGAAAAGCACGTTCCTCGATAAATTGGGCATGTTTTAAGGCCAAAAAAATTTCGGGGGCTGCATCCTCGAACCCTAGTGAGACAACTATGGAAAGTGTACAGTACTCTTAGTGTACAGTCTTCAACACTTTCACACATGAAAACAGCTCCACAACCTAACATTGTCCCAAGCTCACAAGATCCCACAACTTGGGAAGGTTCCATTGTGGTCTCAAACACCTCGGCCCTTCCAAGATCCGAGACACGAGATCACGCTTGATTAACCAACAGTTTATGGCATGCCCAAAGTGGGACAAGTATTGAAAGCTCAAATTTCATAGCTCTAAGTTATGGTCTCTGTGGACTTAGTATTTCAGCCTTGGGAGGATCATTTCAACATATCTAGTGACTCCCAACATTTATAGATCTCTATTTTAGCATCCTTGAGTGCTTTTCATGAGAAGAGTGCACACAAGAAAAAGTGTAGTAGCTGAATATTCTTTTGAGTACCTCTAGTTATCCTTGAGAAGAGTTTTTTCTAGAAAACCCGTGCGCCCACATCTCCATCTCCTGTGCACCGTGCCCATTCAACTCCTCAAAATAGACAACTTGTAATGGCTCATCACCAACCTCCTCCACTTAGGAACTTTTCTAACTTCAATGGAGGAAGTCCCTTAGTTCTAGATGTGCAACATGATATACCAAATGGTGCGCTCAAGAGTAATCCATACTTTTCCGGTGAGAATCAAGTCACCCCTCAGGAGCATATCCAGGATGTAGCTAATGTGTGTTCACTCTACCTGATCACACATGATGATGTATCAAGCATGCTAGTTGCACCCTCTTTCAAAGGTAAAGCGCTCCAATGGTACCGAGGCACGATACTTGGATCTATCACCACCTAGGATGAGTTGGTAATAGTTCTTTGTAATTACTTTAAAGATAAGTCAGATCACCTATCTCTGGTGGAGTAACTAACAACAACAAGGAGGGTGCCCAACAAGCAATGAGTGATTTCAACATCAGATTTCAGAAGACTTGGGATAGAATCCCTCTTGTGGTAAGACCTACAGACCAGCATACCTTCCTGTATTATTTGAAGGTGCTCATTAGTGATATCTCAATCATGATCCAATCCATGGGAGGTAGGACTTTACCAGCTTCTTATAGTATTGCAGTAAGGGTAGAAAATATTCTTATTCAAGTGGGAAAGATAGCTCCTAGACCACCTATGCCCTTGTTCCCAGAAATGTCACAAACGCCCCAACCTTCTGTGGCCCCTATCCCTTTTTTTGAGAAAAGAGCACAACCGACACCTCAACATCCTACTCCCCAACACGAGAAAAGGAGGATGAAGCTATGAAGGCCCTGATTAGAAACTTGTCAAACAAAGTTATTTCATTAGAGAAGCAACAAGCACAAGCCTATAGAGGCAATTCTAATCAAGTGCATGGCCAAAGCAATCAGCCTTGGTGGAATTAGTATGGAAATCAAAGATACATGCCTAACTAGTAAAATGATAGATGGCATCCCAATGCATATCTATCATTGCAAATTGTTCCTCCCGCGCCTTCTCTTCCAAAGACCAAGTGTGATTCGGGCGCTTGTTCCGATTGAGAACAATTTGGCGTAAGAGTCAAAATGGTGCTTCCTTTACAAAGCATGCCTCATATTTAATATCATTGTTCCAATGTCACGCGTGCCCGTGCCTTCATGATCCGAATGCTTCATTTTTCAAGCCTTCGAGAAATGCCCCTAAAGCAAAAAATCAAGAAAGACCGTAAGCTCCTCCAGAGATGATTTGATGTTCATTGGCGTTTAGGACTTTTGTCAGGCAATCAACCAAGCGTAAAATGATACAAATAGACCACGCACCCAAGTTGTGGACAACATAAGATACAAGAAGAGAATGTTAGAATCAGGCACATAGGTCACAATCCCAACTACACAAGATATCATGAGCAAAGATTCTTCAAGCAAAGTGCACACCCCTCCTTTGGTAGGTCAAGCCTCTGCTCTAGCTAAAGTCCAGGCTTTTACACCGAACAGCTTAAGAAGAGATGTTATTCCCCAAATGCACAAGAGGGGGGGCCTTCCATTTAGTATTGTGGAATAATGAAAAGAACAAACATAAATTTCACAATGTGGGATGTCCTGACCATTCCATCTCAGTGGGATATGTTGCATGAAGCTCTGGCGCAACTCACGTGCGTTGATCTAGTTGCGTAGAAATCACGCACTTCTATCAATATCTACCAAGAAGGAGGAGAGAAACAAGTAAGTAAAGTTGTTAAAACACCACCCTTCTACATGTCCTTGATCAAAGGAAAACACTTAGTGCATAAATGCATGATTTACTCAAGCGTTAGTACTTCTGTTATGCCTAAGAAAATTTATGATGTCTTAGGTCTCAAATATAGCACTTAGTCTAAAGGAGTCCTGCAACTTGATGGCTCGATTCTCACCACCTTGGGAATCATCAAGAATCTTGAGTTAACCCTCCATGCATGTCTAAGCCTAACGATAACTCAAGATGTGTCGATCATTGACTTACCTCCTTTGTTTGCCCTATGTTTGTCAAGAGACTTTATCTTTGTTAAAGTGGGTGGTTACTTGTCCTCCGATTGGTCTCATATGTTACTCAAGACAAGTTATGGTACCCAATTTTCCATACAAGTTTCCTATATTTTCCTATCATGTAGAATCATATGTCACATCCCCTCTCCAAGCCAACTGTTTAATCTAAGAAGAACAAGCTGTGGTTCCTAAAGAGCAGTCTCTTGCACCCTTTATTCTTGACCTAGTACTTGATGAATGGGTGGAGAGGCACCATAAATTTGATCCATATGATGAAGAATTGGAAGCTTATGAAATTGGGATTGGTACTTACTACATCCTTAAAGAAGAAACTATGTTCTCACACGCGCTTAAAAAAGATAAAGTTGAGTTGGGTCTGTGGAATTTGTACTTTGATGGATCCAAAAGCATAAACAACGTAGGACCATGAGTGGTTCTCATTTCCCCTAAGGATGAGAAATTCTTCTTTGCGCATAGGTTGTAGTTTACATGTTCTAACAATGTGACAGAATATGAAGCACTGATCCATGGCTTTCTCATTGTTGAGAAGAAGAAAATTAAGACGTTGCAGATCTTTGGGGACACATAATTGGTTATCCACCAGGTTACCAACAAATTCTAGACAAAGAATAAGCTTCTCAAAGCTTATAAGCATAAATTTTGGGACCTCCTTAAGAGCTTTTATGCTCTAAATCTATAGGTGGTGCCGCACAAAATGAACAAGGAAGCTGACTAGATGGCCACACTTGGTTCACAATTCTCTCCTACCGAGGATTAAGATGGTGATTAGGCCATCCATTCCAGAAAACAACACCAATTGGTAATTATTTGACAGTTGACGTGCAGATCATCCAGTTTATCCAAAATGAAGTTGAGTTCTCATCAAACATGCAAGCCGACTTACATGACAGCTATGGTGACCAAGTGATACAACTAAAGACAAACAAGTTGCCTAAATGGCTAGTCACCTTAGAGAAAAATTTTAGCCTTGATGATGAGTCCAAGGGTGAAGAAAAGTACATGCACACTATGCAAGAAGACTACTCCCTCATCACTATTGCGCATGGAAAAGAGTTATTGCTCAAAGAAGACTTATGTGCATGATGAAAAGTAGGCCTTCATCTCTATGTCAAAAATATAGTGATATCTTCTCCGGGAGTATGAAGACCTCAAAGGTTTTGATCTAAGTATTTCTCAACACTCCATTGACCTTGATCCTAGTATCAATCCCGTCCGATGTATGAAAGAACTAGTCAATCCAAAGATAGAGCCCCTCATGAGAAAGGAATTATCCAAAATCATTGAGGCAAAAATTATTTTTCCTGTCAAATACTCTATTGGGTCGCAAATCCAGTTCCATTGCGCAAGAAGAATGGTGAAATCAAAATATGTGTTGATTTCAAATATTTGAACAAGGCATCTCTAAAGGATCATTATCCTTTACCTTCTATGGAGCATATCCTGTGGCAGATCGTGGTGGCATGCAAAGATTCTCCATGCTAGATGGATATTCAAGTTTCAATCAAATCCTGGTCAAGGAAGAGGATCAATTCAAAATAATGTTTACAACCAAGTGGGGAACATATGCATATTAGAAAATTCCCTTTGGTCTGTCAAACATGGGCGCCACATTTCAATGTGCCATGGATATTACCTTCAAAGGTTACATCAATGAATTCATCCTAGTTTACCTTGATGACATAACATCTTCTCAAAGCAGAGCACAGATCATATAGCACACCTGGAGAAAGTCTTTGAGAGATGTAGAAAGTATGGGGTGTCTCTTAACCCCAAGAAGTGTAATTTTGTGGTGGCACAAGGAAAGATTTTGGGCCATGTAGTTTCAAAGGATGGCATCACAATTGATCCTGAGTGCATTTCAGCCATTATATCTCTTTTCCCTACCAAAGCGCACAAAAGGCCCTATAGTCCTTCCTTGGAAAAATTAATTTTTTTAGGCATTTTATCCCTAACTTTCAGGATTAGTTTGTCCCATCACCTTGATGCTCAAAAGGGACATAGCCTTTAGATGAACAACAGAAGGAAAATAAAGCTTTAACAAAATCAAGTAAGAAATTGCTTGCGCACCAACACTCATCAATCCGGATTATTCAAAGGATTTCATCCTTTATGCTTATGGTACTGATGCGAGTGTTGTTGCTTTCCTAACATAAGAAAATGAACAAGGGATGGAATAACTAGTGGCCTTCTTCAGCCAGACGTTGAAGGATTATGAACTAAGTTACATTCACATAGAAAAGTAGGTCTTTTCCATCATGCATTCACTCAAGAAATTCAAGAGTATGCTAGCCACCAATCATGTTAAGGTGTTAGTCTCTCACTCTTATGTCAGAGACTTCATCATGGGAGTATAAATCAGTGAGAAAAGAGAACGATGGGTAACAAAAATCATGGAGTATGATGTGACTATCAAGGCCACAAAACTGGTAAGAGGTATCGTGCTTTATAAGTAGATTGTTGAGGATGCACAAAATGAATATGAGGCTTCATTGTATCTAGAGGAGGATCTCCCATGCATAGGACTTGAACAGAATGCAGATCTTGGAATAGGTGATTGGATGAAGGATATAATCACATTCCTTTCTAAGGGCGCATACCCTCCTAGTTTAAACAAAGAAAAGATAAGACATATGAGGTTACAATCTATCCCTTATGTGTTGATTAATGGAATTCTCTTCAAGAAGAACCTTGATAGTGTGTTGTTAAGATATATCAACAGCGCGTGGATTGAAAAAGTGCTAGTAGAATTTCATGATGGATTCTCTGGTGGACACTTCTCTACCAAAACTACAATAATGAAGATCATAATGGTAGGTATCTTTTAGCCTACTATGTTTGTAGATGCACACAAACGGGTCACAAAATGTAAGGAATGCACTTTCTTTGCAGGAAAGAAAAGATTGGCAGTGCTTCCCCTTCAACCAATCCAGCAGATCAGCCTTTTACGCAATGGGGTCTCGACTTCATAGGCATGATCAATCTGCCTTCAAGACCGGACATAAGTGGGTGTTGACAGCACATGGGACATTACTTTACCAGATAGATAGAAGCTATCACGCTCAAGGAATCAACCGAGTCAATCATCCTTGACTTTCTCGAAGGTATAGTCACAAGGTTTGGCGTTCCTTAAACCATTATATCTGATAATGCAAAATCTTTCCTTGGGACAAAAATCACTAATTGGGCTCTAAATCTGGGCATTTATCTAAAAACCTCTTCCAACTATTACCCCCAAGGAAATGGTCTAGCAGAGTCAACAAACAAGAACCTGATCAGAATTATGAAGCACACAATGAACATCATCCAAAGACAAAGTGGCATACAAAGGTCTCATGCACGCTCTGGGTAGATAGAATCATAGTCAAAAAGGTAATAGGAACTTTGCCTTACAAGCTTGTCTATGGCAAGGAGGCTACCCTTCCTTTGACACTAGAGTTGAATTCATTAGCATTTTCCTAAAGTAGCTAGAATTTGAAGGCGTGGACTAGAGAGAAATCAAAATGGCAGAGTGGTTAGTCTTGAAGAACTAAGGAACTCTACCATGATCAAGCTAGAACAACATCGAAAGAAACAAAGAAATGGTTCGACAGAAAGGCTAGGCCTCAAGCTTTCAAAGTTGGGGACTTGGTTTTAAAATGGGATGCTAACAGAGCTAAACCAGGGCACCATTCAAAGTTTGATGCACTTTAGAGTGGCCCATACATCATCAGTTCCTGCAAGGAGGCTAACTCTTTCGAGTTAACTCATCTTGATGGAGGTGCACTGTAAATCCCAGTAAATGGGATCCATCTCAAACCCTTCCATTAAGTTTTTGCATCATTTTGTATATATTAGAGTAGTTTCAATTTCTCCTAGTGTCGTTGCATGCACATTGTTTGCTTGTATATAGTTCTTTCTTCTCATATGCTTCTTGCACGTGCTCTTCTGTTGCTTCCTAGAATGAAGAGTTTCTTTGAAGAATTGCAAGATTAAGAATGAGAGTCAAGAAATGATCTTTCAAGTGACTACATGGGAAGCTTCACAATTACATAATGAGACTCCATGCCTAATGGATACCTCAGCTACTGATCTCCTTCATCTAACAGTGATGGCCCCGAAAGTCACCAAAATTGCTATCTAAATAACTCTCCTAGTTATTTGGATAACTTGTATACACATTCTAGCTCTCAGTTCCTCATTGAAGGTTACGCTTGCTCAAGTTTGGTTAGCATGACTCTTTGGTTGTGGTTTCCCCTTGGCACCCCTTCTTTTCCTCAAGAATTATTGTGCACTTTCTATTCTCTCCTTCCATTTTATTTTTCCTCTTTGTTCCACTCCTCCCCGTGCCTACCTTCTGTGCTTTAATTTTCCTCTTAAGAAACTTCTTCACCCTATGCGCATCTCACACTTACTTCAATCAGCTAATTCCCTTACCCTCTCATGTGTTATGCTCATTACTTTGTAATAGTTGTGCCTTGACCATGCATCCTATGCTCACCAGTTTGCCTCATTTTCCCCATGTGTGCCCTTGCACACCTTCCCTCTGTCTTCTTCCCGCACCTCATTCTTTCGTGCGTATCCTCGTATGCCCTCCTTTTGCTCTTCTATGCCAGTCATTTTTCGACATGCTTAAGTGTGTCACGCTTAACCAATCAAAGTGTGCCAACATGGCGCTAAATACTTGCATACAAATCAATGACTGACAAGTGGCACAAATGACAAATATTTACACATTTGGCCATCATTTCAACCAATCCATGCGTGCCACGTGTTTTACGTGCACCGAAAGCGACTCGATAGCCATATCTTCGCTATGAGCTCAAATCAGCGTGCACCTAGACTTGTCAGAGAATTGTTGACATCAGCTACAATGTTAGACATTCAAATTAAAATTCTTGGTGGATCTAGTAGGTGAGAAATAAGAAAACGTCTCTCTGAGCATTGATGGTCGAATTTGGTGTATAAAATTTTCTGGTATACGGTTGTACTCCATGATGCCTTAGAACCAAGGAGATCCTAATATTTACATGATGTTAAGAAAGGATATTGAAAGCATGCATAAATGGTCCACACAGGGGGCTCGAGTTCAAAACAACTCGGTCAAGTTAAACAGATGAATGGTAAGTTTGTGTTAAGATAGCTCAACGATCTCTCACCTTAAGTATGCCATATTAGTCAAGGAGAAACTATCTAGGAGTAGATTGATAGATCAAGCCATTATAGGAACTCAGGAATTGTGGTGAGATGTTTGAAGCATCGAGTTGTTCATAAGGCATGATCGAGCTCAATCGTGAATGGTTTAGTCAAGTTCATGCAGGATAAGTTGAGCTCGGTGAATGCATCACAAGCAGCATGAGCATAGAACTGATGAGGCAAGGTGCTTGCCAAACAAATATTGAGTTCAAGTTGGATAAAAGCGGGTAGAGTTCGGAGGCTTGGGAGGTAGAATGGTCTCCAATCAACTTATTTTTCCAAAGCCATTTGTTCCCTTAGATTCTCATAATAATAAAGGGACAATATTTCCAACAAAATCGAGTATGTAGTTTGTCATTGGATAAGATGAAGATGGAAGCCCAATTGAATGTAGAAAATTTAATTCAGAAACCTGAGTTGAGATCAATGCATGACTCTACAAAGGTCACATAATTTGGCAGGAGTGAAACACCAACAAGACATCTAAGAGCTCATATCATGCACAACTTGGTGGAAGAGATCAATCAGGGGACGAATAACTCATGTCAAGTTTACAAATATTTAGAGCTCGACACTTGATCTACCTCCGCATTAAAATGGTTCACCGTTGTGTTGAAATACCGAGCTCGAACATGTAAGACTCATTGTGTTGAAATATCGAGCTTGAATGTGTAAGAATCATGATCATAAACGATGAGGCCCGACGTATTACAAACTCTATAGTCTAGTTCAAAGGATAAACATTGAATTAATTAAACATCTCACATAGAACCCACAGTTCTCGAAAGGATGAGTAACTCAAAAATTGGGTAAGCATGGGCATTGGTGATGAACTAGAGGGGCTCATATCATGACCTCACTCGATGTTGGTATCTCATTCGAGTTCTCACGAAGGAAAAGTCGGTTGTGGATATCAAATCAAAGTGAACTTGGAAATGGATTCAGAATAAGCTCACACAACGAGCTCAAAAGACATGGAGGTGAGTGACCCGAGCATTGGAAAACTAAGCTCACCATTCACTCGATGCATGGGTCCTTGTCAAGCAAATCATGGAGCTTGTGCGGAAAGGAATATATTGCATTGGGCTCAAAACTTTGGATTAACTTGGCCCATGGCTGAGCTAAAAACATTGCACAAGTCATTGGTAACATCATGAACCTTTGAGGTTGGATATGGGAGCTCGTTGATGGGAATATCCAAACGAGCACAAGAGGGGCTAGGGGTTTATCTCATGCTTAGTTGAGAGAAAAAAAACACTCACTGCGAGATCTTTGGCCTTGTATCAGGTTCTCAAGTTTGGGATCGGGATTTAGAATGACTCGCTATGTGAGAGACCAGGGATCTCAAGGCCAAGTTGTTAATTCTTACATGTAGGGAGAATTGCTCAATCTAATGTGAATTCACAAGTGGGAGCTAGCAACAAGCCAGGTATGGAGAGGGCTCTACAAGCCAATGCATGAGACGTGGGAAATGACGAGCCAAAGATAGGTGCTCGGTGTTGAGCCAAAATGCAAGAAGTGTCTCGAGCCAAGGCATAGGAATCCAAGTCACCAAGTCATGCATGTAGCTCAATGTGAAAATGGATGATGCCCAGTGTGGTAGTAGGTAAAGAAAAGATCAAAGTTTTACAGGCTGAGCTATGTTAGTAGTTCAATATGAGGTGAGTTACTGGATCACAGAGAGCTCATGGGAATTGTGGAAAAAGGGAAACCGAGTCACATTGGTTTAGGTCCGAGTCAAAGGAGTGGTAGCAGTTAGCTCAAAGATGACGGAATTATAGCGAGCTACTCGGTGGAATGATATCGAGTCATAAGTTGGGGATTTTTTGAGGAATTCTCAATCTATTGCCCCTCGTAGAGTTGGCGATTGACGCCTAGCTTTCATGTTCAAATCATTGACTAGGGAGTTCCGGGGAAAGGTAGCCATAGGGAAAAATCATTCAATGGAAAAATGGCCTCAAAATTCCATATTCCCCTTTTGGACTTACGTGTTGTAAATGTCATGTCAAGGTTGGAAAAATAGAAGGGGATTCCATAGTGTTGGTCAACCGACACCTAGTTTCCCATGTCAAGGAGTCAAATCTCGGAAAGAAACGAGGTGAAGGCTGAGTCTTTCTCTCGAGTCAAGTGGGCAACGAGTGGTCTCTAAATTAGAAGCGAGTCATGTGTAACATGGAGTGGTAGATGCAGATGAGCTCAACTCCTTATTCAATGCATGATCATGTTGAGATTCATGGCAGAGGAAGCTCATCGTGGGAAGTTGCATGTTGGAAGACCATTCCTTGAGGAGTCGTTAAGGCAATTTAAAACCTCCATGTAACTATCTTGATCAATACATGCCAAGTGCTTGAGATTCACAAGGGGACTGAGTCAAATGATGAGATGCTCAGAAAATATCAAAAGGATAGACAAACATTTCAATGGCTCGATCCATAATGAACCGATCTTCAAGGAACCGTTGGGGCGAGTGGAAACCCATTGTAGAAAGTTCAACTAAAACATGTTGAGACCATTAAGGATGTTGAAGCGGGATATATTACAAGTTGTCATGTAGGGACGTGATAAATAGCAAAGACCCATTCAATGAGTTGAGGTATTGCATCACATGGAGAATGGAGACGTGGAGGAGTGTTTGATAGTTGACCCATTGAAACCTTGGCTGAGTCATATGGAAATGTGGAGCTCGGTGTTGGGCGGTGGAAGTATAATATGGTGGGGTTTGTTCAAATTAGCACTTAAACCTCTTCCAAAGCACAAGTAACCTCAGAGTCCCACCTATTTAAATTTATTTTTATTAAAATATTTTAATAAAATAATATTTTTATTATTAAAAATATTATTTTAATTTAATGAAAAATTGAATTCAAATTTTTGAATTTATAAAGTGATGGTGGAATTTTCCGAGGTTCAATTAATGATGTAATTAAGTGTGAAGGCCATCATATGTCATTATTGATGCCCTATAATTTAGGCTTTCTCCATCCTTTCTCTTCAACTAGATTTTCTATAAATGTAAATTGGAAGCTCATTCCAAAGGGTTGGACAATTGAACAAGTGCACATTTTTCAAGAATCCTCTCTCTTTCTACTAGTTTTGTGGATTGGGGAACTTTCAAGCCTCTCTTCCAAGATTGTAATGGAAAATGTTGCCTCTTCTTGAATGTATTGATGCATTTTGCACGTGATTGAAGTAATAAAAGTGTGTGTTTTGTGACTATTATTGGTCCTTTCATCATTCTATCTACTTCGTTGTGCCTTTCTCATGCTTGCAGGTACACTGTGCAAATTCAAGTTTCCATTGCAATTTTTAGAGGTTTTGTGCTTATCTAGTAGTGGAGTTTTGTATGTGGTTGGGTTTTGATGCTTGTTCATCCTTCTCAGTTTCATCCTTCTTCATTGGAAGACTCGAAAACTTTTTGTTTGATTGAGCTTAACAAAGGGAATGCTTGCTTCATAGTCTGTGGTGTCTTGTTTACCCTCTCTAAGTTGCAGTAGGTGAAATTGGATTGTGGTGTATTTTCTCACCCTCTTCAAATCAACCCTTCTTTGTTTGAAGATTAGAAAGTTTTCTAGCAACACCCTTTTTCTTGGTGCATCACCATCCTTAGTGTAGGTTTTATTTCTTACAAAATCTCTTTCCCTAATCCCATGACAGGTTAGTATAGGTCTAGTTAGTTTTTTTATTGTGCTAGGAGTAGTATAGCACTTAGTTTAGGAAGAGGAAGTTGGCCTTCTCTGGAGGTTCACCTCGAGCCCAAGTCCCAGAGCTTGAGAGGTGATCCCATGTTACCCAATCACACCAAACGCGTCATGTTCAAATTCTAGCCATTCGGAGGGTGCGGTGATTTGGCCATAATAGTAATGAAGCAATAGTTGTCTAATATGGGAATTGGTTGAAGTATAATGAGAAGGAATTTTTGTCAAGCATTGTAGAAGAAATTTCATTGATAGATGTGTGTCTGGAAGGCACATGTATTGTTTGAAAAATTTCTTCAAAGGAAAGTTATCTGATGGATTGTAGCGTAGGTATTATTAGAAAGTTTTTAAGGATTTTGAATAAATACATCATCTCGTAGAACACCTCTATTATAGAATATGCATGTAATGGGTCTATTAAAAGGCCATGGAGATATATTAGAAAAAAATGCTTACATGTTTAAGGTTGAACCCACAAGTTTTATGAACATCCTCCCCATTTTTTTCAAAATGAAAGCTTTAGAACTAATCATTTAAATCTATTGCACAATAGTTAAACAAAAATTTCAATTCATTATAACCTATTGAAATTTACAAAGGGGAAGTGAATTGTTCAAAAAAATGTGAATAAATCCACCCTCTCAATACATGGCTTTCAAAACTTATCACGTTGTCAATAGTTTGATTGCATCGGTCTTAGTGTGTATATAGTTTCTTTATCATATATAGATTCTTTTATATTTTATAAAAATCATAACAATAACTATACATTATAATATTTCATTTTATTTATCAACATAATCAACACACACAAGAGAAAGTTTCCTTTAGGTAAGGAATACATGTTGGGTCAATAATCTCAATCAGTAATTCTCCAAATCTCCCTTCTACATTTATATGGAATGTCTTGTTTCCCATAGATCCATCCAAAATGCTTTATGCATCATCCACCCCCATATCCATATTTAGTGCCATCGTAAAAATATCAACCGATTGCTTAGTTTCACTACTATGTCATTGTATTGAGAATCAAAAATTTAATTTAAGAGCTTCTAGACATAACCTTTGGAAAAAAATTCATAGTTTTTTATCAATGAAGGAAGATAATATTTCTCACAAATTTGTTTAAAAATAGTATCTTAATACTAAATTAAAGCACACAGAAAATGGTGAGAAAAAGAAATAGAAAAAGGCTCAGCTGATATATTCACACACTATTACAAATATCTCAAGCCTCTAATAGAAATCTCATTGTAATAATATCAAACCTATTTTGTGGGATCAATGTGTACAGTTCTTCATGGTGTGTTAGCACTATTAATGGGTTAAAGTAACTCAAACAGATGATGTAGTATGAGATTAGTTTACCCAAAGTTAGGTTAGAGTTTTGGAAGCATCCATTCAATGAGAATAACATTGATGTTCTTATCACATCACTACTATCACTCTATTTCTACCCGCTCATCACTCTTTTCTCGTCTATTTGTCAAGATGTCAATTTTAACTATAGTTGATCATATCTTCACATCTCATGCCATAACCATAAAGATTTTGATACCTAATCATGGATTTATAAAAGTGTTTTCCCGTTTGGATCTCGAGACCTTGGGTACCGAACGATTCTATCATTCTAGAATCTTGATTTTGAAGGCTATACCTTTTTGACCTCATGGCCCAAGGATGAGATTTGATGTCCCATGCCACATGTCATTGATATTGTTTGAGTACATGTTAACATTATGAAAAACCTTCAATTTGTATATTTCAAATTAAAAATATACTCTTACTTATTGGATGATACGAGGGGATATACCATTAGGGAACTATCCAAGTGTGGACTAATGTTCTTCACTTCTTAAACAAATTGATAATGAACCCTTCAAAAGATTGTTGTTTATTGTTCCTCACTCAAAGGAGTATGTTGAGTGGTTGTGAGAGGTCCTTCCTCCACATCTCCAAAACATGTAGCTTTCCTTCACTACGACATTTTCAAATTAGTTCCATCCTTCCACTCTTATACACATTCATCAAACCCCTTATCTTACACAAAAATGGTGTTTATACCTCTAATTTTTTTTTAACTATATGATAGAAAAATCCATAAAAGCATTACATGTGCATCCCTTTCGATGTGTTTTACACCTCAAATGTAATTGCTAGTTTAAGGCCTTATTTTTTAATTAAGGTTTATATGGGTGGTGTGATGGATTTTTAAACCTAGTTTTGTGGATATATAGGCCAATGAAAACACACAGATGATCGAGGTTTAGGAATCTATAGGTGTTTATTGTTGTGCGTGTGTGCAGTGAGTTCATGGGTTTGTCTGTCTACTAAGGAAACTTGGATAGCACCATTATTTTTACTTTAAAATATTAAAATATCGATGTAAGCCCCATTTATCTCCCTAGACAAATTTCATTCTTATATAAGAGCTATTATTTTCATTCATAATTACTCAAAAGTTAGATATTTTCTATATCAAAATTAATGTTACACCAATTAATGCAAATATATTGATATAAAAATTATAAGAGACTTGAATATCATCAAGTATTATGGAAGTGAACCTCAAAACACTATTTTGAATTATAATGGAGAACAATATTAATTGCCACAAATGAAAAAAATGTTCAAATGTACTCACTAGTGCACATACGTAGCTATATAGAAAATGAGTTCCAAATTTCCAACTTCCAATTTCCAAATTTCCAAGTTTCGGCTTCGTAATTTCCAAGTCTAACCTTAGAGGTTCATCTTTCTAGAAAAGTCTCAAATTTTAATTTCTATGGTTTAATCTATATTTATAAGAAAACAAAGAAAACCAATTCAAAATCAAACCTAAAATTATAAAAATCAAATAAAATCAATTACAAATCAAAATGACAAGAAGCTTTTATTTTATCAATTAAATATTAAGATGCATCACAAATCTCACAATATATAATATTTAATTTATTATTTTTCTTAATAATTTACACTTAATTAAGATCAAATTTTAACATATATGGATATATGAGTATGTATATATATATGATAGTCAATTTTTAACATATGAGTTATTTTGACGTTTAAATTATATTTTCATTCGTCAACTTTGACAATTATATTTTAAAAGTGGTTGTATTTTGATGTCTAAAATGTTTAAACACCTTTTAAAATCCAAATAAGGTTGAAAATTATCCTTTTACTTTTTCTTTAAAATTTTTGAATCGAGTACAAAAATTATCCTTTTGTAACTTTTATGACTATAAAAATCCTCACTAAATCAAAAACTTAATATGATATTGGCTAGTTGGCTTGGTTTGTGGTAACATATAAACCCAAATAAATAATGATCCTTATGCTAATAGAGATGATGCCTCGATGAAAATGGCCCTATTAATAACATAATAGTTGATTGGTTGTGGGATGAGTATGTTTGTTTGCTCGACCTTCCCTTACAATTGCTTCAACCCAAAAACTACTCATTCATTCATTCTCCTTAGTATATTCATCAAATTCTTTCTCTTCCTCTTATTCTTCTTTGAATTATTTTATGTCCCTATGATAATTCGAGAGGTTTGACATCTAAATAAAAGAAAATATTTGTAATGGAACAATTTTGAATCTCTACTTATTAGTAAAAACCTTCCCCTACATTTGAGTTATCATAACAAGAACACTACATGAGATATGACATCAAAATAATAAATATTTTTATTAGTCTCCACCTCAACATGGTTATTATATATTTCAACTACACTTTAAATTCAAGTATTACTCCATGCTTTCAATGAATAATAAATTAGTATTTTTTATATGATGATTCCCAAGTGTCATGAACATTTTTATCCATAAAAACATTATAATATATTTATCTAATTTTTATTGGATAAATACTTTCACCCTCTGTTCCTACCTTCACATAAATTGAGGAACCATGGTGGCATCATATTTATCATTCTTGTCGTTTCATCTTTTCAGATATTTATTACCACTTTCTACACCACCATTTTGAATACCTTTTCCAAAATAATTCACTTTAGTAACTTGTCAAGTATATACTTTAATTATTGAATGTATTTGTTATTATGAAGGTTGTATTCTATGTAGCAGGTAAAGTTAGATCATGTTGCATTTTTAAAACGTTCTTATTTTTAAAATATAAAATAATATGGGCATAAAATAAAATTACTTAGTCTTGGTGCATACATCTCCCCCAATCGCATATTTTATCATTCTACACTATGGAAAATATAATGAATTTACAATGTTTTAAAGCCTCTTGCGTGCGCTCACCATTATAAATATGTCCAGGATTGATTTAACCGCCACCTTATCGTACCCAATGCCTTATCACAGTTACGGTTAGGGTGTCCACACTTACGGTTAGGGTGTCCACACTTTTGACAGCATCAATACCTCAACGTGTGTGTAAACCTATCGTTCCGTGTCAAAAACAGTATTAGCACATGGAAAAAAATGTTTCCACTAACACTTAATAGGAGATCGTCTATTTTCACCGCACGATAAATAGTGTAGTCGTCATTGCTTACAATAATCCTTTTTCCTCAAAATATGTGCAAACCAGTTATGCCTACACATAATTATGATAGGTACAACTAAAGAACAACTACGATCGTACATAATATAGGTACAGTCACCACCATTGTAATTACAACTAGCAATCGCACGCGAGCGTGTGCGATGGGAACGCCGAGACGGTTTTTGGTAAAGAGGAAACTAAGAATTGTATGAAATGAAGAGAAGAAAAAACAAGAGAACAATGCATTAAAAAAGGAGAACATTTGCGAGAACGAAAGGAGTAATGAGGAGCGTGTTGGTGTCAGCGGACCCGGGACTCGCGGTGCGATCGTTTGAGACTCCCGGTGCGATTGCACAACATGGAACTTTTCCCAAGTGTGGGACCTTGCGAAATCGGAAAAGCTCTCGGATGAAGGCGGCTCCTATTCCTCTGTCAGGATGCACCGATAAACGCAGAGGTTTAGCCCAAAAACCTAATCTAACTACGAGGAGACAGGGAGAGAAAAATGCATAAAAATAAACCTAAGCTAAGGATGTGATGCACCAGGAATGAAGAACATATGTTTTGCCAATTAAACACAAACCACGAAATGCGATGCACGATATCATGCCTGAGATAAACATATTCACAGTGAAAGATCGAAGGATGCAAAATGAAACACATAGAGGGTTGAGAATCATCCACGAGACATGCATTTATTTGCTTCAAAGTTGATCTGATAAAGCGCAAAATGCGAGAGAGGCAAAGCTGCATTCTGATTTCGAATGGGAGGTTTGAGCTCCACAACTCCACTGCGAAAAGAGAAGAAGGAGGGGCAAAACAAGAATGTCGGCCTTTTTTAAAAGCAGCCTCTCCTTACATTTATATGAAGACAATGAGAGAGGAGAAGGATTGAAGCTTCCCTGACTACCTCGGAGCTGCACTTAACTCCTCATTGTGGCGGTAGGTAAGAACCCCAACCAGAAAAATGGCGAACTATATTTTTGAAGCGGGTTTGAAAGAAGTCCCGTCATATGCTTGTTGTTCGTGTATTCCCGACTTCGGTTCATCCCCCTTGCATTTTCCAAGTTTTCCCTTGTTTTCGGGTTCGGAGGTATGGCTCGCATGTGCATCGGGTTTGGGCGGCGCATCATGTTTTCCCTGCATGCTCCTGCCATGTCTTCCCTTGGAAACCCGAATTCCCTTCTTTGTCGGGTTTTGAAGACCTCCAGACATGTATTCGATGCGCCATGTTGTTCCGCTCACGAAACCCGGATTGCCTTGCGTCGGGATTTGGAACCCTTGCGACATGTCCTTTGGTGTCGGGTTTTGGTGGGCTCACGACATGCTCCCTTTTCATGCGTTTCCGACCCGAAAACCCGATTTGCTTGGTGCGTCGGGTTTTGGAGACCCCCCGACACATTTCTCCTTTGTCGGGTTTGGAAGAAACATGGCATGTTTTCCTTTCTTGTTCCCGATATGTTTTTCCGCCGCTTAAACCCGCGTTTCTTTGTGCGTCGGGTTTTTTAACCCTTCCGGCATTTCTTTTGTTGTCGGGTTTTGAAAGCCACCCGACATGCTTCTGCGCCATGGAAACCCGAATTGCATTCGCGTCCCGGAAACCCGATTCCTTTCTTTGTCGGAGTTTTGGAAAACCCAGAGCATGTATTTGTTCCTTGTTTATCGACTCCTCTTTCCACATGGTTGTCGCGATTTGCCCTGGTGTCGGGCCGGAGAGGAAAAATATACAACAGAGCGGTGAAGAAGCTAAAATTATATAGTATAACAAGCCAAATATTTACATAGTTGTTAGATGCAGAAGAGGAAGTGGAGGGGAAGTACCGAGAAAAAGGTGAAAAGGAGAAGGCGAGAATCTTTATGAGCGGAGGATTTTACGGGGGGCGGGCTGTTTGAGCGGCGAAGGTTATAGGGACGCAGTGGTAGGGATTGGAGGCGAAGCTCTTCTTGTTTTCGGAATTGCGGCAGGAGGGAGGCTGAAGAAATTCTTGAGTAGCGGTCAAACGAGAAAGCTGGGGAGATACGAATCTTTTCCAAGGAGGGACGCGCGAAAGAGCAGTAAAAGTAAGGCCTGGTCTCTCGGTGGATCCAATGTCTATGGTGGCATGACTAAGGGTGAGTCCTTGGGCTTTGTGAATCGATAACCCCAGGCCATTTTAAAAGCGATTGTGTACGGGAACCTCTTGAAATGGGGGAATGGGGATGTGGGTGGGATTTGTGGATTCCACGGTGGACCGGAATAGCGTTCAAAGTAATTACAATTAAAAGAAGGCAAAGAAGGTGGAGCGAGGAAGGGGAATAAACAATGTCGCAGCAGTGCGATTGCGCCATTAACAAGCCGGTAGCGATCCATAAATTAGCGGTGAGCATGATTTTTGGTCTTTGCAAAGGAGCACTATTTGTTCTATTTGGTCGTCATCGGGATCATTGTAGTCACTTCTTCTTGTATTGAGCAATGGACAAGGCAATGGAGAATTGAGTTCCTTGACATTTGTAAATTGTGTTTTTAACAAGAATATTTGTTGAGAAGAGGTGGGGGCATTGTGGAAGTATAGAAGTTCTTGTTGCGAGAGGCAAAGTCGGTGCGAGACATCAAAGTCTCCCAATCGGAAGGGTGGCCACACCATTTCGGATGTTGAGAAGCAAATGCGAAAGGAAATTTGAGACGGAGCGGAGAGCCTTGTTGTCGGAATATAGGCGTTAACGAGATTGAATTTAGAAATTTCCATGAAAGGATCCATAGTAGGAATTGCGGCATATAGCGGAATGTCCATAACGGGTGGAAGTTGACGAGGTCTCAGCAAGAATCATTGATCTATTTAGAAGGGGAAGTACGGAAGTGCGGGAAGGCCTCACGCGGCGTAAGTCAATTTTTGCAAGTAGTTTAGGACCCGATGAAGCTCATTTCATCAATCAAAATGTATGTGACATGTTTTAAAGAGTCTTGAAAGGAGGTCAAAGCTTGGCCTTCAAGGGGCTTTAAATCACGAATGGGAATCCGGAGGCTGGAATGAACGGTCGATGCGGAAATGTTAAAAGCGGCCACACCAGTAGGGGCAAGCAAAAGAAGGGGTGAAATGGCGGGGGTAGCGAGGAGAGAGAAGGCGAGGCCGGAGAGAGTGGATAAGGAATGACTTGCATGTTCCTGCAGTTCCTTGAATAATGAGAAGAAGGGGTGGTAGGCTGTGTGTTGAGGAAAAGTGGTCGAGTATTGTACTGAAGGCTAGTTGCTGGTTATCGGAAAAAGTCGACAAAGAAGGCAAACTAGATGGATTTGTATGGGCAGGGCAATAATTAGCCCTACCATTCTCGGCAAAAGAGGGGCGATGTCGACCAAATGAGCGGAGCGTTGTTTGAGGACCAACATATAGCGGGAGTCATATTCTCGGAGGCCAAGCATTTCCGGATGGTCAAGACCTTGAGAATGTCCGAGACGGGCCCTTGCTTAAAAGTTGCCATTCATAGATTCTCTCGACATGCTGCATTGGAGTGCATGTCGATTCGAGACGAAACATCGGAGATGTATCGGGTTAAAGTGTCTATTCTTCTAATATGCCACGCAGTTTGTATGAACTTTTGAAGCAGGCGCGATTGGAAGTAACAACATCGCGAGGAACCAACATCGAAGGAATGTTAGGAAAGGCTTATGCGGCGGAGCTCGAGACCAACATAAAAGGTGGAAAGCCTCTGTATTAGTTGGCGGAATGATGGAAAACCTTGGGTACACGCGGACAATTGCTGGCGTAGTGCGTTGTTTCCATTTCTCTTTTTTTCGGTATTTGCTGTAATTCCACCCTCGAGCAATTTGGATAAGGAAAGGGACTCCATTGATGGTGGGCGGACAAGGTACGCATCAAGAAGCTGTGATGTATCTTGTTCATGAGTAGCCGATGAGAAAAGGCGCCTAAGTATTTTTGCCCACATTTAAATAGGCAGTCTGCCCATTTGGACACAACAAGAGGAAGCTTGAGAAGCAAGTGACAAGTTTCTTGTGCACTTATGTCATGTTCAACAACACTTTCTGTGAGCATCTTTCGTATTGCAAAAGAGGAAGGGAAATCTGGGCTGGCATGCGAACAAAGCCTAGACAACATTTGGTGGTATGTCTGAGCGTTGCTCTGCTTTAGAGGCATACTTTGCTGATGTATTTAAGAGCAGTGTGCCGAGATAGTCTGGTGTGATCAATGTTTGCTCTCCATATAGCTAGCATGGCTTTATTGTGAATGTTTAATCTGTCATCATTCACGAAAGGAAGGTATTTAACGCTTTTGTTGGCATCAATGGTCAAGGAAGAAAAAAGCTGTGTTTCCCGAGGAGCCTTTATAACGACATATAGTTACGGAACCTTTTTTTGGAGACATGTACATGTAGAACATTTGGTGTGTGGCGAACCCGGTTTATAAGTTCCTCGAGGTCGTGCATAGGGTTGGAAGCGAGAACCTCGAAGAGGAAAGCAAGCGAGGATCATCCTCGAGAGATCTTTGAAAGAATGTAGGTCTACATGCGGGAGCTCTAGGGTTCCATGAAACATATTGATCAAAGTACTGATCTTGTTGTTTGTGAAGCATTGTCATTCAATCTATTGTGTCGACATTGGGGGCGCCATCAAGCCAAAGGAAACCGTGAACATGTGCGGAGAGCCTCTATGTTGCCATTCGTACCTAGAGGAAAAGGCGATTAGAAATAAAGAGAAGTAAAAAGTGGCAGAGCGAGGCATTTAATTTTTTTTTACACCTGCCGGTAGTCCTTGGCTCAAGGTGTTTCTGCGGGACCTCCTCGCGGAATATTGTGAACCTCAGTGCAAGTAAGCGAAACACGATGGGGGTGGTCGATAATGTTGTTTGTTCTAAATCTCTGCGTGCGAACCGATGATCGGGAGGCGGAACACCGGGCATACTGACTATGCTGAAATCAGGCCATTTAGTATCTGCGGCACTAAGAGTGAAGAAGAGCGTAGGTGCTCCCAATTGTTCAACCATATCCGATATCTCTCCTCGTATTTGGACCAAAAGGAGCGGGTTCGCGCGAGTTATTTCCAAACCGCATCAAGGTATCCGGAAGCGAATATCACGGGGTCTTGAAGCAATTTTTTCGGAGGTCGGCTATAGTTGGCGGTATGGCATTTTCTAGGTTTTGTTGCATGAAAGCAGCTCTTTGTAGATTGGCTCTATGCCGCATGATGAGGTTAAGCAAGAAATAGCGAAAGCCGGGGTGGGAACCAAAGCGGTTATCATGGAAAGCGGATTAAATGGAGGGCATATTCATGTAAAAGTACCTCTTTCATGCGAGGTTGTCTAAACATAGCCTTACCTTTAGGAAACAAAGTTGGGAATGCCATGGAAAATAGACCCTCGGTGGTGTATTCATTTATGGGAGAAAGACTCATGTCGGCCAAGGCATGGTGAAAGGCATGTTTTGATCATGGGAGAGAAGGAAGCATGAGATATGCTCGTCTTGGTGCCGGAGTTGTAGGCGAAGGGACGAAAGAAGAAGAAGCGGCGTCAATTAAATTGCGAGAGAGAAGGATCATCGCCGGAATCGGAGTGCGACATCGTCGAAGAGGTGGGGATGTCCATCGGTATGGAATTGAGGAGGAGGAAATATTTGTTTGTTGTACGGGAAGAGCGTTGAGGGCCTCATTGTCAGCAAGAACATCCTTGTAGTATGGGTCATGCAAAATTTTGTATTGAAGTGCACTGCCATACACGAGATCTACTAACATAGAAATCGTATTTTGTGTCATGGGAGCACTGCCTTTTGCACAAGAACCAGATCGAATCGCCGAGCCGTCGAGGAGGTACTTTTTATGGTAGAGATATCTTGGGGAAGCTTATAGTGTGCCCAGGAGTATTTGTATTGTCCACCACGTGCATGGGTTACTTGGAGAATTGGGTTAACTCTAGCTATCAACATTTCTTCAACTTGTGTCAAAGATTGTAAAGTACGGATGGTGGGCCGGGAGTCCATGTTGTTCGAAGAAAACCGGTGTCCTTGTTTCTCAAGCTGCATCTGGAGCAAAGGATAGATCTGAACAACACCTAGTTTGAATGCGGGGTAATTCTCCAAAGCAGAGCAGTGCATGTGCTTGCGGCGGAAAGGGAATCTAGCCTTTGCGGAAATGCCTTTGTGCATCTGCGAAGGAGGGACGAAGAAGAGGCGGATGGCTCGGAAGGGAACATTCAGCAGACCAAAACCCTTGAGGTTTTGGCATGTATTGGAAGGCTGGGAAGGCGGCACAACCGAATGCGAAGAGGTCGGCGAGCATCAGCGCGGGGAAGGAGAAAGCGGAGGACATTGGAGAGTACGAGGTCGATGGGGGAAGAGGAATGTGTCGCTCGAGAAGGGAAGTGTTGTGTATCCGGGGTACACGGGCCCCATAGAAGGGAAGGGTGGAAGTGTTTTGCGAAAGGAAAGGGCAAAGTGGGCGGAGGGCGGGCGAGAATAACATTTGCGGAGTTGGCCGAGGAGGCATCGCGAGAGATAGAATGGGGCGATGGAAGGCGAGTCTTTGGGGGCTGTCACGGGCGGGAAGGGGAAGAAAGATGTCTGATGTGTGTTTTTTCTAGCATGGTAACGGCGGCGCGATCCGCATTTATTTGCTCTTTGTTTTGGCGTAGATTTCTCTTCGTTGGGCTAATCGTTGCTCTGCAGACATGGGGAATCTGACGTTTTGCAGCGGGAACAAAAGTATGAGATAAGTAAAGGAAAAACTGTGCATCTAGCCATACATGGAGTAAAGGAAAAGAATACGAAAGTTGTTTTGCGCATGTATATTGCAAGTAAAGGAACATAGCACTAACAAAGCTCATTCAACGAAAGTTATGAATACAGGAAAGTGTTGAAAGGAAAGAACATGTCCATCTGATATAAAAGACCATCACTAGTATTTAATTTTTAAAGGAAAAGGCTTAGGAATTCCAATTATTGATATTCAAGAACATAGAGAGTGTGACAAAATTTACAAAAAAAAAACGTATATATATCGGTATCCATTGAACCGAGTTTACATAAGCAAAAGTAGAGCAAAAGGAACAACTAGACATTCGTTTGTGCGAGAAAGAGTCTTGGAAAGGGTGCTTTAGCATATCGAGAGACCAAGAGAGCTTTAGAAGGGGGAACACAAATGTAGTGAAGCTTTGTATATTATTCAAAGCGTAATTCGGGGAAGGGAAGCGAAGCTTCAAGTTTGTGCGACTTTATAATGACACATTTAAAGCGCTTCTTGTCACGGTATGTTTCAAGTTTGATGGAAAGCGTAAATTGATATTCGGCCTTTGGTCTGCAATTTGATTGATGCACCATCATCATGCTCAAAAATTGCATGTAAAGGAACATAGCACTAATAAAGCTCATTCAACGAAAGTTATGAATACGGGAAAGTGTTCGAAGGAAAGAACATGTCCATCTGATATAAAAGACCATCACTAGTATTTATTTTTTAAAGGAAAAGGCTTAGGAATTCCAATTATTGATATTCAAGAACATAGAGAGTGTGACAAAATTTACAAAACAAAACGTATATATATCGATATCCATTGAACCCGAGTTTACATAAGCAAAAGCGAGCAAAAGGAACAACTAGACATTCGTGCATGTACGAAAGAGTTATTGGAAAGAAGCTAGCATATCAAGAGACCAAGAGAGCTTTCTGAGGGGGAACACAAATGCGGTGAAGCTTTGTATAGTGTTACGCAAGCGTAAATCGGGAAGCGAAGCCGTAGCTTCAAGTTTGTGGGACTTTATAATGACACATTTAAATTGCTTCTTCTCACGGTATGTTTCAAGTTTTATGGAGAGCGTAAATTGATATTCGTGGCCTATCACTTGTCTGCAATTTGGTTGTTGCACCATCATCTATGCTTAAAAGCTGCAAGTCTTGACTTTGACGCCCATTATATTTTCAGCAGTCTCATCAAATGCGATTACTGGATTGAAGTTCTCTGTGCTTTATCTTGTAAAGTGACACGGAGTGCATACTTGTAGTCACATTTTGGATAGGAATATTACATTTCCCACAAAACCAGGACCCGTTTTCGAGTTCTTGCACTTTCTTGCGACACTTTGTGTACCATTTTCACTAAAGGGCATGCCAAGTAATAAAAATTTTCCAATGAAATATACGTGATTTTCTTGTAATTGTAGCCCATTCATTTTTATCTGTGTTACCCATTTGCGGGACTGAGCTATTGTTGCTTAGGAGAGGACAAGGCGAGATGGAGGCCCTAGAACCTGTTTGTGATAGATGGTGCAAGGACATTGAAAGCATCGGATCTGATCCATTCTGCGAGAGGGAGGCTTTCGGGAATCATTGGATTAACAAACCATTTTGTAGTGGATATAGTATCGAGATGTTCCGTTGAAGTTTGGAAAATACATTTGTTTTAAGAGCAAGAAGCTGGTTTCTGCGGAATCGAAAGGAATTCTTCTAGCTCTTCTCAAGCACGAGTTGAATGTTGACCCCACAAAGTGATGGAAACACTAAATCCGGACATGTCTTGACACCTTGAGTTCGCTTGAATGTTTACATACGATCACGTCTGCGAATGGTGGATCGTGGAGAAATAACAAGAACTACACCAAGAATGTCATCAAAAGATCGGCGGAGTCTTCGGGTATGTCTTTGATGGGGACAAAGTGGAAGTGGTGTAAAGGTATGATTTGATCGTTGACATGTAGAGGCGGACAATAGATCTTTGCCGAAAGGAAAATTTGAGTGTGTTGTTCAGGTTGTTGAACTTTTCTTTTGCTTTTCCAATTCTTCCGTTAGAGATGGTGTACGTTTGTTTGTTTTCTATTGTGCCATAGAACTTTCTGCGATCTCATTGAAGCAGGAGCGTGGATTTCACCACCTCTGCCATCCACGAAGTCAAAACCAAAGAAACAACCATTGCGTTATCATTACTATATGTCTGCATGGAGTTTTTCTGTTGCATTGCTCTGCCCTCTATGGACCAAACACGCATGGTTGTGTTCAAGTCGTTTATGAAAATGGCCTTCGATCTTTGGTCTCGAGGAAGCATAAATCTTTTGAGGCGGTGTTTGCGGAAACAAAGTTTTGGGCACACCCTCGAGGTGGTCAACACGAGCTTGTTTGCCCGTCTGACATGGCTAGGGATCGGGAAGGAGAACCGACTTGTGGATATGTTTCTTTCGATATATCCATATCGGTTATTAAAAGCAGTCTGCACGCATGCAATGCGAGGAAAGAAAATGTCAAGAAACATTGTGTGAGATAGAAAAGGCGAGAGGAAGTCAAAATATTGGCTACTTACATTTCATAGTCGACCATCCTATGCAAACGGTTTTTGCAATTTGAATTGTGTGCCTTATCACATCGACGTTTTTTATGCTGCATGACTAGTTTGAAAACTTGGGGAACAATGCCTTACGGATGTGAATACCATCAGAAAGGTCAACTCGATGCTGGGTGCAGCTGTTCAACGAGACCGCACAGGAGATATGTTGAGGAGCTGGAACGTGGAACCCGTGTCCGAGCAACCGGACATTAGGCGCGTAACACCTCCTTCTGTTAAAGTTGTGTCCATGGTTGCAATGCAAAAAGTAGAGGAGAATGGATGCGCTGCACGACAAATGTAACGATCAACCAAGAACGTGAAAGAAAACACCAAAAGAAACAACCAAACTGAATGCTACGCCCCCACCTAGGAAAGCGAACCCGATATTGCGTTTCACTAGAAGCAAATGCGGAAGGGAAGCTTGAAGCGGAACAAAAGAATGATGCCAGCGTAAAGGATAGTAGCTTAGAGTTCGCATAAAAAAGGTAAAATGTAATGCAATCCCACAATCACAAAAGCCCATTTTTTCATGATCTCAAAATGGATAGAAAGCCTCCTAACGAGAAAAAGAGCCTCTCCTTACATTTTATAGAAGAAAAAGAGGAGTGAAGAAATCGAAATTTGTTCAACCACCTCCATATCCGCACCTAACTCATCTCATTATAGCGGATTGTATTTTGAATCGGGTTTGAAAGAAGCCCCGGCATGTGTTTGATATTTGCGTTTTCCTGAAACCCGCTTCCGCCGCTATTTTCCAAGTTTTCCTTTGTCTCGGGTTTGGAGGATGCCGCGACATGTTTTCGCCTCATGCGTTCCGACTCAAAACCCGATTTGCCTTTGTAGTGTGTCGGGTTTGCGGAACTCTCAAGCATCGGGACATGCCTTGCGATTTGCATGTTTCATGTCTCATGTTTCGAAACCCGAAACCGAATCCGAATGCCGTGTCGGGTTTTGCGATCCCTCCGACATGTGCTTTCTTTGCGTTTGTGTCGGGTTTTGCGACCCTTCCGACATGTCCTTCCTATCGGTTTTCTAACCCCTCAGACACATCTCTTTCTTTGTCGGGTTTATCACTCCTCAGACATGTTTTTGCCTGATGTTTCTTCGCCTCGAAACCCGCCTTCCCTTTGTGTCGGGTTTTGAAGAACCCCGACATGTGCATTTTTTTTTTTTCCTTTTTGGCATTTTTTTTTTGGTGAAAAAATCGCAAGGATGGAAAAAAATTTGCCATTTTGGAAAGGGTCAGGAAGATGTAGCAAAAACTTGCATGTGCCATAACTTTCATTACGTGGCTCCGTTTTAGGTGTCGTCTTCTCTACGAAAGTATATATTTTCTCGAGCTCTACGCATTGATGGCAATATTTTCTTATTTTCATAAAATCCATTTTTGTACCTTTTTGGACCAAGCAACTTTTTGCAATCTTTTGAAAGAATCATTATGATGATGATGATGATTATGGTAGATGGATGCTTTTTTGTATGATTTGTCTATATATAATGATATAAGTATACAATAATATAAATTTATAATAATATATGTATATATATTCACCGCTATTTTCCAAGTTTTCCTTTGTGTCGGGTTTGGAGGATGCCGCGACATGTTTTCGCATCATGCTTTACCGACTCCAAAACCCGATTTGCCTTTGTAGTGTGTCGGGTTTGCGGAACTGTCAAGCATCGGGACATGCCTTGCGATTTGCATGTTTCGTGTCTCATGTTTCCCGAAACCCGAAACCCGAATCCCTTTATGTCGGGTTTTGCGATCCCTCCGACATGTGCTTTCTTTGCGTTTGTGTCGGGTTCGCCTCCGAAACCCGCCTTCCCTTTGTGTCGGGTTTTGAAGACCCCCCGACATGTGCATATTTTTTTTTTCCTTTTTTGGCATTTTTTTTTTTTGGTGAAAAAATCGCAAGGATGGAAAAAAATTTGCCATTTTGGAAAGGGTCAGGGAAGATGTAGCGAAGCAAAAACTTGCATGTGCCATAACTTTCATTCGTGGCTCGTTTTTAGGTGTCGTCTTCTCTAAAAGTATATATTTTCTCGAGCTCTGCGCATTGATGGCAATATTTTTCTTATTTTCATAAAATCCATTTTTGTACCTTTTTGGACCAAGCAACTTCTTGCGATCTTTTGAAAGAATCATTATGATGATGATGATGATTATGGTAGATGGATGCTTTTTGTATGATTTGTTCTGTATATAACGATATAAGTATACAATAATATAAATTTATAATAATATATGTATATATATTTCGCCGTTATTTTCCAAGTTTTCCTTTGTGTCGGGTTTGGAGGAAGCGACATGTTTTCGCATCATGCTTAAACCGAGCTCAAACCCGATTTGCCTTTGTAGTGTGTCGGGTTTTGCGAATCACAACATCGGGACATGACTTTGCGATTTGCATGTTTCGTGTCTCATGTTTCAAACCCGAAACCCTTAGATCCCTTTATGCCGGGTTGAAATAGATCCCTGACATGTGCTTTCTTTGCAGTTTGTGTCGGGTTCGCTCTCATGAAACCACCCTTCCCTTTGTGTCGGGTTTTGAAGAACCCCGAGATGTGCATTTTTTTTTTCCTTTTTGGCATTTCTTTTTTTTTGGGGTGAAAAAAAAGAGACGGATGAAAAAAAAAAATTTGCCATTTTGGAAAGGGTCCAGGAAGATGTAGCAAAGAAAACTTGCATGTGCATATAACTTTCATTCTCAGTGGCTCCGTTTTAGGTGTCGTCTTCTCCGAAAGTATATATTTTCTCGAGCTCTGCGCATTGATGGCAATATTTTTCTTATTTTCATAAAATCCATTTTTGTACCTTTTTGGACCAAGCAACTTCTTGCAATCTTTTGAAAGAATCATTATGATGATGATGATGATTATGGTAGATGGATGCTTTTTGTATGATTTGTCCGTATATATAACGATATAAGTATACAATAATATAAATTTATAATAATATATGTATATATATTGAAGCACATGCTATTTTCAAGTTTTCCTTTGTGTCGGGTTTGGAGGATGCGCTTTGACATGTTTTCGCATCATGCTTTACCGACTCCAAAACCCGATTTGCCTTTGTAGTGTGTCGGGTTTGCGGGGAATATCAAGCATCGGGACATGCCTTGCGATTTGCATGTTTCGTGTCTCATGTTTCCAAACCCGAAACCCGAATCCCTTTATGTGGGTTTAACATGATCCTCCGACATGTGCTTTCTTTGCGTTTGTGTCGGGTTGCCCCTCCAGAAACCCGCCTTCCCTTTGTGTCGGGTTTTGAAGAACCCAGACATGTGCATTTTTTTCCTTTTTGGCATCTCTTTTTTTTTTTTGGTGAAAAAAATCGCAAGGACGGAAAAAAATTTGCCATTTTTGGAAAGGGTCCTGAAGGAAGATCCTCTTAGCAATGAAAACTTGCATGTGCCATAACTTTCATCTCGTGGCTCCGTTTTAGGTGTCAGTCTTCTCGAAAGTATATATTTTCTCGAGCTCTGCGCATTGATGGCAATATTTTTCTTATTTTCATAAAATCCATTTTTGTACCTTTTTGGACAATTAACTTTCGCGATCTTTTGAAAGAATCATTATGATGATGATGATGATTATGGTAGATGGATGCTTTTTTGTATGATTTGTCTGTATATAACGATATAAGTATACAATAATATAAATTTATAATAATATATGTATATATATTCACCATTTATTTTCCAAGTTTTCCTTTTGCGGGTTTGGAGGATCCGACATGTTTTCACATCATGCTTTACCGACTCCAAAACCCGATTTGCCTTTGTAGTGTGTCGGGTTTGCATGGGCTGCCAAGCATCGGGACATGCCTTGCGATTTGCATGTTTCGTGTCTCATGTTTCCCAAACCCGAAACCCGAATCCTTTATGTCGGGTTTTGCGATCCCTCCAGACATGTGCTTTCTTTGCGTTTGTGTCGGGTTCGCTCCGAAACCCCCTTCCCTTTGTGTCGGGTTTTGAAGAACCCCAGACATGTGCATTTTTTTTTTTCCTTTTTGGCATTTCTTTTTTTTTTTTTGGTGAAAAAATCGCGAGGACGGAAAAAAATTTGCCATTTTGGAAAGGGTCCGGGAAGATGTAGAAGAAAAACTTGCATGTGCCATAACTTTCATTACTGGTGGCTCCGTTTTAGGTGTCAAATCTTCTCTAAAAGTATATATTTTCTCGAGCTCTACGCATTGATGGCAATACATCCATCGGATGAGGATTGGAACATGATTATTCTTATTTTCATAAAATCCATTTTTGTACCTTTTGGACTTGAAAAGCTTGACTTCTCTTAATCTTTTCAAAGAATCATTATGATGATGATGATGATTATGGTAGATGGATGCTTTTTTGTATGATTTGTCTGTATATAACGATATAAGTATACAATAATATAAATTTATAATAATATATGTATATATATTAGCCGCTATTTTCCAAGTTTTCCTTTGTGTCGGGTTTGGAGGATGCGCGACATCTTTTTCGCATCATGCTTTACCGACTCCAAAACCCGATTTACCTTTGTAGTGTGTCGGGTTATGCGGAACTGCCAAGCATCGGGACATGCCTTTGCGATTTGCATGTTTCGTGTCTCATGTTTCCCGAAACCCGAAACCGAATCCCTTTATGTCGGGTTTTCACGATCCTCCGACATGTGCTTTCTTTGCGTTTGTGTCGGGTTCGCCTCGAAACCCGCCTTCCCTTTGTGTCGGCGTTTTGAAGAACCCCACATGTCTAATTTTTTTTTCCTTTTTTGGCATTTCTCTTTTTTTTTTTTTTGGTGAAAAATCGCGATGAGGACGGAAAAAAATTTGCCTTTTTGAGAAAGGGTCCAGGGAAGATGTGGTGAAAACTGCATGTGCCATAACTTTCATTCAGTGGCTCCGTTTTAGGTGTCGTCTTCTCTAAAAGTATATATTTTCTCGAGCTCTACGCATTGATGGCAATATTTTTCTTATTTTCATAAAATCCATTTTTGTACCTTTTTGGACAAGAACTTCGCAATCTTTTGCAAAAGAATCATTATGATGATGATGATGATTATGGTAGATGGATGCTTTTTTGTATGATTTGTCTATATATAACGATATAAGTATACAATAATATAAATTTATAATAATATATGTATATATATTCACCATTTATTTTCCAAGTTTTCCTTTGTGTCGGGTTTGGAGGATGCCGCGACATGTTTTCGCATCATGCGTGAATTTTCTGACTCCAAAACCCGATTTGCCTTTGTAGTGTGTCGGGTTTGGAAGCCACATCAAGCATCGGGACATGCCTTGCGATTTGCATGTTTCGTGTCTCATGTTTCAAACCCGAAACCGAATCCCTTTATGTCGGGTTTTGCGATCCTCCGACATGTGCTTTCTTTGCGTTTGTGTCGGGTTCGCCTCGAGAAACCCGCCTTCCTTTGTGTCGGGTTTTGAAGAACCCCCGACATGTGCATTTTTTTTTCCTTTTTGGCATTTTTTTTTTTGGTGAAAAAGAATGACGGACGGAAAAAATTTGCCATTTTGGAAAGGGTCCGGAAGATGTAGCAGCAAAGAAAACTTGCATGTGCCATAACTTTCATTAGCGTGGCTCCGTTTTAGGTGTCAGTCTTCTCTAAAAGTATATATTTTCTCGAGCTCTACGCATTGATGGCAATATTTTTCTTATTTTCATAAAATCCATTTTTGTACCTTTTTGGACCAAGCTGACTTCTTGCAATCTTTTGAAAAGAATCATTATGATGATGATGATATTATGGTAGATGGATGCTTTTTTGTATGATTTGTCTATATATAACGATATAAGTATACAATAATATAAATTTATAATAATATATGTATATATATTCACCGCTATTTTCCAAGTTTTCCTTTGAATAAATCGGGTTTCTGAGGATGCGCGACATGTTTTCGCATCATGCTTTACCGACTCCAAAACCCGATTTGCCTTTGAGTGTGTCGACTTATGCGGGCTGCATCAAAATGGACATGCCTTGCGATTTTGCATGTTTCGTGTCTCATGTTTAGAAACCAAACCGAATCCCTTTATGTCGGGTTTTGCGATCCCTCCGACATGTGCTTTCTTTGCTTCAGGTGGGTTCGCCTCCGAAACCCGCCTTCCCTTTGTGTCGGGTTTAAGAAGAACCCCGACATGTGCATTTTTTTTTCCTTTTTTGGCATTTCTTTTTTTTTTTTTTTTGGTAAAAATCGCAGGACGGAAAAAAATTTGCCATTTTGGAAAGGGTCCAGGAAGATGATGAAAAAAAAAACTTCTGCATGTGCCATAACTTTCATTCTGTGGCTCCGTTTTTTAGGTGTCGTCTTCTCTAAAAGTATATATTTTTCGAGTGTTACGATTGATGGCAATATTTTTCTTATTTTCATAAAATCCATTTTTGTACCTTTTTGGACCAAGCAATTTCTTGCAATCTTTTGAAAGAATCATTATGATGATGATGAGATATCGGGAAACCTCGCACACAAGAATAAAGGCCAAATAGGTATGGCAAATGGTGACTACTTTGTGAAATGAAGCCTCCTAACAAAAGTTATGAAGAAAAAAGACTCTGAGCAGGGCTAGTAGGAGCAAGTAAGCTAGAGAAGAAGAATAGGTGATTGTAAGAAAAGTATAAGGTCCGGAGTTATACAATTTGGACCACACCTCGGGGGGAATAAAGGGTGTATGAAAATGTCTCTACTTTGTTTCGAGAGCTTGCAGAGGTGCTCAACCATGAAACCACCACAAGCTTGCCCTTAAGAACACAAAAAGGCAATTCTGGGCAAGATAGCAAAAGTAAACATAAAGTAAACATATCTATGGCCCGATACAAATTTGAGCAAAGACAAGGGGATGAAAAAACAAAGTCTGCAATTCACCACCGCTTACCTTAATAGAAGAAGCCCCAAAAGGTCCTCTTCATTTGCACTCCTCCTGAAGTCAATCTCGTCAACTTTGCTTCAAGTGTTCAACAAGAGATAGATATGTGCAAAGGATACGCTAATACAGTGTGCAGGTGAATTTCCTCTTGAAGATTACTAAAGAAAAACAAAAGAAAATTTTCCATCAAGCATATAGCAAGATCTGTCTCGAGTATCTTGTTGGCACAACGAACTTTCCGAGAATAAATCCAGCTCCTGAATAGCAGGTTCCTAGGGAAGGCATGAGGATTGGAACATGATTAGATAGACTTATTTCCAGAAAATGGACAGCAGCATGGATTGTGGTGAAGGCTCTGGGATGCCATAAAAGCAACTTAGAACACAAACTGATAATGCACAACTGAAATAGCTTGACCCATAACTCTAGCAAGGTTGTAGTATAAACATTATGTGGTACATACACACGAGGCATGTTTAAAACCTTCAAAATGTTACAGGTGGCCGGAAACCTCAAAAAAGTTTTTTCGGCCAAAAAAGATCATTAAAAAATCAGGGGGAAAACAAATACTCAAAATAAAACAAACCTCATAATCAAACCCAAAACAACTGACACTAAATGCTACAAAAATCGAAACTCGCCTTATTTAGCTCATTGTCTGCCTCAGTCTTCTGTCGCTCCGGGGGCTCACCCAATGCAAAGCTATCGTAGCCGCTTTTTCCCACGGCCGACCCGTAATCATATAAAAACTCCAGTCGCTCTGTTATCGCCATTAAAACCCCAAAACATATAAGTGAATATCAATAAATAAATATATCTCCATAAAACACAAGACTAATTTTTAGTAAATCTAGAGTTCTAAGATTAATGTCAACCACATAATGCCTCAAGGTAGCATGATAGAAAACTCGGACAAGTACTCCCTTCTCGCAAGCAATTCCAATTCCAAACCTACCCACGCAAAAGATTTTCGTGGATCTGGTTTGATACGGATTTCCAAGTTACCCTTCTTCGCAAGCAATTCTGCCCGTCACACTAAAAACCACTCGGCCTTTCGTCGCTCCGGGGCTCACCCAATGCAAAGCTATCAGAGCCGCTTTTCCCACGGCCACCGTAATCATATAAAACTCCAGCCGCTCCCTGCTCTTTTCGCCATTAAAACCCCAAAACATATAAGTGAATATCAATAAATAAATATATCTCCATAAAACACAAGACTAATTTTTATTAAATCTAGAGTTCTAAGATTAATGTCAACCACATAATGCCTCAAGAAGATGATAGAAAACTGGACAAGTACTCCCCTCTGCAAGCAATTCCAATTCCAAACCTACCCACGCAAAAGATTTTCAGGATCTGGTTTGATACGGATTTCCAAGTTACCCCCTTCTGCAAGCAATTCTGGCTCCGTCACACTAAAAAACCACAGCTTATCGAGAGCATCACCGGGTTACAAATCAAGAACAGTCCAACCATGAATTATTTTAGATGAATGTAGATGCAGGCCTCTGAAGCACGCAAACCCCAAACCTACCAAAGCCCACGACAGGAAAAGAAACAACTGTGTTAGCTGCCATACGCGAAGGGTTTTATTCATTCACTGAGGCAACAGAATTCCAAACCTACCCACGTAAAAAAGCAGCCATGCTTCAACGACACCGCAAAAAACCGTGGCGTGCAGCAGAGATATTTATCAAGTAAGCTTCAGACAAAGGCATGGAGGGCCGATCGCATCCGTGATCGACGCTGGCCCCGACCGACCTCATCTCGGCCGTCTCTCTCTCGACATGCGTCAGAGAGCCTCACCGAACCCACCAAGGAACGCCTTCGGGCGTAACAAGCTCAAACACCCACAAAAGATCTCAAAAACTTAAAGGTTTGTCGAACTTTGTCGTGGTAGTAAATACCACCAAATAGTTTAGAGATAACTATAACAAAACAAAAAAAGACCAAATATAATTTTCTTGTAGGCATACTCAAGTTTCTCATCGATCCTAGGGTTTTTAGCATAATCCAAACTCGATGGCACAATCCATTTCTATAAAAAAATACATGAAATGAAGACTATTTTACAAAATACCTTTTTCCTTCACTCTTTTCTAATTCTCCAGATTATTTATGGACGTAAGAGAAGAAAATACTTAGATATCAAAGGATTTATGATAACATGCTTGAAAAAAATCAATATTATAACAAAATAAATAAAATAAAACAATGTCTTTCAATTACCAAAACAAGCTCTGATACCATGTGATATTGTGGTCCAAGATCAAGCACTGATAATATATGAATACGCAAAGAGAGTGATGTTGTGAGAGAGGAACCAAACATGAGCCAAAAGATAGCTTGTATATTCAATACATAAGAAAATATATTTACAAGAGGTGTATAAATATGATGTCGGAAAGTATAACCACCACCTAAAAGGTGAAGAATTGTGACTCCCATTTATCCCACCGACACCTAAGCAAGTTAAATACACATGTAGGAAACACTATGCAATGGAATAAAAAAACTATACTAATAGGGGTTGGCTTAGATTTGCAAACACACTTGCAAATACACTAGGATAACTACATGAGGCTTGTTTCCGCTCAAGAGGATGTAGTGTATCACCTAGATTGGTTCAACACGGGTTGACTATAGAGTCATTCTAGCCTCACCTACAAAAAAATTTCTCCTTTTGATATTGAATAGCTTCATGAACTTTATTGTAGGTATTCAAGGTTTTTATTTGTTGTAGAACATTACATGTGGTGTCAAAGTTATGTGAGCCTTGGTAACAAACAATGACAACTATTTCCAATCCAGTGACAAGTAAGTGAAGTTGTAGACCCTTGTTGTGCATAATTTTGAAACCATACAAATCAATTCTAGACCATGCTATGCTCAAACATGAGTCGTATGGTTCCGTATATGAGCACTTTCTACGTAAAATTTGAGACCTGAAGCATTTCCAGATTTAGATTAGTCTTTTCACCTAGTTTACACACCCAAATCACTTTTGTACCACTCTACGTAGCTAAGTATTCATTCTTTCTTGTATTTTGAGAAATTGTTATATTATTTTCTAATATTGTTGAGTATTAAAAGCTTTATTATGGATTATATGTACAATTCTTATTGATTTATTCATAATATTCAACTTGTAAAATATCTTTTACATTCTTATTTCCCCATTCATTTATTTAGGTTTTGTAAAACAACATGCCCACATATAGTCTTTTCTGTTTAGATAAAAAAATATTATAATATAAAAATCATCTTCAATTTTCTATAAAATAATCAAATTTTAAAGGTATTTCATTTTATGCAATATTATATAATTTAATATATGTAATGTTGGGAATTGTTTCTATTTGTTGTCATTGATGTCAAAGGGTGTCAAGGTGGTTTAGGTGTCTCCATGAGGTGTCATTCATGTTTGAGATTGATGGTTGATTGGCAAAGTGTAAAAACGGGTTGTCTTTCCATATGTTGTCTTGATGCATCTATACGGTTTTAGGCATGGTCAAGCTAGTATGAGTACTCTATATATTGTATAAGTATTTCATGAGGTCTTACATGGTCAATATGATGAGTCAAAGGTGTCAATGATTCTTTAAGAGGTCAACAAGGCTAATTCTTTAGAAGTCATGGATTGAGTTAAGCTATTTTAGGCCTAGTCCTAGACCTAAGACAAGCATGATGAGTTTGAAAAATGAACTATGTAGTAGGGTAGTCTGATATGAGCATGTATAAGGTTTTTGAGGTTACATATCATGTGAGGAAGGAATATCAGGTCACACTTCAAAGGTTTAGTGCATAAACAAGGTCCTTGTGGAGAACAACAGTGAAAACAAAGCATGTAGATACATGTAAGTCATGGTGATGAGATATTTTTAGATGCATTTAAATAAGGATGAAAATTTGGATAGTTAAAGGAGGTCATCATAGTGCTCGTGTCAAAATTTAGGCCAATGCATTGAATACAATAAAAAAAAATGATTTTTGGCCATACCGAGCTCTTGAGAAGGCAAAAACTAGCTTGATGGTGAACTTAATTTTCTCACCCACACATGTGAGATTTATATGGGACCCCGAGGTTTTCAGAGATTTTTTAGAATGGATCTAAGATCATTTTACAAAAATAATGAATTGGTTTGGACGTCACAGCCTTTATGAACAATCATTAACAAGTAGAGGTGGTCTACAACCCTAATTAAACCCTAGTTCAAGTGATCGTAAAGAAATGAGTTATATGAACTAAAAATGGATTGGGAAAGCTATTTTTAAGATTAATTCATGTAGATGACTCTTTAGAGATCCTTTTGGTGGTATTTTCATGTTCCAAATGTTTCAGAAGTAGAAGAATAACCATAGTTTTGTGGAGATTTGTTGTTTTAGGGCTAAGATGGGAGTTTCATGAAATGAAGTGAATTGCTACAAATATCTTGGGAAGTTTTCTCGATGACCATAAAAATTTTTAGGTAGGTTGTGTGAATAAATTTTGAGTTACATGTCTCTAAAGTTACCCTATCACTTTTGGTCTAAAAGAGCTAAAACATTGTCTTGTGGTTTGAGATGAATTTGATGGATTTGCATATTGTAGATAATTTATTTGGTAATGGAAAAATTGTATAGTATAACACAATGTTATTGAGCCTTTGGTTTGATCTAGAAAAGTGATTTAATACTTAATTCATAGTGGCCTAATTAGCCCTATTAGGCCTATCAAGAAGGTTTCATGGAACAGTGTGCTTGGTTGGTTTTCTCCATGTGACATGGGCTTATGAATGTTTTTTCATATTGGTCGGGATGTTAATGATGTGTTCCATGCATTGGTTGAACCTAGAAGTGATGCAGCCTAGAATTTACCAAGAATAACCCAGGTGCGTTGGCACATCACTCACCTAGATCGAGCGCTCACCCAAAGTGTGCAAAGGTATCAAGCCCCTCCTTAGAGTTGCTTGTGTAGGATGTGAACATGATGAAGAGTTAATGCATTCAAATCCATAAACAATATAACTTTCCACAGATAGAACATATTCTAGATCTAGATCATGAATCAAATAATAACATAATGAAACTATGCATGCAGTAATCAAGTTACATCTGACACCATTGATCATCCAATTTGCTCCATTATATTAAACACGGTAAATACACATAAGCTTCTTATAATAATTGATATCATATTTTATGCATGCATCAAAACTCATAGCATAACTCTATATAGTATCTCTCTATATCTATCTCTATCTCAAAGATCTCTCGTATCAAACTCCTCTACTACACAACTCACTACATACATATTTATAAGGGTGGGGACTTTCCCTTCACCACTTACCTAATTCCCAAAATAGGTCGCATGTTAAAAATAGCCATGTGCCTTTACAATAATAGACACACATGCAAGTGCACTAATAATAGGCCTCTTCTAGTTAACTATCGTTGGAAATTATATTTTTAACTCGAACCCATGCGAAGCGTTCGATAGTCATTCTTCCAAGAATAGCATTTGTGTGGCACACAAGTCTCTATCTCGGATGTGTGCTCCGCACGCTATCTCCAAAAATATCATGTAACCATGAAAATGGCTAAGTCCTAGATCAGTCCATCTTTCACACACGTTTCCTTCCCGTTCCTTCCGCGCCTTTAAAAATTCCTCACTCCCACGTGTGAATCTTTTGGCTGCTCTTTCCTCGCAAAGATATGTCTGCTCAACATTACCCCACACTAAACTGCATCGTCATCCCAGAAATGGTTGCCTTTTTATATTTAAAGAATAAAGAATAAGGAATTGAATCAATGTAAAGAATTTTTATACAAAGAATTATCATTTATTCTACAACATCCTTTGTTTCAACTAGAAGAATCAATTTTGGATATTCTTCTTTTATTTCTACCTCTAAGGTTTGCCACTCATTCAGCGTGACTTCTACCTTTTCTGGAATATCCATTGCAATAGAGTCTAACTCATCTTGGGTGATCTCATCCTTTTTGTTTTGTAATACTAGCACAATTTTAGATATTATAGACATTATTCCTTCAGAAGATCCATCTTCTATGCTATAATCTTCCCAAGCTCGTCCAATCTGTCCTTATGGGATTCTTGGGCCGTTGTAAGGACCTCGCACTTTTGCTTTACTAGCGCCAATCTCTCTGCATACCCCAATGTCTCATCCTTCATTACTTTCAGGACTTCATTTTCCTCTACCATGGTCCTTATTCTTATGACTACCTTTTGAGATGTACAAATATTCAATGCTTGGTCTACTTTCTTCACTCCTCTTACAAAGCTTGGAGCAATGCTTCATAAGATGAAATCTTCCTAACCATTGAAGCCCTTGCTTGCTCTATTTCCCGCTCAGATGCTTTGGCATTGGCATGCAAATAGGTCCATCCTCAAGCACCAAATCAACCAAGGTACGCACATAGTGCATAGCCAAAGGGAACCTTTCAGGTACCTTGGACTTTAAGTGTGGTCTTGCTTTCAAGACATGATCTCTGATCTCCTCTGCCATTTTGATGAATACCTCATTTTTCTTGTTCCAAGTCCTTTTCTCCCTTCAAAGCGCTTATCTTAGCATCTTTGCCTTGTTTTCCTCTCTTAAAACCCCGATAGTGGCATCTTTATCCACAATCTTCGCACACCACTTTTGTAGATACCTTCACTAAGGTATTACTCACCATTCACCGAGACATAACCACAGGTTTGATGGTTATGTGCCTTCTATGGTACTTTTTCAATCTTTTAGATACATAAAACTCCTCACATAGGTCAAAATCAGTTCGTCCATATGAGTTTGCATGGACCAGATAGTTGCTTCCTTGTGCGCATGGTTGTCATGTCAAGGTCCATCAACTCCCATCCATACAAGTCCTTGAGGCCCACTATATTTTGGAATCTAGTGTGGATAATTTTACCTATGTCCTCATCATAGCCCATTTTTGGAACATTGTATTCACCACTTGAGCACTTCATCCTTGGCCCCTTAGGTACTTGAGCCCCAAGATTCGAGAGTTGGAGTATCAATGTGCTTTGAGTGGTGTAATGTTCGACTCTTTTACCTCTTCTCCTCCTTCCTCTTCATTTTTCATGTCTTCATCCCTTGGCTCTTCCACTTCCTCTAGTTATGTAGGAGATACAGGTGTGCTTTCTGCATACTCCTCTACCTCTTCATTCAACTTCAGCTTTCTCCTCTTCCTCTCAATTGTTTCTTTTTAGGGAGATAGTCATGGCGACCTCCTAATAGACTAAGGAGTTCTCATGCCCTATGTCCTTGTTCTTTTGAACACCCTCTTGAAGCGGTGCTCTCCTTGGACTACTTCCAAGTCCTCTTCTTCTTCTTCTTCTTCTTGGCCCTACAATGGGGTAACCGTGCGCTCAGTCTCCATCTTGTCTATAGGCTGCCTCTGGCCTCTATGCACCAAGCCACATCTATCTTCTCACTCTTCCTCCTCCTCATCCACCACTATGGTTTTTGCAAGTTGTGGGGTTGGCACATTCTCCACCGTGTGCTTACCTTTTGGTAGCCCCGAGAGCGCGAATTCAATTTCTACATATTTCTTACCTTCCAACTTAGGCTTAAGTTGAAGGTATATGTGTGTAGCTCCACTATCCCCAACAGCCAAGCTTACAGGATTTATGTTAATAACATATGATATGAGCTTCAGTGTCGTATGCCTTCACCGCACATTGAGCCTTTCAACCGGTGGAATGATGCCTAAAAGTAATGCACGGTGAAGGCATATGGCGTTTACACTATGGGCTCCAAGTCCCATCCTCATAGTAAATCATGTGATTCGAAGTGTTGGTACACCATGAATTGGACTACCTTACCCACCACCGATGGTAACTCCTTAGAATGTGCCACTCCTCTTCAAATGCCGTGAGGAGCTGGTCATACCACATCTCGTTATCCAAAATGTGCCCCCTACTCATTTTGTGGCTAACTCCCTTTCATCTTTCCTTCTCTTGTGCCTCAGACATAATATTTTGCTTTTTAGGCACTCAAAACCTTCTGGAAATGACACCATTGGATAGAGCTCTTTCTCAGCTTTCCAGAAAGGTAAAGTTTTCCTCCTAACTCCATGTATTTTTGAAGTTATGGCTCGGCGGAGTTTTTTGGGAAAAGTTTCCCCTAAAAGGCCCCGCTGGCCAATGAGATGCCGCCACGTGGCACCTAGAGTGGCGGAGTGCGGGAAATTTTGGAAAATTTTCCAAATGACCAAAAAGGTGAAAAATTCGAATTTTTGCCCGCCAACCCGATTTGGCCCTGTTTTGCCCTAAAACTTCAAATGGCCATATCTTTCGATCCAGAGCTCGGTTTTTTGCGTTCTTTATATCAATGGAAAGCTGGTGAAATTATCTATAAGATTCTGGGGTCAATTTTGCATTTTGATGGATTTTGGAGAGATAAAATTGAAAAACATCTCTGGCACGTGGTGATGAATAGAAATGACGTTTCAACCACCGTTTTTAATGAAGAATGGCTCGCATTCTCTCCCAGCATGGTTAAAAATGTCAGGGAATGGGTCTGTAAGGATGCCCATGCTGTTTTGAATGCATTTTGGTCAATGATTGAACCTCTCCCACGTTTTCCCACGTTTCTCTCTCCTGGGCTCGTCCCTTGCACTGTAAAAGCCAGATTTGGCTCATTTTCAAAGGGTGGAACATTTTTTGTGTATTACAGGTCCCCTTTCTCACCTTGGAAGTGATTTTGGTGGAATATCAGACCTTTTCTAAGAGTTTCAACTTTTTTTTTCCTCTCAAGTGTTGTAATGCAAGTGATTTTGATGATTAAAATAACAATACAGCCTTTGTGATTAGTTTTCATCCTTTGCCTGTGTTGTTTGGTTAATTTCTGATCCTTCATTATAATTATCAGTTTGTGCATGAGGTTCTTTGTTGCATTTTTATGGACTGTGTCAATCTGCAGAAGTAAAAAATGCTCACCACTCCTTTGGTGCATCACCTATTAGCATTAGTTTTAGTTTATTTGCATTCTTTATCTCTGTCTCCTTTGGAATTTAGGGTAGGATTAGGAATATAGACCTCCGCAACTTGTAAGTGATAAATCTAACCAGAGGAATTGAGGAACCAACCTCTAAACTGGAGATTCCTTTCTCATTTTGCAAGTCCCACACTTGGGGAAAGGATTCAATGTTGTGCAATCACACTGGATGCTAGTATGATCAAACTAGAAATCTGATCAACATCCAGGGGGTGCTGCTGATTTGCCACAACAGTTTTGGCATGCCCGGTGGGACATAGAAGTCTTCATCTTCATTGCAACAAAATTGATGTGCATTTGTTGCAAGTTTCTTGCTTTAAAAGAGCTATAAATTACACATCTGGCGACTCCAAGGAAGAAGAATCAGCTGGTTTTAGCAGTGCAGACCTGAAAACTCATGAGAAGAATCACTACAAGGTCAAGAGCTGGAGAAGAAGAGGTGCTGTTTGAATATCTGTAATTATCTCCAAGAATAAGGCAAAGTGGGAGGAGAATCCAAAGGTCTCCATCTCCACCAAATAGAACTCTCTCAACTCCTCCACCTGGTAGGCCTTTCATTCAATCAACAAGGGTTCTAAGGCCAATCAGAATGGCACAAAACAACCCCTATGTCAATTTCACTGGCAGCAGCCCACTTGCTCTCAATGCACAAAATCCAATCCTAGTTGTAGCATTGAAGAACATTCCATACTTCACTGGAGAAAATCAGACCACTCCTGGTGATCATGTTAAGGATATTGCTAACATTTGTGTAATCCATGAGATCAATGAGATGCAAGTTGTTGTCAAATTGTTGGCATCTTCATTCAAAGGGAAAGCTTTGCAATGGTTCAGGAGTCTTGCCTCAGGTTCTATTCAAAATTGGAATCAGCTATGTATAGCCCTCCATGAGTAGTTTGGGGAAAAGGGAGACAACTTGTCCCTTTTGGAGCAGCTGACAACTATCAAAAGAGCTCCCAATGAGTAGCTGACTGATTTTAATTTCAGATTTCAAAGGACTTGGGAGAGAATTCCAGTGGCAGTCAGGCCAACAGCAGAAGGTGCTTTTCTTTATTACCTTAAAGCTTTAAATTTTGATATTTCTATGTTAATTCAGTCCATGGGAGGCACAACTATCCCCATTGCTTATAGCATTGCCATTAGAGCTGAAAATTGTTTGATTCAAGCTGGCAAGCTAGCTCCTAGGCCTCCAATGCCATTATTTCCAAGTTTAGAGAGCCCAAGTACTAGCCAAGTGCCTAATTTAGCTTCTATTCCCACTCCTAGAAATCAAAATTCAAGTGAAGCTTCCACTTCATCTTCTAGTGCCTCAAATGAACTTCAAGAAGTCATGAAGCAATTGCAAAATCTAGGTAATGAGCTGGTTACACTCAAAAGGCAGCAAGCTCAAGGTTTTAGACCTTCCTTCCAGCCTCAAGCTCAGCCTAATAGGTAGCCATATCAACCCCAAAGACCACCCAATCTAGCTGCAAATCTAAATCAAGCAAGGCCTCCTGCCAACAGACCATTTCAGCCCTATAATCTCAATGCTACATCTCGCATTCAAAGCATTAGTGCCAAGACAAAACAATATGGCTCAAGAGTATGATTGGTGTTTCCCATGCAATGAACCTCATAACTAGTCCATGTGCTTCAACGGTGCCTTGAATCAAGCATTAATGGTGACAACAACTGGTGTGGAGGGTGAAGGTAGTCAAAGAAATGACCAGCAACAAGAAACATTCCAGCAGCAATCAGCTCCAAATGATACCACACTTGTAAACTGGCAGCGGAATATTTTTGTGGCATGAACTGATAGTTTCCCAAAGTGTTGCAACCAACACAAGGTCAAAGAGGAGAAATTTGGGTGAAGAACAGCCATTGGCCCCAAGTAATTCATGACCTTCTATCACTCCACAAACTATTGGCAAGCAAAATGCAATCCCAAGCACACAAGGACTGCCTAAAATAGTTCCTAGGCCAACTCAAATGCCAGTTGTTGCTGCCCATATACAAGGGATGAATGTGTAGGCCAAGGGACAGCAAAAGGATACTTCATCCCCATTCAATATCATTGATCAGATGAAGAAGACAAATGTAAACATATCAATGTGGGAATCACTATCTATCCCAGGCCAAAGAGATTTGCTACAAGCTGCCATGAAGGACTGGTCAACTTCAAATCAGCAAGTCCAAATGCAAGAGAAGGTGCTCACAAATGTCGCCCAGCCTGAGGGGAATCATGGAGGACAACAAGGTAAGATGTTGAAGCCCCCTCCATTCTATGTTTCATTGATCATTGGGAACCAATTAGTACACAATTGCATGATTGATTCGGGGCAAGTAGTTCAGTAATGCCCAAGCAAATAGCTGATCAGTTGGGAATTTAGTATGAAACCATATCCAAAGGGGTGGTATAGTTGGATGGGACAGCAGTAACAACAATTGGAGTGATTAAAAACTTGAGTCTTACTTTGCATGCCTGTCCCAACGTGGTTGTTTTGCAAGATGTCTCAGTAATAGACCTTCCACCACTCTTTGCCCTATGTTTGTCAAGGGATTTCACAACTAAGATTGGAGGTTACTTGTCTGCTGATTGGTCACACATGTTGTTCAGAACAAGATATGGAACCAAAGCCACAATCAGGTCTGAACCTATTGCAAACTTTCACATTGAGCCTTACACTCCAAGTCAGATTAATGCCAATTGTTCAGCGTTTGATCAAGAAGATCACCCAAGCACTGATGAAGCTGACACCAAGGTAGGAAGTATCCCAGATTTAACTCTTGATGAATGGGCTAACAAGGTGCATGCTTTTGATCCTTATCAAGAAATAGAAGAATCTGAGTTAGGAGTCTATTGCATGCATGAAGAAAATCAGCCTATTCCTAGCATCACCAAGCCAGACCACAAGGATGACAATGAGGTATGGCAGTTGTTTTTTGATGGATCAAGGAGTAGACAAGGTGCAGGAGGGGGAGCCATGTTGGTTTCACCTCAAGGAGTTAAGTATTATTCAACTTTTAGATTTCAGTTTGCATGCTCTAATAACACTGTTGAATATGAAGCCTTGGTGCAAGGACTACATTGGGCAATCAAGAGAGGAATAAAGAACTTGCAAGTCTTTGGTGACAGTGAGTTGATTGTCAACCAAGTCAAGGGGCAGCATGTTGTCAAGAATGATCTACTCAAGTGCTACAAGAACAGGGTGTGGGACCTCATTGAATATTTTGAGGGTTTTGGCATCAAATCCATTCCTAGGAAAGAGAACCAAGCTGCTGATAGGCTTACAGCAGTTGGGGCAGCCTTTGACGTTGTTGAAAGCATTCAAAAGGACAAGGTACAGCCAAACATCCATGTGATTGTGAGGCCTTCAGTGCTAGACAACAATGTAAGTTGGCAAGTATTTGAGAATGATCAGCAAATCATCCATTTCTTGCAAGAAGAGGCTGAGTTCTCAGCCAAAAATCAGAAAAGTTGGAGCAACAATATGGTGACTAGGCGGTGCAGCTGAGAACCAATAAACTACCAAAGGGGCTTATTACTTTGGAGTCCATTTTCAATCCTAATGATCAGTTTAGGAAGGAGAAAGCAAACATCCAAGTGAAGGAAGAAGATTCAGTGTCCATCTCGGTAGGAGAAGGCAAATCACTCCAAGTTGGCAAGATGACAACTGAGCAAGAAAGGTATGAGTTTATACAACTTTGTCAAGAATTCCCTGATGTGTTTGCTTGGAGCTATGAAGATTTGAAAGGTTTCAATCCCGAGTTAGCTCAACACACCATTGAATTGGATCCAAATACTAAGCCCATCAGGCAGAAACAAAGGCCAGTCAACCCCCACATGGAGCCTCTCATGAGAAAAGAATTGAATAAGTTGATAGAATTAAGAATCATATTCCCTATCAAGCATTCTAGTTGGGTTGCCAACTTGGTTCCAGTCAGAAAGAAGAGTGGGGAAATTAGATTGTGTGTTGACTTCAGAGATTTCAATAGAGCATCTCTTAAGGATCATTACCCACTTCCTTCCATGGAGCAAATTTTACAAGTTGTTGCTGGCTCGAGAGGTTTTCACTACTTGATGGCTATTCAGGGTACAATCAGATTATGGTGAAGGAAGAAGATCAGTTCAAGACAGCCTTTACAACCAAATGGGGAACTTATGCATACAGGAAAATGCCATTTGGGCTGTCCAACACGGAGCTACCTTCCAAAGAGCAATGGACATGGCGTTCAAAGGTTTGATTAACAACATAGTGTTGATATATCTTGATGATATCATTGTTTTTTCAAAAAATACAGCAGACCACCTCTCTCATTTGAGACAAGTGTTCCAAAGGTGTAGAAGATTTGGAGTCTCCTTGAATCCTAAAAAATGTATTTTCTTAGCTCATGAAGGAAAGCTCCTTGGTCACATTGTCTCCAAAGAAGGATTAGCAATTGATCCAAAAAGAGTTGAAGCCATAAGAGCACTACCATTGCCAAGCCACAAGAAGGCCCTCCAGAGTTTCTTGGGGAGAATAAATTTTGTTCGGAGGTTTGTCCCAGATTTTGCAGCCCTTGTCAAGCCCATCACCAAGATGTTAAAGAAAAGCATGGCTTTCAAATGGACAGCAGAAGGCAAGGAGAGTTTTGAAGCAATCAAAGAAGCCATCTCTCAAGCCCCAGCTCTCATCAACCCGGATTTCTCCAAGGATTTCATCCTCTATGCATTTGGGGGTGATGACACTATCTCTGCAATTTTGGTACAACAGAACAAGGACAATGATGAGCAGCCAATTGCTTTCTTCAACCAAATCCTAGAGGACTATGAGGTGAGATATTCTTTCATTGAGAAGCATGTTCTTGCAGTAATCAGGAGCTTGAAGAAATTCAAGCATCTAGTTTCAAACAATAAGGTCCAATTGTTGGTTTCTCATGCGGGAGTTAAAGACTTCCTCCTCAACAAAGACTTGAATGAAAAGAGAGCAGGTTGGATTACTCGTGTCATGGAGTATGACATAGAGATCAAGGTCACCAAGTTGGTCAGAGGAAAAGGACTGTGTGAGCAGCTGATTTTGAGCAAGCAAAAGGAAGCATGCAATGAGAAAGAGACTATTTTGAAGTTGCAAGACAACCATGAGCAAGGAAGCACTCAAGAGGAAAATAATGGTGTCCCCACTCCTTGCTGGACCCAAAGTATAATGCACTTCCTAAGCACATGCCTATGCCCTCCAGAGATGAACAAGACCCAAAGAAGACACTTCAGATTGCAGGCTATCCCATATGCCCTTGTTGATGGTGTCTTGTTCAAAAGAGATGTGAATGGAGTACTGCTGAGATGCATTGGTACAAATCAGATTCATAGGATGTTGGAAGAGTTCCATGGTGGACCAGCTGGTGGTCATTTTGCACCAAGAGTGACAGCTCTAAAGATCATGAGGGCTAGTTATTATTGGCCCAAGATTTTCAATGATTGTTATGCATGGATCAAGAGGTGCAAGAATTGTGCATTTTTCACAGGTAAAGAGAGGCTAGCTGCCCTTCCATTGCATCCAATTTCAGTTGACTAGCCATTCATGCAATGGGGTTTAGACTTCATTAGAGTTATTAATCCCAATTCGAGCCAAGGGCACAAGTGGATTTTAACAGCCACAGATTACTTCACCAAATGGACTGAAGCAGTAGCACTCAAGGAAGCAAATGAATCTAGCATCCTAGACTTCTATGAGGGAATAGCAACCAGATTTGGTGTACCTGCTACAATAATATCAGATAATGCATTGGCATTCATCGGGTCCAAGGTGACTGAATGGGCTGTCAAGAACAGGATCTACCTAAGTACTTCATCAAACTATTACCCAGGGTAATGGCCAGGCTGAATCTACAAACAAGAACTTGTTGAGGATCATTAAGAGGACTCTTGATGAAAATCAGAGGTCTTGGCATACTAAATTGAAATCAGCTTTATGGGCTGATAGGATAACTCCTAAAATATCTACAAGTAACTCTCCATTCAGGCTTGTTTATGGGAGAGAGGCAATTTTTCCCATATCACTTGAGTTGCCAACATTGGAACTCATGAAACAATTGGAGTTGTTGGAGTTTGAGCCCATGGAAGTTAGATATGCAGAATTGATGGAGCTCCAAGAAATCAGAATCAGGCATCCCAAGCAATGGAGAAGGATCAGGCTTTGATAAAGAAGACCTTTGATAGAAAGGCCAAGAATAGATCCTTCCAAGTTGGAGATCTAGTGTTAAAATGGGATGCAGACGAGAGAAAACCGGGAAGGCATTCAAAATTTGATGCCATTTGGAGTGGCCCATACATGGTCACAAAGTGTAAGGACAACAATGCCTTCCAATTGTCTTCATTGGATGGCGAAGAACTGCAGATTCCAGTCAATGGGATCCATCTAAAGCATTGCTACTAAAGGGAAATTCTCCACCTTGTAAATATTAGCTTAGGTTTTCATTCCTCCAAGTGCTTGTGCACATTGTTTTGTTGTAGGTTAGTTTTGCTTTCCCTAAGTGCTTTGGCACAGGCTTGTTGTTCCTGGGAATGTGTTTGCAGGCCTTGCTCCATCAGGTGATATTCCATGTTCCTCCTTGCAACGTTCTAGTCAGTTGGGGTATCAGATAGAAAATCAGGTGACTCCATGCCCAATGGATTGCTTCAGGCAACTGGTAACTTCATCCAAAGGTAGATGACCCTCTGAGTCGCCAAAATTGTTATCCAAAATGTGCCCCCTGCTCATTTTGTGGCTAACTCCCTTTCATCTTTCCTTCTCTTGTGCCTTAGACATAATATTTTGCTTTTAGGCACTCAAAACCTTCTAGAAATGACACCATTGGATAGAGCTCTTTCTCAACTTTCTAGAAAGGTAAAGTTTTCCTCCTAACTCCATGTATTTTTGAAGTTATGGCTCGGCGGAGTTTTTTGGGAAAAGTTTCCCCTGAAAGGCCCAGCGGCCAATGAGATGCCACCATGTGGCACCTAGAGTGGTGGAGCGCGGGGAAATTTTGGAAAATTTTCCAAATGACCAAAAAGGTGAAAAATTCAAATTTTTGCCCGCCAACCCGATTTGGCCCTGTTTTGCCCTAAAACTTCAAATGGCCATATCTTTCGATCCAGAGCTCGGTTTTTCACGTTCTTTATATCAATGGAAAGATGGTGAAATTCTCTACAATATTCTAGGGTCAATTTTGCATTTTTATGGAGTTTGGAGAGATAAAATTGAAAAACATCTCTGGCACATGGTGATGAGCAGAAATGACATTTCAACCACCGTTTTTAATGAAGAATGGCTCGCATTCTCTCCCAGCATGGTTAAAAATGTCAGGGAATGGGTCTGTAAGGATGCCCATGCTGTTTTGAATGCATTTTGGTCAATGATTGAACCTCTCCCACGTTTTCCCATGTTTCTCTCTCCTGGGCTCATCCCTTGCACTGTAAAAGCCAGATTTGGCTCATTTTCAAAGGGTGGAACATTTTTTGTGTATTGCAGGTCCCCTTTCTCACCTTGGAAGTGATTTTGGTGGAATATCAGACCTTTTCTAAGAGCTGCAACTTTATTTTTCCTCTCAGGTGTTGTAATGCAAGTGATTTTGATGATTAAAATAACAATACAGCCTTTGTGATTAGTTTTCATCCTCTGCTGTGTTGTTTGGTTAATTTTTGATCCTTCATTACAATTATCAGTTTGTGCATGAGGTTCTTTGTTGCATTTTTATGGACTGTGTCAATCTGCAGAAGTAAAAAATGCTCACCACTCCTTTGGTGCATCACCTATTAGCATTAGTTTTAGTTTATCTGCATTCTCTATCTCTGTCTCCTTTGGAATTTAGGGTAGGATTAGGAATATAGACCTCTGCAACTTGTAAGTGATAAATCTGACCAGAGGAATTGAGGAACCAACCTCTAAACTGGAGATTCCTTTCTCATTTTGCAAGTCCCACACTTGGGGAAAGGATTCAATGTTGTGCAATCACACTGGATGCTAGTATGATCAAACTAGAAATCTGATCAACATCCAGGGGTGCTACTGATTTTCCACAACAAGCACCAAAACTAATCCTTTCACAAGTGTGCACTTCCTCAACTATGGTCTCTATAATGTAGTCTGTTATGTTTTAGACCACCCCCTGTGACATCTTTCTTGCGACATGGAGCCACATTGTATTCACCTACGACCATCTCTCCTAGTCATTCAATTTTGTCACTAGGTGCACAACCTTTGCTTGTACCATTGGGTACTTCTTTAGTTTGTCATGTCCATTCTACACGGACCCTTATATACCCCAGTTCCTTTCATGTTTCCATGATTGCTGCCTTATCAGTTAGGTCACTGTCCAGATCTACCCCTGTCCCTTTTAACCCTGTTAATGTTGAGATCAGCGTTGTTGTAATCCTTACCCTTCTTCCGAAAAAGTAGAAGAAGTCCTCATGGAATCTGATCATGAGCCACTGGTAAAGAGGTTCATATTTACCAAAGTATGGGAGCTCATACAACTGGTATACTATGATTTGTTTTGAAATCTTTCTCCCAAAGTTGTCATATACCGACATATCCTCTATCGTGCACTTATTGGTCTTGGTATTCAACGGTGCATCTAATTCCTTCTTATTATCAGAGGTTCGGTGGTTGTACTCACTCACCTTGAAGCTTCATATGTGGGAATCCTACTCTTGCACAATTATAATTCCTTCTAGATACTACATTTCTAAAAAAATCTCTCAAGAGCAATTTCAGCTTCTACCTCCACTTTCTTCTTTCCTTTGGCTCCTGTAATGTGTGCTTTCTTTAGTGTCATCATCAAATCTCAAGTTTCTTCTCTCTATGGTGAATAAATCCAAACCCTAGTTCAAACCCACATGCCCTAGATTTCCTCAAAGCATGTTTTCTTCACTCAAACCCTTCACCAATGGGGACACAAGCTTCTTCTACGCACAAATCCACTCTCCACATCTGGTTTCACACTCTTCACACCTCAATACTCTTCGCTCAACTCGGTCGCACTTAGCTCTTTCAAATTCTTACGATTACAATGGTAAAAATGAACTCACATCATGTCCTTATATAGATTTTCAAAAATTTAGTGCATTTATTACTCCTTCACCTACCAACAATCCTCTTATTAATTGACCATTTTCACACTTTCTACGTGGTACATCTTTGCGCCCAAGCTATAACCTTCCAAAGATGTCTTCCTACCTTCCGGCCTTGGACTTCTCTTCAACGTACTCCCATGTGCCCAAGTACCTCACCACTGTGCCTTCCTTGGTAGTTTCCATGGCCTCTTGCTTACCTCACGTTATATTTGTTCCTTCATTTATCTCCATCTATGGTCCTCATTTTAGAAGCAATCTCTTTTCTAACAACTCTCCAAACTTGAAATAGCACCTATAGTATTTTATTCCTTTATGTGTACCCATTTTCCAATAGTCTTGTACCTAGTTATCAATAACCACCCCACACAAATGGTATGTGTAGTCCTCTGCGCATAAAAATTCTTCAAATAGTAATTAGCTTCTAGCAAGACGTAAACACACTTATTACACAAAAACACCAACTAAATTGACAAAGCATAGCGATGAAGAAGGAAATACATTAAGGGAATAAATAATTGAAAACCTAATCTAAATGGAAATGTTGCCTTATTACAAACACTAAGAAGACTTATTTATAGTAGGGTTTCACCCCACTCCCGTTGAAGTAACCGAGTAACCATATTCCATCAAGCACCTCTAACTAACAAAAGCATGTTTCAAGTATATGAGTGATAACATACGGTCCCAACCAATGTACTTTAAGTTTTCTGGATGGCGCAAAAACTTAGAATCATAAAGAAGCACCATTTTTCCAATCTCAAACTTTTTGTCCTTGATGTGCCTATCATGCCATGCTTTCTGCCTAGCCTTTTCTTGCTTCTGACTCCAACGTGCTATTGCTCATCGCTCATCCAAACTTGATCAAATTTTCAATCCATTCTTCTAATGCTTGCTCATCAGCTAGACCTCCAAGTGCAATATGCAAAGAAGGTAACATGAATTCCATAGGAAGAACTGCTTCATGCCAAATACTAACTGAAAGAGTGTGGCCTTGTTCAATCTTTTATATGTTGTTATATACGCCCAAAGCACATCAACAACTTTTTCATCCCAATGTTTCCTTCCAACATCACAAATATTTGTCAATGTCTAGCTCGAATTTTGTTGAAAGCCTCGAAAGTGTCATTTTCCTGAGGATGATAGGGTGTAGTCTTATGGTGTGTAATCATAAATTCATCCAATAATATCTTGATTGTATCATTCAAAAATGTGTTCCCTATCACTTGTCAAGCTCAGCGGGCATCCATACCTTGTAAGAATATTTTCCCATAAAAATCTAGTTGTTGTGTAGTCTGTACAATCCTTGGTAGGTGTTGCTTCTACCCACCTTGTGAGATAATCTATGTAAGTAATGATATAGTGTGTTCCAGTTCTACGTGCAACTGGAAAAATAGGACCCACAAAGTCTATAGCCCATTTTTCAAATGGTTTTGCACTAAAAATAGGTCTTAAAGGAATTCCATCTCTTTGCCCTAGTTTTCCAAGGCGCTGATAGTGATCACATGCCTTACAATATGCCTTATAATCCTTATACAGGGTCTCCCACCACAATCCAGCGAGTATAATTTTGTGCGCAGTGGCATCACCTGCATAGTGCCCACCTGCAATACCACCATGAGCCTCCTCCATGATATTTGTGCACTCATGCTCTAAGACACGTTGGCACAATACTTCATCTCTGCCTAACTTGTATAGGTCACCACTAATCAACATAAAAGGTGCCACGCGAATGGCAAGTTATTTCTTCTCTAAGGATTTTAGTCCTTCTAGCGCCATACATGTACATAGAAAGACAACAATATCCTCCAAGTCTAAAGCCACGCGTGATGTAACCTGTATAATTGTGCATCTGGCATTGTGTCTTCAATTGTTTGTGCATATTCCCCTGATTGTATCCTTGATAAATGGTCTGGCCCATAATTACTTTTCCTTGGTTTAACCACAACTGTAAAATAAAATTCTTGGAATAAAAGCACCCATCTACATATGCGCCCTTATAAGATGGACTTATTTACCAAGTATTTCAATGTTATGTGATCGGTATAAAAGAAAAATGATGTTCTAGCAATTATTGTCTCAATTTATGTAGTGCATAGATTATTGACAAGGCTTCACGCTCAATAGTTGCATAATTTTGCTCTGCAGGGTCAACTTTCTACTAGCAAAACAAATAGGATGATCTATAATACCTTCTCCAGGCTGAGCCAACATCGCACCAATGGTCATGCCAGAAGCATCCACATATACATGAAATGGTTGGTCCCATGAGGGAAAGCACATAATAGGCACTGTGGTAAGTTTCTCCTTTAATGTCTCAAATGTGCGTTGTTGCAGTTCTCCCCAATAAAATGTCCCTTTTCCTTTTAGTAATTCTTCCAGGGGTATGGTAACCTTAGCATACCCTTTGATAAAATTTCTATAATACCAGTGTGACCTAAGAATCCATGCACCTCACTTTGACTTGTAGGCTCTTCTAGGCCTATAATAACTACAACCTTAGTTGGATCAACCAACAAACCTTCCTTACAAATAATGTGCCCTAACAAAGTGCCAAATGGTGTAGCAAATACGCACTTCTTGATGTTCAAAGAAATACTCAATTGTCTACATCTTTCAAACATTAAGCACAAATTGTCACAATGATCCTTAACAAGTCCATACACCATCCAATCATCCAAGTAAACCTGCAAAAAGTTGTGGATGAAATCCTGGAATGCTTGAACAACTATGCGTAAAAATACAGCAGGTGCATTTTTCAAACCGAACGACATCACAGTATATGCAAAACTTCCCCACTCAGTGGTGAAGGTTGTTTTCTCTTGATCCTCTTGTGTAATCCTGACCTGATGATACCCAGAGAATCCATCCATGAAAGAATAAATTTTATGCCCTGTAATGCCTTCTAATATCTCTTCTATGAAAGGTGTAGGAAAAGGATCAATTACACATGTAGCATTCAGTTCTTTGTAATCCACACAAATCTAAATCCGACCATCCTTCTTTATACTGATAACCATGGGCTAACCCACTCAGACTCTTCTAGGGGCTTGATGATGCTAGATTTCAACATTTTGTCAATTTCTTCCTTAACTTTGACGCGTAAGTTAGGGTTCATTCTATAGGGTCTCTTCCGACCGGTCATGCACCTTCCTTAAGCTTGATCTTCATCTCTCCCAATGATTCATGCACACCTTTTAATTCATGATATCCCCTAGGAAATAAGTCCTGAAAATCCCTAGTAACTCTATGATTTTGCCACTTCAGAGTCAGACCAATAATCCCCAATTATGGCCTCCTTAGGTTCAGTATCTGTGCCAATATTCACTTTCTTTGTCTTCATAGGTTCATGATATGCACATATTCTTATCCACACTATCCAAAACATCGTGCATCCCTATTGAATGATTGACATCCATATTTTCTAATTCTTCATCATCCACTATGTAGACCATCTTTCCTTTTTCTTTCTCAAAGCAAGCACGCTGAAGTAACATGGAGTCTATTTCTTCTTCTTCATCAAAACGTGCTCCTAAGTTTGTCTCACCAAATAACTCCTAAATGAGTTCTTCACCTTTGCACTATCTCCCATAGTTAAGTGCTTTATAACCTTTAATGCCTCTTCTACTGGAGGTTTAGTAGAGAAGTAGTCAAAAGTATGGATCATTCCTACAATCAAATCCTGCCAATTTCTAGTCTCTCTATGGAGCTCTACATATACATACCAAGCGTGTGTGTATCCTTGTAAAGTGGAATAAAATTTGTGCACCTAGAGTGAAGGTGGTAAAGCTTCTTACCCCTCTGTCCATAGTCTCTCACATTGTTGAATGTGGTGTTGAATAGGTTGATTACCATCATAAGTGCAAATTTGAGTAGGTGCATTGCTTCTATAAAACCGAGTTGAAAGAGCAATCATGTTTCATTCCATTCCATAAGATTATCTCTGTGAACTACCCACCAGACGCATTACTATCCTACGCAGGTCATATGTTAACATATTTCTTCTCTCAACTTGATTTGTCCACTACTCCTCCATGGATCGCAGGAATACCGTAGGATCTTCTTCTCCAGTGTACCGAGGTACAGGGTTATTACCTATTCTTCTAATAGAATGAAGTCCACTTTTCCATGTAAATGCACTTCTTACTTCACACCCTACCAATTCATAAGTACCGTGAGCCCAATTATCGAAAGCAATACTCATAGTATCACTAATAGATTGTGCATCTTCCCACTGAAGGATTCCTTCCTTAGATGGTTCAATAACCTTCGGGTCTTTAATGGACACGCACACAGATCTGTTTAAATCTTCCTCACTCAAAGGCTCAACATACGGCGCATATTTTCCATCTGTTAAAGGGATTATAACTCGTTCCTCCTTATTCTCAAAACTGATGTATCCTTTGTTGAACCGTAAATCAGCATTATTTGCATAACACCAAGGGAACCCAATAAGAGTGGAAATTGTTCTGCTTCTACAAGTGTTAAAACCTCAAAATCCCCAATGAATTTGGCCCCTTGTATAGTAATGGATGCATCTTTCAAAACTCCTATGGGAGTGGCCTTAGTCCAATTAGCCATAAACAACACATTGGAAGATGGCTGCAATGGAGGTCTCCCCATCTGCACCCATGCATCTAAAGTAAGAACATTGACTTTTGTGCCTGTGTCAATCAATATATTTCTCAAAATCCATCCATCCACAACAACATTCAGAGTGATCTCCTTGTCATAGTCTATGCTATCAGGGGGAAGATTTGCATGCAGGATCTATCGTCTATTCTCAATACTTACGCGCGAGTGTTTCCCTTCATCCAATTCCCTAACAATGGAATGATATTCTCTTGGTGCAACATTTTGCACACCTCCCTTAAGTCATCAATATCAGATGGGACCTTCCCTGCTTCTTTTTCCTATTCCATATTCCGTGATTGCTCTTTCAAACATTGCATTTCATGCTAAATATTTCTAAGGATCTCCATGGTCTCTTGATAAACATCCTTATGATGGGTAGGATCTGGGTACCTTGCATGTAGAACCTCCTCCTTAGTGATGGTAGGCTTCTACTGTAACGCTTCTTTGGTGCATGTCACTTCAGCATGTATAGTAATCTTTACGATTAATGCCTCAGGTTCTGGTGTCAACTTGGGCATCCATTGATTTTCCACATGCACTTGTATCCTAACCATCCATGCACCTTTGTTTTCTTGTTTATGTTGCTTACTAAGATGCTCATATAAGTCCAAGCATTCCTCATAGCTATGATTATTTCCACAGAAATAACATGAAATATTTTGGGACATTCACACCTATAGTGGTCAGGATATCCGCATGTAAAGCACATCCCGTGAGGAAACTTGCCTCGTCCACCACCATGGCCTCGGCCTCCGAATCCACCATGGTATCTGTGCCCTCTTCCATGACCTCCTTCAAAATGCCCCTCATTCTAATCATAGCATGCTTGATTGTGATCTCAATCCTAGTGCTCATTCTTGCCTTTAGAGTTATCTGATACGCTTGTCTATCTCATGCCAATATCTATAACATCGTGGATCGACCAATTAATATAGTCCTTGGTATCATGAGTTGTGGACCAAAAAATCTTACAATAGTAGGATACATTCTTTCTTATCATGCGTTGTAGTAATGGGTAGTGGCTAGCATCATGGTTCAAATGACATATCTCACAATCTAACAGTAATTAACGTCATCGATCTATGGGGAAAACTATCTTTGGTGTGCCCTTCCACTTCACAATCTATACACCAAATCCCCTGTGCATGTCTCATGTGTTGAATTTTTTGATAGTTTCTCCAACTACTTTGCCATAGCTGCAATCTGTGCTTCCAAGAATGGGCTGACTCTAGTATCTATACTCCCAACTACCTCAGCGTGCAAAGATGCTTCAAGTGCTTCGCATGGATCAGTGTATGTCTTATGTGACAATGCCCTTCTAAAATGTGTAATCAGTCATTCAACGAACCATTATGCATGTTGGCTTGCGTGAATATCATAGGAAAGCTTAGATAAAAGTGTTTTGAAATGGGTGTCATACTCCCGAACACTCTTAGTAGTGCCCTGTTTAATATCCTTGAGCACGCTTATACTCTTCTGCTCAAACTCAGGGATATATAACTCTTTTAAGAAAGCATCTTTTAATGCTACATAATCCACACAAGTTTAATCAGGGTCAAACTTCTGTACTAAGCTGTGTGGGCATCCTCGTAATGTAGTCACAAATTGGCTTGCCTTGTGCTCTGAAGTCATGATCTCTTTTGCATGCGCCACATTATTTCACACATGTGTACATGCTCAACAACATCTTCTATGCCCCTATACTTTGGAAGATGAAGAGACATCTCCATGTAAATATTTTGGGGTTGGTGCGGACCTTGCCCACCTGATCCAGAACCTCCTGTGTTTCCTCTGCCTCCAGAACCACCAGATCCACTAGAGCTAGAACCACCTATACCTCCTATCCTCCACCGTAGCTTGGAAGCCGAGAATCCAAAGAGGATGTACTTTCTTGTGCCCTAACATTAGTACTCTACTCGAACCCCTATGGTCAATGAGGTGGTACCACTTCCAAAAGTGAATCCAACATTTTGTGCACTTCACATTCTGTGTGGAAGATGTGCCTGAAAAAGTACCCCCAAAAAAAATGAAGACATCTGCCTTGTCATCGATGTACTTGCTATCTGACTTACTCTTGCTCCCCTACTACCTAAATTATCTTGTTGACTACTTGTCGTACTAGATACTGGAAAACCAAGCACAAGGGCTAGGTTGCCAAGTAGGTTCAGATGCGCACCCGCAGCCCAAGTCATCTATGTTGGCACACTTCCTTGTGAGGCCGAGGAGGGTTCCTTTCATGTTTCCCCCAGGATGGGGACTTCCTGAATGCTCGACTCCACGTCTCTTGTGTGAGCTCCAAATCCTTCACGAGTTATCTCTCTTCTCAACACCATCCACTCGAAATGTCACGTTGCTTCTTCTATCTCCCTCTCATGTGCCTCATTATACTTAAGATGCCTTTTCTCTCTCTCGGCTTTTACCGCTAAGTCCACCATATTTCACCAATCTTGTTCCTACCCCCGTGCATGGTGAAGTTTAGCTAGCCATCGATTTTTCTTCCAAGTTCAGGGTTACCATCAAAATCTTGATTATAGTGGAATGCCTTGTAAATAGGTTCCCCTGGGATACCATAGAAACTGAAACTCAGCTACCTCTGGACAAGAATAGGTAGAAATTGAGTACTCCAGAATATAGCTATTCAAGATGCCATGAAACCAAGTATCCACGCGTGCACATCCAAATTAAATCAACATCATAGAGGGCTTGAAATTCTTCCTACATCTAGATAAGTGTGTGATATCTTCAATTCCGTTTAGATGCATAAGCAACTAGCAATTCATATAGTTCTACCATGAAGATAGCGAAGAATCTCTCATACAAACAATCATATAGATTTTGTTCCACCCACGTGCGTGCATCAAACTCAGATCCACTATTGAATCTCTGTGCATACTCTTCTTCTAGATCTTGTATCCACTCCTCAACATTTGCTAGGGTCAATCGGTACATCTTCATTGTGAACCATCCTGAAAACAACTGAAAAATAGGTCTTAGAAATGGAACCAATGATGAAGGCTAGAATTTACCAAGAATAACCTGAGCACGTTGGCACATCAATTAGCCTATATTGAGCGCTCACCCGAAGCACGTGAAGGTACCAAGCCCCTCCTTAGAGTTGCTTGTGCAGGATGTGAACATGATGAAGAGTTAATGCATTCAAATCCATAAACATTATAACTTCCATAGATAGAACATATTCTAGATCTATATCATCAAATAATAACATAAGGAAACTATAATTAAATTCATAATCAAATTACGTCTAACACCATTGATCATCCAATTTACTCTATTATATTAAACACGGTGAATACATATAAGCTTCTTACAATAATTGATATCATAGTTTATCTACACATCGAATCGGTAACATAACTCTATAGTAGCTTTCTATATCTATCTCTATCTCAACATCTATGTATCAACATCCTCTACTACATAGCTCACTACACACATATTTATAAGTGTGGGGACTTGCCCTTCACCGCTTACCTAATTCCCAAAATAGGTCGCATGCTAAAAATAGCCATGCACCTTTATGATAATAGACACACATGCAAGTGCACTAATAATAAGCCTCTTCTAGTTAACTGTCAGTGGAAATTCTATTTTTAACTCAAACCCATGCAAAGTGCTTGATAATCGCTCTTCCAATAATAGCATTTGTGTGTTGTGCAAGTCTCTATCTTGATGTGTGCTCTACACATTATCTCAAAAAATAGCCTACAACCATGAAAATGGCTAAGTCCATGATCAATATTTCTTTCGTGTGCATTTCCTTCTCGTTCCTTTCGCACCTTTAAAAATGCCTTGCTCCCGCACGTGAATCTTCCGGTTGCTCTTTCCTTAGCAAAGATATTATTTTCTCACATGATGACATGGGCTTATGAATGTTTTTTCATATTGGTAGGGATACTAATGATGTGTTTCATGCATTGGTTGAGCCTAGAAGTGATGGTTGAGGTGATTGGAGTTTTTTTCCTCAAGATTGGTTCTTGAGTCCTAGCAGACTAGTTTGAGCAGTTTGAGAGATGGATTTGTTTGAGTACTTTGTGCCTTGATTTGGAGAATGAAGCAAGTTTCATCAGATAGTAGAGATCATGATATTTGCATTGATGTGGTTTTTTCCTTTGTGAGGTGATTTTGTGTGCCAAGTTGTTTGTTCTTGGTGACCTATTTATGGGCATGATCAACATGTTTAAGCGAGGTAGGAGAGATGGGTGTCTTGCGGTGTTGTGTCATGTTTAGTTGTGTCTCATAGACTTAGATAGTGATTTGGATTCATTCATCTTCCATTCATGTGCCCAATAAGTCTTAAAATTTAATTTTGATGTGTGAAGTCATTCACTCTTGTGGACTTGTTTTTAGTTGCTTAAAGACCTTATTGGAGGTGCTTACACATTGGTGTGCTTCATGATGAAGATGGTGGTTTCAGTTATTCTTGAGCTGGTTGATGATGCTGAGATGTTTTCCCTGAGTTATATAGATCTTTTTGTTCCTTGAAAAAAATTATTATATGCCCTTGGAGTTCATGATTCATTCATTGGAGATGAAGACCTTATTTTAGGCCTATTTGAGAGGCCTTGAACTATTTCTTGATGGTGTGACCCATTCCAAACTATATGGTTCTTTCAAGTGAATTTATATAATTGTGTAAATGTGTTTTCATATTTTCATGACTGACATTAATGGTCTTGGCCAATATGGTGTTGATGTTATGATGAGTCATGTATATAAGTGAGTTGTAATGACTCATTTGTACTAGTTGTGATGATGGGGATGTGAGCGAGCTAGAGAAGGAAAGAGAAGAGGTAAGAAGGGTCAAGGGAAGAGTTAAAAAGATACAAAAAGTGTTGAGAAGGGTTGAGGATCTTATTTTCAATTTCATTAGACTTTATCATCTTATGAAGGAGCAAGATTGAGCGAAGTAAAAGATAGAGTTGTTTGAGAGGGTTTTGAGGTATTGGAGCTGAAATTGTGATCACAATTTTTGTAGGTGCAAAAATACTTAAGTGGTCTTAGTTATCAGGTGGTTGAGTGAGTGATTTATCATCTTGGGTGGTTGTAGCCTCCTTGTATAGTGGGTGTTATACTAAATATGGGTGGGTGCTCCTTGTGAAGTGGGTGCTTCACTAAACAAATCTTGTGTGATGTGTAATATTCATGTAAGTCTTTTGAATTGAGTAATATATTCATAATTTTCAGTGGATTTTCTTCCCTTTGAGGTTTTCCCACATTATATGTTGTGTACTTGTGTTCTATTTTGGTTTATGCACTTCTAGATGATTGATACACACCTAATAAGCTCACATTGGGTATGTATGTTGAATGGATGGTTGATATGATGTATGCAAGAAAATTTAAATAAAGTAAAAATTTTGTAAGAATGATTTACCCCCTCTCATTTCATTGTGCTTCTAATAATTTGTATCAGAGAAAGGTCCTTGTGAAGCAATTCTAACATCTTGGAGGAGATCATTAAAGCACAGGTGTGGCAGGAAGTTCGGTTCAAGATGGAGTAACTCTTGTAGTCAAAATGAAAGCATGCTTTAAATTCTTGTTTGTTTACATATGGATATTTATCCGTGAGGTATGTTATTTATTCTCCATGTATCCATCTGTTGCTAATGAAAAGTCTAATGAAGATGGTAAATCAAGAATTAATACAGACCTTAAAGTATGTTTCCTAAAAGTGGACATGATTGGGTTTGTTTTAACACATTACTCATGACTATGAAAGATGGTTGTAATTCTAAAGGTAAGAGCCAAGTTGATGTGGATGATTCAAATGAAGAAGAAGAAGAAGTTGACTTCAAGAGTGAATTTGAAATTGTCCTAGAAGAACAAAAGCTTCAAAATAATAAAAATTAAAAATGAAGTCATTAAATAAGGACTATGAAGAACAAATCAATCTTCTAGAAAAGAGACTAAGAAAGAATGCTGAGGAGTTTGAAGAAATTAAAAAATAGATTGAATATCAACTTGAATTGAGTACAACAAGTATAGAAGCCAAGGAAAAGGAATGTACTCGTGTTAGAATGCTCACAACCAAGATCATGGCCAAGGAGGATGAGTGTATTAAGTTTAGTATGGATATGGAGTCATTATAGTTAGAGCTAGACCTAGCCTCAAGCAAACTAAAGATGTATCAAAGGTTTGAAAAGAGCACAAACAATTTAGATGATTTGTTGAGCAGTCAAATACACTCTAGTGATAAGTCGGGTTTAGGTTTCAAGGAATAATCTAAGAAGGAATAAATGCATGTTAAGCCTAGTTAAGGACCTGTTAAAACCATGGAGGATTTCAAAGGTCGCAATAAAGTCATTAGACTTCCCAATGCATCAAGGTATGAAAGAACTTTATATGGATATTGTTACAGTTGCAATGGTTTTAGGCATAGAGAAAAATATTGTAGAAAGATAGTCAAGAATGATCATCCATGGAGAGAAGGAAGAGATGACCAATCAAGAAACATCATTTGTTATCATTTCCATGAGCAGGGTCACATTGCTAGATATTTTCTTCATTAACCACCAAGATAGAGATAGAGGAATGAATATAAGAATGATGTTGTGTGTTTCAATTGCAATCAAGTTAGACACATTGTTAGATACTGATACCAAGAGACTCTAGACAAAGTTGGAAAGATAGATCACCTAGAGGTGAGAGTCTTATTGTTTGATTTAATTATAACAATATTGGGCATATTGCAAGATTTTGTAAATGGAGAACAAGTGGATATGAAAGGAAGATATTTATGAAGCCTAACTATGTTGAGAAAATGAAGGAAGAACCTAAAGCAATGAAGGAACCTAAAGCATCTAGTTATATTCATGATGAACTCACTAATCATATAAGTCTTTTTGTTGTTGAATAACCCTAAGAAATTTTTTTATCTAGTCAAGAAGATGATTAGAAGGATGACAGAGAAATAAAGGTACAACAACTAAGGAAGTTGAAGCTCAAGTTTGGTGACCTATCCCATGAAGACATGGGTGTTTTGCATTTCTAGATATAACCAAGTGTATAGAGTGCCTCCACTAGGTTTCATGGAGTCATCTTCTTGTTTTTCGAAGTATGATGTCTTGAATGATAGGTGCCTTTATCTAAGGAGATATTTTGTGTAGATATATAAATCATACTTATTTCTCTAGGTCTTCATGAGAATAAGCTTCCATGGATGAAGTGAAAGTGTAATCGTATGTGTCACAAGATGTTATAGATACTATAATAAAGATTATAGGATCTCATAGAACATTTTCAAAGTTAAAAATATTTTGATATTGGTGTTATTGGAATGACTTCATTAGGTCTCATATATGTGTGTTAAGTTTGTAAAAAAAGTTACAAATGTTTTGATGAAGTAATGTTCATCCCAAGGGAAGTTGTGTTCTAGTCCAAGAAGGTGTGCCTACCTACATATAAGAGTTTTCCTACACAAATAAAAATTCATTATGAAAAAGCATGTTGTGACAAGTGACAATAATGGGTTTGAGATTTCTAAAGAAGGTTCTTGAGGTTGTTAATCAATCAAAAGGTATGTCATCACATATGAGAGCTTATAAGGTGCAAATAGTTGCTCCAAAATTTATATGTTTTTCCTCAAGGTATGTGAAGTCAATTTAATATTTGTGTTCAATAATTAAGATGGTGGTGATTCATGAAAATATTTTATGCTTTGTTTTTGTTGATTTGATCCTAAATAAGAATCCCATGTATGTGTTTGGCAAGGATATAGTGTCGTGATGATAACAAAGGAAGGTTAACTATAGTCACAAATAAGGAGTCTATGATTTTCAATGGTCTAAGAGGGTTGTAAGATATTTTAAGGGCATCATGATGATATGTTGTTATTGCTCATTAGGTTAGTCATGGCTTCATATTTCATCATTCAAGAAGGAGTGTATGTGTAGGTCAAGGTGTATTACAAAGCATTCATAATTACATGGTCTTATATTGATCTATGAAGATGTTGACAATAGGACAATAGTTTCACATAATGAAGAACCAAAATTTGGGTAATTATGATCTCTCAGTAGTGTTTGAAGTTGTTATTCCATCAAATAATTTATGCCAAGTCCAAGAATGTCAAGGCATGCTCCTAGAGGGATTCAAGTTCCATGATGTTCTCCAAGTCTGTAAGGATGGATAAATAACATCAAGGGGGAATAAGTTGTCCTTTATATGATTGCCCAAGCTTGAAATTTGATCTTGATAATATAAATAAGGTATGTTGGCACTTTAAAAGAATTTGATATTGCTTAAAGGTATGTGTATGCTCGAGTAGGGAAATGTGAGATTATTGGAGAATTGAAGATGATTGTGTAATCAAGATATTGTTAAACAAGTTTGATAAACATGTTGTTTACCTAAGATCATCAATTACATGGAGGTCTAATGTATTATGATGGCTTATGGTATGTATTTTCATGTTTTGGTTAAGAATGATGAAAGAATGTACTTTAAAAAGGTGATTCTCAAAATTTTGCAATTTGTGTCTCTTTGCCTATGGTTGAAGCATGGTATGCTCTGTATTCATGATTATAAATTTATGTTTATATGAATCGCAAGGGCTTATTTTTTTCTTGAATGTCCCAAATTAACTATTTCTTTATTAATTACAAGTAAGACAAACTAATAATTAAGTGGTTGTGTTAAGGGAAAAATGATAAGTATCTTGGTATGAAGAGGCATGAAATGGGTTATCAAACATGTCTATATTTCTACAAATGTTACAAGGAATGCTTATAAAAACTCAAAGTTGAAGAGTTGTGTCTCATATCCCCAACGATTTTGAATTAATATGTATCAAGGATAGTGGTATAGAGTTCAGTGGGGAGTTATATGTCTAAATGTAAGGAAGGTAGAGTTGTCTACAACAAGATGATGAGTGTTTTTGTGAAATAGAGTCATAGAAGTACAATTACAAGGGGAATTGTTAGAAGATGATGAAATTAGGTTACTGATCAAGTATAAAGTCCAATACTATGATTTCTTTTCGGGGGGATAATGTGTTCACTCTTATCGAGGTTCATGGATCATCTATCAATTAAAATTCAAGAGGTGAGTATAAACCAAGAAGTTGAGTAAGTATGTTATTGCATTATTTTCATTGTGTGTTGTCAAGGTGTATTTCATGTCAAAATTTCCAAAGTTCCTTTATAATGTATATCAAAGGGGGAGAATAGACTCCAAAACATGAAAAATAGGTCTTGTAGGTGTCTTGCATTTGTGGTTGTCATCAATGAAAAAGGGGAGATTGTTGGGCATTATTTCTAGTTGTCATTGATGTCAAGTGTCAAATTGATGTCAAAGGGTTTCAAGGTGGTTTAGGTGTATCCACGAGGTCTCATTCATGTTTGAGCTTGAAGGTTTATTGGTAGTGTCCAAATGTGTTGTTTTGATGCATCTACACAGCTTTAGGCATGATCAAGCTAGTATGATTAGTCCAGAGATTGTATGAGGATTTCATGAGGTATTATATGGTCAATATGATGAGTCAAAGGTTTCAATTAGTGTGTAAGAGGTCAACAAGGTCAGTTCTTGAGAATTCATGGGTTGAGTCAAGTCATTCTAGGCTTGTTCCTAGACCTAGCATAAGCAGGATGAGTTTGAAACATTAAGTATGGAGCAGGAAGTCTTATATGAGCATGTATAAGGTGTCTTAAGGTTTCATATCATGCGAGGAATGAGTATCACATCATAATTCAAAGGTTTAGTGCATAAACAAGGTCCTTGTGGAGAAAAATAGTGAAAACAAGGCATGTAAACACATGTCAGTCATGGTGGTGAGAGAGTTTTAGATGCACTTGAGTAAGGATGAATATTGGGATAGTTGAAGGAGGTCATCATTGTGCTTTGGGTCAAAATTTAGGTCAAGGAATTGAAGACAAAGAAAGAAAAATGGTTTTTGGTCATACCAAGCTCTTAAGAAGGCAAAAACCATCTCGATGGTGAACTTCATTTGCTCACCCATGTGTGTGAGATTTGTATGGGAACCTGGTATTTTCAGGATGTTTTGACATGGAGCTAATATAATTTTGCAAAAATAATGAATCAATGTGGATGTCGAGCTTTATGAACAATAATTAACAAGCAGAGGTGGTCTAAAACCTTAATTAAACCCTAGTTTTGAAGCGATAGGAAAGAAATGAGTTTTATGAGATAAAAATGGATTGGGAAAGTTGGTTTGATGACTTAGTAATGTAGAGGACTCTTTAGGTCTCCTGTTGGTGGTATTTTCATGTTTCGGGTGTTTCAACAAGTAGGAGAAAAATATTAGTTTTGTGGAGATTTTTTCTTTCATGGCTAAGATGGAAGTTTCATGAAGTGAATTGAATTGTTCAGATATTTTGGAGGTGTTATAGATGACCATTAAAATTTTAGGTAGGTTGTATTAAGAAAATTTTAGTAACAAATCTACAAATTTTCCTTATCACTTTTGGTCTAGAAGATCAAAAACTTAGTCTTGTGGCTTGAGATGAATTTGATGGAACTGCATGTTATAGCTGAGTTATTTAGTCATGGAAAACTTGGTATGGTCTAACATGATGTGATTGATGCTTAGGTTTGATCTAGACAAGTGATTTCATGCTTAAGCCATAGTGGCCTAATTAGCCTTATTAGGTCACTCAAGAAGGTGTCATGGAACAGGTGTGCTTGGTTTCTTTTCTCCATGTGACATGGGCTTATGAATGCGTAAGCATGTTGGTAGGGATGTTAATGATTTTTTCCATACATTGGTTGAGATTGGAAGTGATGGTTGAGGTTATTTGAGCTTTTTCCCTAAAGATTAGTTCTTGAGTCCTAAAGAACCATTTTGAGTAGTTTGAGAGATGGAGTTGTTTTAGTACCTTTTCCCTAATTTGGTGGATGTGGCAAGTTTCATAAGATAATATACATCATGATATTTCCATCTATGTGTGTTTTTTTCCTTGGTGAGGTGATTTGGTGTGCCAAGTTACTTGTTTTTGGTGACCTAATTTTGGTCATGATCAACATGCCTAAACGAGGTAAGAGAGATGGGTGTCTTGGAGTGTTGTACCCTATTATGTGGTGTCTCATAGACCTAAAGAGTTATTTGGTGTCATGTAGCTTCAATTCATGTTCCCAATAAGTCTTGACATTTTATTTTTATGTACAAATATGTTCACTCTTGTGGACTGGTTTTTGGTGCTTGAAGACCTAATTGGAGGTACTTGCAAATTGGTGTGCTTCGTGATGAAGATGGCAATTGCAATTGTTCCTGAGCTAGTTAGGGATTTTGAGAGGTTATCCCTGATTTTTATGGAGTTATTGGTGCCTTGAAAAATTTAGTAGATGCCCTTTTATTTCATGATTCATTCGTTAGAGATGTGATTAAGCAAATCATGAATAATATAGATGCCTAATCGATTGTTATTGCAGTAGTAAATGAATAATCAATTAAGTATATAAATTAACTCAAGAAAACTAATATAGGAATGTAAAACCCTAGTTATAATGAAGGGATATAATGACTTAGCTATTTTTTAAAAATCCCAAAGGTGTGCGTAACTAGAAAACTAGAAAATTTGTAGCACGGGACTGATGCATGAAGCTTAGAAAAATGTAGATCTAGGGGAATAAGTTGGACAAGGGAACTTAAAAAGGGAAAGGGAATCTACGGGCACTACAAACTAGTAGTGGGCACCAACGACTATGATAATTCTCATAAAACCATCTTTCACAAGTCACAAGGTGTTCAATGTCCTTCACCTTTGGTCACTATAAGGTCACACAATGATCACTGAGGTCACCAGAAACCTGAAATGAAATAATGGACTGTAAAACCCCTTAAAAAGACATCAAATCCTAAAAAATAAAGATGCAAAATGAGGGGTCAAACTATCCTCAGTTGTCAAATAATTGATCTTACAACTAAGCATTGTACTACATTTTAGATCCAATGTAGTTTTGTGTGTGTGTGTGCATAATTGTGCCCTAGGTGGCTCTTGTGCATGTTGCACTTGATAGCAAAAAAAGTAACTAGATGTAGGAAAATGTAATAGATGTGTGCATGGAATAAAATAGACCCTCCTATAAAGTGTATGAAGAATAATGCATTCCCTTGACCTTGAATGAATGCTAGAATGGATGTTTGAAAGCTCTTGAATAGCCTTTAGATGTAACCTTATTTGGTGATAGCTAATGCTTAGTGTTTGGTCCTTTATTATGATCACATAACTTTATATTTATATGATTCCATTGCTTTAATTTTGCTAATAACCCCTAAAATGTTGAACACTAAAAAGATAAGATTCTCAAAAAGCTAGAAATGACCCAAAAGATGTGTACAAAGTACAAAGAGGTCAAGGGCATCTAGAGGGGACAAGAGCACCTAACACTAGCATCTTGGATGGGCATTGGTGTCAGGATGAGAAATGATGAGGAGTGAAAAGACAGATCGAGCTATGAAGAGTGTAAGACTAAAAGTGGCAACATAAAGAAGACAAAGATGGCTAAAGACATGACATAGTAATTTTTTTACTTATGAATCATATGAATAGTAATATGTAATCAGGACTAGATAATTACCCAAAGTGCATGAATTTGTGTCTACAAGATGAAGACATTGTTTTAGGCCTATTTAAGAAGCCTTGAGATGGTTCTTAATGGTGTGACCCTTGTCAACCTATATGGATCTTTCAAGTGATTTTATCGATTATGTAGATGTGTTTTCATGTTATCATGACCGACATTAATGGCCTTGGCCAACTTGTGGTTTATGTTATGATAAGTCATGTATATAAGTGAGTTGTAATGACTCATTTATACTAGTTGTGATGAAGGGGTGTGAGCGAGCTAGAAAAGGAAAGAGAAGAGGTAAGAAGGATCAAGGGAAGAGTTGAAAAGAGACAAAAGAGTTTAGAAGAGTTAAGGATCTAGTTTTTAAGGTCATTATACCTAATCATCTTATGAAGGATAAAGATTGAGGGAATTATAAGAGAAATTTGTTTGAGAGGTTTTGATGCGTTGAAGCTAAAATTGTGATCACAATTTGTTGTAGGTGCAATGACACTTAAGTGGTATTCATTATCAAGTGGTTGAGTGGGTGTTTGATCATCTTGGGGGATTGTAGCCTCCTTATATAGTGGGTGATATACTAAATAGGGGTGTGCGCTCTTTGTGAAGTGGGTGCTTCAATAAACAAATCTTATGTGATGTGTAATATTCATTCAAGTCTTTTGAATTGAGTAATATATTCAGAAGTTTTAGTGGATTTTCTTCCCTTCGAGGGTTTCCCACATTATATGTTGTATACTTGTGTTCTCTTTTATTTCATGCACTCTTGGATGATTGATACACACCTAATAAGCTCACATCGGTTATGTATGTTGAATGGAAGGTTGATATGATGTATGCAAATGAAGTTAAATAAAGTAAAAGTTTTGTAAGAATGGTTCACCCCCTCTCGATCCATTGTGTTTCTAACATGTAATATTGACCACTTTAAAATAATTTGATGTTAATTACTTTAAATTAATTCAATGTTAATTACATTAAAATAATTCAATAATTAAATATTAAGTTAGGAACTAGTCTTATTGCAATAGGTTTGAGGTTTCCGTTATGGTGAGAGTCCTTGTCTGAAAGTGTTTAGCCTTTCCAAGAAGAGTTTTCCCAACATATTCATGACCACTTTCCAACATAGGTACAAACACTTCCAAAAATTATTAATAATGTAATTATGAACCTCCTTATAGAAAGCCACGTCAAGATTCAAAGGTGATAATTAATAATGGTGTTTTATGCCACTTGACAACATATTGACAATTATTCTATTTTACTCTAATTTTTTTCTGTTGGTAAGAGATATTTTTATTTTTGTAAAAATTCATTTATATCTAGGTTTTCATTATGATTAGAAAACTTTCCCGGTAATTTTAAACCTCTATTATTATGATGGGCTAAGTTCTTAATCAACAATAACATTGATAAACCACTTATGCATAAAAACCCGCTAACAAATAAGACCTTTTGTGAAATCTTAGATATACTACAATGATAATGACATTAGTGAGGGAGAGTTCGAGTCTGTGGAGCTCTCAATCATTACATAAACACCAAACAATGTCTTAAGGGTAATTATATTTCTTTGTTAGCGTCATGTTCTTTTAATATTTATTAATTTTGTGGATTAACAATTGATATGTGCTAACAATTTTTTTAATTTTTATGCTATTAAATATGCCTTTTCGCTTGTATTTTTGGAAGAGAAAAAGTGTTTGAAGAGTTAGAATATATGGGGCAAGTGGAATCATTCAAATCCTAGAAGAATAAATGGATAGAAAAGGAAATGGTTTTTCAATATATAAAGTTTTTAAATAAATATATCCAAGCGTCTCTTATTTTTATATAATATCTTTGAATTTTTTTGTCGGCCTATAGATGATTTCCTATTGGATTTGCATTACAAACAAGGCAAAAACTTTATGAGGTTGGTATGAAGAGCCTAAGTATGTTCCACCAAATCCAAAGAGGGTAATTCGGTCTTCACCTAACAAGATTATTGATAATTTTGATGAGACGACTCTTGTTGAACTAGCAAAGAGATTGAATATATTAACACTCTACTATATATCCTTTTAAATATTGGTGAGTAGGACAACTTAGAAATATAACCTATTACGATGGATGTAGCAGAGCACTACAATGGTAATAATACTTCACCCTCTTTCTTTCATGTCTCTCATTCACCTAATTTATTTGATCATTTATGTCAATTCCTAGAAGTAGATAAAGAATTTGAAAGTAGAGAAATAAAAACTAAAACAATAGTGTGTTGTTTGGTAAGATTGATTCATATTGTATGAATTTTGAGTATTAACTATTGATTCTCAAATGTTTTGATTGTTTCTTTTTAAATGTAGTATGCAATGTTTTTACCTTGGTTCAAAGACTTAATATTTTTAGACAATGTTATTTTTAGGAATTAATTTGGTAATTTCAATCAAATTACATACATATAAACTAGGGTACTTGCAACTACATCTAACAAAAAGATTTTTATTATGCTCTTCTTTGATTTTTACTTTTTCCATATCATTCGGGAAATTTCAGTAATGAACAAATATCACTTGAGAGAAGAGTTACTGATCACACCTTTTCCTTCCTCTTAACCAAGCAACAACAACCACACCATTATTTTTTTCATCGAGTTCCTTGAGATAGGGGAGGTGGAAAATGTGAGGGTGGAAGAACTCATTTCTATGTCAAGGGATCATCTCCTTACGACTCATTTATTAAAGGACAAGTGAAAACATAACTATAAACAAATGAGTGACTCAAAATTTCACTAGATGATTATTTTTCAATTTGGGAGCATCCTCATCTAACTTCCTAAGTGTTATGTGCCCTACTCATCTAAGGGAGGAGCCTCCAACTCTTATGGGTGATCGAACCTCCTTGACATTCTTATTAGCTAGCATGACCATCCACCTACTCAAGAAGCTTGGTTTATTGATGCTTGAGAACATATCTCAAGTATCTATTAAAAAAATATAAAATAAATAAAGAAAAACAATGACATGTAAAATATTTTCTCTAGTAGATTATAAATACTTGTTCTTATAATTATAAAAATATCTACAACCAAAAAAAATAAATATGCACAACTTGACGGGAATGACAAATGGATGGTGAAATTACTAACATAAGTTATGATTGATATGTTAAGGTTGTAATATTAAGTGGTAAACCGAGTTAATAGGAACTCACAAAGACTAAATGGTCATGGCATATAACTTATGTTTAAAACATAAGCATGGTGGATCCACATACTGCATCGGCAATGTTTAAATTTAAAATATAAGAGTGACCCAAACAGGCCACCCGCCTTGATATAAATCAAGGTGATCTCTTTGAGATTGGATATAAAAAAGGTAACATATAGAAACAAGTTGTTATAAACAAGTAGATTGAAAATACATGATGCGAATGATGTGAAGTTTAATATCTACACATGAGAAAATGTATATGACAATTTATAATTCCTCCTTGAAGGTGTAATTGTTGTGGATTCAAGGAAATAGTGGGAGTCTCAATAAAGATAAGTGATTTTTCATTAGGTTTTTACCAAAAGGTTTTCCCACTTAATATTGTGTCTTGTGTTCATTTACTTTCATGTTTATGTATGCAATATAATATTCAATTCATTATAACTTATTGTACATTCATAAACTATAATCTTTGGAAATTTAATATGATGGATCTATAATGTAATATTATTTATCCACATGTTTCCTAACATGGTATCAAATCTAGTGTTTATGCATGTGTAGGATAGATATGGTTGTTTGTTATTTGCAGGTGCGAAGAATTTTGGAAAATTTCAAAATTCGAAAAACCTTGTTTTTTGCTTCGGAGTTTTTTAAGATCTCTAAATGAAAAAATCCAATTCCTTGTAAATAAATTGAATTTGGAAGTTTTGAAAGTTTAAATTAAGTGTGGAAGATTAAAATCAAGTGTGTACTTGTGTTCCTTTCTCCCACATCCTTCTAAGTGATTGGAATTGTGTTTTTGGTCATATGCGGCCTTCTTAGTGTTTCCAGTCTTTCATGGAATTTCTACATTTTGTGTAGCTTATCTAAGTGTTACTTGGTTTTTCCTTAGTTATGTGGCTTACTTAAGTCTTTCATGGTTTGTTTAAGTGGTATGTGGTTATTTATTTTCTTTGTGGCTCTCTACTCTATTATGCTTATTATTTCCTTATTATACGATATGTTAGAAACTTAGACAACGAAAGGGCGATGAATCAATGTCAATTCAAATTTTATATGGCTATTCCACTTTAATTAGATTCTTAGGTTTTGTATTAGATTTTTATAACACCAAACACATGTAACAAAAAGACACACACAAGAGAGAGACAAGGATTTTTAAGTGGGAAACCCAAATTGGGAAAAACCCCACCGAACGAAAGCATTGAACTCACAATGGTTATAAGATTGTTGAGCTATAACTCAACCAATGAAGTAACTACTTCATATCAAGCTACAACTTGATGATTTGCAAGCTAAAACTTGAAATAAAGCCATTACTTTCTTATTTTGTTGAGATACAATTCAATGATTACATAGAATTTGATCACATAATTTAATGTTTTGTTAGACAATAAATTATGACCCTATATCAACTTACCAACTCTCTCACACCATCTGCAGTTTGACCATCTTCTTCAATTCACTATTCACTCTCTCATTGTTCTCGAAATTTTCTACACATTCTTTGCCTCCTTTTCATTCTAATCTCAAAACTCTGCATTCTCTTATTTTTCAACAACTCCATTCACTAACATGTTTTTACTCTCACAACCTTTTCTATTCTATCTAATACACCATCGCACTTTGTAACACCATCAACAACACTACACTTCCCAAAATATGTTTTTATATACCAATTAATGACACTCGACCTTTTCACATTCTTGCTTTTACAACTCTCCTCACATCTTACATGTAATTTCTCGAGCTAGAAAGCCACTAAACACCCTTTTACAACTTCTATCTTTTTGTCATGTATTCATTTTTGGACTTTTGACATCCCACATGCCTAACTTTTCACTAAGAATTTTATCCTAACTTGTAAAAAAGGAAGATGAAATTTTTTTCCTTATATAACTAATGTGTATCCTAACATACAACTAATAAGACTCTACAACAGTTTTAATTAGTTCATCAAAAGATTGGGAAGAAGGACCTTTCAACCACTGACAACCCGAGATACTAACAAAACTCCTTCTTATCCAAAAAGATGCATTGTAACATTTACAACACTAATATCTCAAGTGAGCATAATAATAGTTACAAATAATCCTACTTGATGTTCATGTTACAAAACCTTTGAAAAAACCTTGTAACTTCTTTACATCTTCCATTTCTTGCTTACTCTTCTTCATTATCTTGCCAAGACTATGACCTTCAACTTTGCGAAGAATCAAGAGTTTTGAAGACATCAACTATCTCAAGAACTTATCATCAAAAATTATTTCTTCAACCTTCAAAGGATGTTGAGAAAAGATCCATATGATCTCAAGAAGATGAACAAACTTATATGGTCTCGGAGATGTGAAACATCCTAATTCAAGAAGCTCATCACAATTTACAAGATACAAACTAGACCTTAGGATCTCTCAATGCTTGGAGCAATATTTTTTCAATCAAATAAGTCACCAAGTGAATTTCTTATCCATTATTTAGTGTTCTTGAGCTGAATTTTACCTTCATTTGAGTGGATTTAGTTGGTTTCCTCAAAAAAAAATTGTGTATCGGACTTCTAGACCTTGAATTAATTGTTGTTACGCTCTACTAACACTTTAAAAACACATTCAAATCCAACCAAATATGATTCAAGCCATATTTTGATCTTACGTCGTGAGAAGTATCATGCCCTTATCCATAGAGAAAAACATAAAAAAACTACTTGCAAGACTATGAAAAGAGCTTAAACCCTGTCTTGAAACAACTATCATGGAGAACTCGGTGAATGCTTAAAGGTTCACTTGAAACTTTAAAAATGGAAAAGAAACCACTAGACAGAGGAATCTTCAAGATTTCATTAATTTATGGTGGTTCCAAATAAAAATACATGCAAACTTCCCTCAAAACCCTAGACAGAGGGTTTGTTGGGACCGTGCATGCCCGAGAGGCCAAAAATGAATTTATCACTCAATATTTTATGAAATTTAAAAATTTCAACTTTTCATCTTTTCCAAGCTTTCTCTTACTTGGAAACACTCAAAAATATACCCAATAACTAAAGAAGCGGTGTATACTATAGGAAATATTTTGACAATGCTCTTTATATCAAGATAAAAGTTACTTTTGGATCTCGACACACATTCGAGAGGTTTGAGAGGACCTATAAATTTTTGTATACCTTATTTCAATGCTCAATGAACATCCAAAACCAAAATTTTGCATTCACTTGTTAAACCATGCTTGTATAGTGGAACTCGGACTACATCGTGACCAACAATGAGCTTCACAAACTTAAACTCAAGCTTATACACAACTCCAACACCTTAAAAGCATGTATTGTAATGTGTAGGCCATTTAAAAAAATTTAATGATATGAAAATCATGAGCTTATGAGGTAAGGATCACATTTTGCAACTCAAAGAACACACTTTAGGAATTAATTTAAGGTAAAAGAAGGAATTTCTACTTCACATTGATTATTTAACACAAGATTGAACATTAATCATGCACCAAAGGCTAGTAGAGAGTTTTAAATCCTTTTTCAAGCTCATCATTTGATTGAGACACAACTTCGGACTGATTATTCCCACATTACACTTGTAAGACACCAACTTGCACACCTTGAGTATGCCTTGTATTGAACCTAAAAATATTGCAAAACATTGATGGCTAGAGACATCATTAATCAACCTTGAAAATATTTGAAATATCTCAAACAAGATATTTGAAGACCAACAAACCAAATTTACTTCCATCGATTCAAGAGGATGCCTAGGAGAGAGAAAAATAGGGTTAGAAGAATGATGAGAACTTTCTTGTTCTTCTACCTTTAACCCTACAACTTTTTTAAAAAACTCAGGATTGGAATGCTCTTAAAAAATTCCTTGTATGATTTATTTGAAGGAGGCCCCTGTATTTTTCTTAGATGCTAAGAAGATAAGGTGCTTAATTTGCATTCCTTAAGAAGCCAATTTTAGAAAAACTTGGATAACTTCCACAAAACTCTTCAAAACTTGATGAAACTTGACATAAAGCACTACAAGACACCCCTCTACACATTCCATAGGTTGGTTTTCCATAAATTTTCCTGTACAACTCAAACCTATCTCATTTACCTCAACATTCATTATCAGTCCTCAAAGGTAGTTTTGGTGAACATTTGAATTTTGCCTCCAAGATCTAAAAACCTTAGGATTATTCATACATGCCCTATGAAATGTTCCTAGGCTCCTCCCATGCTTACCTTGTATTTTATTGACCTGATTTATACTCATATACCTAATTAGGCTCTAGAACTAGGCCTAAATGAGCCAATTTCAACTTATAATTCCAAATTTTGATCTGAAACTCACTCCAAAAACTATTACACATACTAAAATCAACATTTGGGACCTATAAAACATCTCAGCCAAGTATATCAACCATCTCCACATGTTCAACATCATTGACCAAGCCTCGTAGTGCTCTCGAGACCACCTTGAACCATCCTAAAATCTCAAAGAACCACTTGAGGCCACTACACACCTTGAAAGACAGCTATATGTATGACATTTCACTCATCATTTTCCATCAATGCCATGTGACAACAATGATAACACCAACTAATGTAACAGGGTTCAATAATCCACCCCTTTTTCATTGATGGCAACAAGCTCAGAAACTTTGATGGCAAGCCAATGCACCAATATATTTAGATATACAAGCCAATGAATTCTTGTTTCGACACACACTCTCTCCCATTTGACATCTATGACAAAGGTGTACACACACAAAAACATGAGCAAGTATGAGTGAAAAAATGATAAAGCATGTTCTTACCTCAAGATTTTCCCCTGGAAAAATGTTGCTCTTTTTCTTGATAAAACTCAATCAACTGTAAGACTTTCTTCATCAAAAACCTAAGCCTTCTTGGAGCAACCTTGGCACTTGAGCTACTCCCCTATCATTCTGAGATCTTTAGTGACTACTAGGGGCTGATCTTACCCCCAATTTATGCCTTAATTGTTCAAAAGTTGCTCTTGGTAGAGGTTTAGTCATTATATCAGCCACTTCTTCCTTTGTAGACACATGTTCAAGCCTTATTCTTTGCTCATTGACTTGTTCCCTCAAAAAGTGATACTTTATGGGTATGTGTTTTTTCTTAGAATGCAACACTGGATTCTTCGAGACACTTATAACACTTGTGTTATCACAATATAAAGGAATAGGACCTTCACTTTCAATTTTGTAGTCTTCAAGAGTTTGCTTCATCCACATCACTTGTGTACAACAAATGGTTGTTGCAACATACTCAGCCTCACAAGTAGAAAGAGCTACAAGAGATTTATTTTTACTCAACCATGATACAAGGCACTTACCTACAAAGAAAGCTCCACTAGTTGTGCTTTTCCTATCATCAATGTTTCCTACCCAATCTGCATATGTGAAGGATTTGATTTGAAATTCATTACATTTTGGATACCAAAGACCATAATCCAATGTCCCCATGAGATACCTGAAGATTCTTTTGACAACTTGGAGATGAACTTCCCTTGGGTATTCTTGAAATCTCCCAACCAAACCAACTTCCTACATGATATCAGGTCTAGATGTTGTTGAATACAGAAGGCTTCCTATCATAGATCTATATAGGGTCTGATTTACCTTTGGTGAGCTATCTTCCTTGTTGAGTTTACATCCTACACTCATGGGAGTGCTTACTGGCTTACAATCTTGCATTTGAAATCTTTTGAGCATTTCTTTGATGTACTTTGTTTGTGAGATAAAGATTCCTTCTTTGCCTTGAAGAATTTACAGCCCTAAGAAGAATGAGAGTTCACCTAACATTGACATTTCAAACTCCTTTTCATTACCTCTAAAAACATGTGACATACTCTCATTATTGCTCCCAAAAATGATGTCATCTACATAGACAACAACAATCAATAGGTGTTCTTATTCTTCTTTTATATACAAGTTGTTATTAGCTACACCTTTTCTAATTTAATCAGTACTTGTCTAACCTACTATATCAGGCCCTAGGTGTTTGTTTAAGCCCATAAAGTGTCTTTTTCAGCTTACACACATAATCCATGTCCTCTCAGAAGAGAAAAACCATCTGGTTGTTCAATGTAAACCTCCTCATTCAAGTGCCCATTGAGGAATGTTGATTTCACATCCATTTGATATACTTTGAAGCCTTTGTGTGTTGCATATGCTAAGAAAATCCTAATGGCTTCCATCCTAGCCACAGGAGAAAATGTCTCATCAAAATCTACTCCTTCCACCTGAGCATATCCTTTACAAACCAACCTTGCCTTATTTCTAGTAACTTCACCTTTTTCATTTAATTTGTTCCTAAACACCCACTTGGTTCCAATGATGTTCTTATCCTTTGGCCTAGGTACCAGCTCCCATGTTTCATTCTTTTCAATTTGGTCCAGCTCTTCATTCATTTCATTCACCCAATTTTGATCCTTGCTAGCCTCCATGACATTCTTTGGTTCTATTTTGGACAAGAGAGCAATATTTTCTTGATTTTGAGAAATTTTCATCCTTCTTCTTGTTTGAATACTTGCTTCTTTGTTTCCTATGATCTAACTTGGTGGATGATCTCTTTTAACCTACCTTGAAGGTGCTTTAGTATCAGGTCTTTCTTCTTCTTCATCTTCTTCTTCTTGTTCAACTTCTGAAATTTCATCATCATCCTAATTTGCAACAGTTTATGGAGTCTCCTTGGGCTGAGTTGTGACCTTCTTTGGATGGGATTCATCAATTGTGACATTAGTACTCTCAACTATCTTTTGTTGGCTCTTATTGTAGCATTTATATGTTGAACTAACAACTAAGTAGCCTAAGAAAATACCTTCATCACACCTTGAGTCAAACTTACCAAGATTGTCATCATCTCTCTTGATGTAGCACTTACTTCCAAATACTCTTAGGTGCTTCACACTTGTAGGTATACCTTTCCAAATCTCATATGGTGTCTTCTTGTGGTTAATTCTGATTTGAGCTCTATTTAAAATATATATTGTTGTGCCAACTGCTTCTCTCCAATATCCATCAGGCAATTTTGATTCATTAAGCATAGTTCTAGCCATTTCTTGTATTTTATTGTTCTTTCTTTCTACTACCCCATTTTTTTGAGGTGTCCTTACAACTGATAATTGTCTTCTTATTCCATGATTCTCACAAAATTCATCAAATTCATCTGACCAAAACTCTCCTCCTCTGTCAAACCTCAAACTCTTTATTTTTACATTCTTTTCATTTTCCACTAGTTCTTTGAATGCTTTAAACCTTTTTAGTGACTCTGAATTTTCTTTTTGGAAGGCAACATGTGTCATCCTTTTTAAATCATCAATCAACAACATGAAATAACTATCTCCTTAAATGCTTTCAGTTCTAGTTGGTCCTACAAGATCAGTGTGTATCAACTCTAGAGGCTCTGTAGTGGAGTATTCTTTTGATTTGAAACTTCTTTTAGTTTTTTTCCCATGAAGGCATACTTTACAAAGCTTATCAATTGATTTGTTGATCTTAATCATGTTCCTTATGCATCCCATAGTGTAGACACAAAAATATGCACAAGAGACAATATTTATCCTAGTCTTATACTACTATTTAGAAGGTTCTCAAGTGGTTAAAGTAATAATTAATCCCACCTTTTGGCCATCTTTATTTTATATTTTATTTCATACTTCCGTGTATTTTCTAGCACATACCCGCCCATTTCGCAACTGCCCCGTCATTCTAGCCCAAAATCGTGGTGCCCGGCCTATACTTGGGGTGCCAGGGCACCTTAGTCCCACTTCGGGTGCCTTGTCCATGCACATCTTCTCCGCTTCTTTTTGGGACTTTTCTAGCCATTTTTTGTTTGTATCTTTTCCCAATCGGCCTCATTGGGATTAATTACAAAATTAAACTTGAGAGCCCTACAAATATAAATCTTATAATACCATAATGAGGGTCTTAGCATCACATACTACTATCACTCCATCTAGAGTTGCATCCATTTCATCACTTGCATCCATTAGTGTCATACACCAAGGCTAGGAGATTTGCATCACACACACTTCATAGGGGGAGGGATTATATTCTATTCCATGTACACATACTATTTACATTTATTATAGTTATTATTGCTCGCTACTTCACAAAGTGTGACTGACACGAGAGCACCTAGGGCACGACATGCACACACACACCATAACTACATTCGGGTATAAAATGTGGTGCATCACTCAGTGATAAGACCACTAGTTTGGCCTCTGAGATCAGTCCAATCCATTCACTTGCATTTTTTATTTATCTAGGGTTTGATACTTCTCTTTGCATTACAAGTCATTTTGTAGTTCATCGATGATTCAACATGACAAACAAGTAGGGTTTCAAGTCAAGTTATGACACTTTGCCAAACTCAAGTTTTAAGCATTTACAGTGTTCAGAGCACCCAAATTGCAGACCGGGATGCCCGGGGCACCCCAAAAGTACACTCCTAGGCACCTCGGACTCTCTCAGATTTTCCAGATCTTCCCTTCACAAGGTCCCTAAGTGTTCGTCTACACTTCCATATTTTTTGTTCAGACTTGCGACACTGTGCGACCATCTACAACAATCAACTAAGCTATTTCCTTCCCTTCTCTTACATACTTAGGGTTTCATTTCACTTAGAATAATCATCTACTGCATTTATTTATAGTTACTCTTTGTTATTTCAGTTCATTTACTACATCGTTTTAGTCCTCCTAAGTTAGATTAGCATTAATACCCTAATACCCCCATTTAGGTCCCTTAGGCCCTATTTTTGTTAATCATTTTGGTGAACCCGATGTCTCTTTCTACCCCTTCTAGGGATTTTCATTCTCCCATCATGGATATCTCTATCACCGAATACCTAATTATCCATCCGATTTGCTTCATCGAGTTCAAACCTTTTTGCTACTACCAATGTTTCTGTTGACATGCATCCAGATTCCATGTATGACATGTTTGCGCATATATTTTCCCAACATATAGCATTCAAGGGAAATCCTCCAACTGACATCCACCCCTTTGACAATGACCCACCACTTTATATCATGTCTCACATCTACAATGTTGTTGTCAAGTGCACTCTTATTGATAATGGGTCTAAGCTCAATTTGTGCCCTATGTCCTTTCTCTAGGCTTTAGGTTTATCCGCTCATGACATTAGACCTTCCTCTATCTCACTTCATGCTTATGATGGTATTGTTTGTCCATGTCTAGGCCATGTTACCTTGCCTTTCACTATAGGTCCTAAGACTCTCCCTACAGTCTTCTTTGTCATTGATTTCCTTGTTTCATATAATTGCCTACTTGGAAGGCCATGGCTTCATGCCATGCAAGTTGTTGCTTCTATAGTACATCAAGTTCTTGCATCAACGTATTAAGTACACCATATTTTGTGATCATGATCCATTCCAATATTGCATTCATGACCCTCATACTAGTATCCCTATTCCTCACATTGACACTATAGATGAACCTCGACCTCTGGATTATTAACCTCGTTTACCACCACTTGAGGGCATTATTTGTTTATTGGATGCTATCCCTTCTACACTATTTCCTACTACTTCTATCATTCCACATCCACTACATGTTCCATCCATACATAATATCCTTCTTTCGTCACCATTAGCTCGTACCTTCTTTACATGTACACTTCTCATTTATAACTCTTATGGGTAACATGTTTTGTTCGACCCCACGTGCGGCACGAAACCATCTGCATTCTCATGTTGGTGTAGCTCAACTTGGCTTTACTTTTGAGGACGTTCAGCTTTCTACTCACATCTCTCATCTCGTATTATGGTTTTTTCACCATCACTACCCCTTATGGCTTGTATGTCTTTGATCTTCTAGTCTATCTATCGCATACCCCTTGTTATTCTCCACTCACATTAGGGAACTCGACTTACTTATATTGGAGGTACATTAGACCCTAGTCACACCAATATTTCATTTTCAATGCCCTTTGGCTGCCTTTTAATTTGTAATAGTTCCTTCTTTAGATACTCACCTAGCCTCACTCGATGGTATGCACATGGTTGTCCACATCCTCCATTTACTGACGAAGAATATGCTATAGGCATGTACCATTTTTCTCTCATTGGCTCATTATGTGATTAACCTCATACTATAGCCTACCAAGTGTCCAATTCCGATCCAGTTGACTTTGATCCAGAGGATGAAGATCTCCTTGATGAGTTCACCTAGTTTCACACACACTACCATCGGGTGGCATATCACAACACATCATATCCCCCTCTTATAGTGTTGCATACTTATACAATCTTTCATTACATATTTTTATCCAAGTCATCATCATTTCTATCTCGCATGATGTAGCACTCTCGTTGTGCGATGACGCACTCTTGTGTTTCGGTTCACACTCAATTGTTAAGGGATTACCACTACATTGAACCCAACACACCACACATCCTACATTATCCTATACATACCTCATCTATTAGTCATTTACATATCATCTATATCATACACGCTACATTACTCATCATATCATCTGCGTTTAGTTTTGCATCTATTTCTTACATTCCATATTAACGCTAGGTCACATTATATATGGGTCTAGCTCTACATTTTATCACTACACAGTCTATTTTTCTTCTCTACATCATACCCTTCTTACATTGTCTTATTCACATAGTGCATCTATCCATCCCATCCATGTATCCTACATTAGGTTCCATTATATATGGGTCTAGTTTCATCTATCATCCTTACATATTCCATTTCTATCTACACTTCCTATTGCATTTCACACATTACATATCCTCCATTGCATTACTTACGTTGTGCCTTTACATGGTCATTTATACTAAGTTGTTTTCTACACGTTGTACTCACCACCCTATGACGCACTCTAGTTCCTCGGTCCATACTCGATTCTTTGAGGGTTTACCAATCAAATGGACCTTACTTTCATCATGTGACATCTTTCTCATTCAACTTTCCCGTGTTAGTGACATACACCTTAGGTTAAATTATCACCCATTCTATCATCTTGTAGTGGTATACGCTTTAGGCTAAATCACCACCCCCTTATTATCATCTTGTAGTGGTATACACTTTAGGCTAAATCACCACCCTTTTATCATCTTGTAGTGGTATATGCTTTAGGCTAAATCACCACCCCCATATTATCATTTTGTAGTGGCATACACCTTAGGGTACATCACCACTCCCTTCTTATTCATCTCATAGTGACATACACTTTAGGCTACATTATCACCCATCTTCATCCTTTTCATTCTATAGTGATATACACTTAGGGCTAAATCATCACTCTTCAACAAGTCATGGTATACACTTAAGCTATAGGGTCCACACACATCTTTCCATATATCTCATCCTCATACACTCATCCTACAGTGATATACGCTTAGGGATAAATCATCACTCTTACATTCAACAAGTCGTGGTATATGCTTAGGCTATAAGGTCCACACACATCTTTCCATATATCTCATCCCCATACACTCATCCTATAGTGATATATGCTTAGGGCTAAATCATCACTCCTCCACTCAACAAGTCGTGATATATACCTTGGCTATAGGGTTCACGCACATCTCTTGACATGTCACATTTCATCACCATTCCATACACATACTCATCACATCACGTTAGATACAACCAACACTACTCGACCATTTCCCAATGATGCACTCTCATTTGCAGTTCATTATTTATTGTTGAGGGGGAAAAAAAATGAACCTCACTACATACATTTCCATCCACTCATGGGGCACGTTGCTCCTATCATTCCATTCCATCCATCCTGGCATACTGCAATGTCTTGGGGGCATTTACTTTTGCTTACTAGTGTTTTGCATGTTTAATTTACTACACATGTTAGATTGTTTTCTTATATGTCATTATCATACACACATGCACATTCAAGCCTTTCTTTAGTGTGATCGCAGATACAAGACTTTACAAGTGACATGGATGCTCACCTTCTACCATTACTCTACTAGTCATTGGGGGCATCTAAATTTGACTTATACATGTGTTATTGTTTCATTTTATACTTAGAACCATACATTACTTACTTATAGATGACATGACATATTGGTTATCACCTGCAACATGTTAACGAGTGCTCCATGTGCAACACTTGTTTTACAAGATTACATGTTTCCATGACTACTTGTTTGCTTTTACTTGCTTTGTTTGCTATTGTTTGGGATTTTCCTTTTCATGTGTCCACACTTGCATTGTGTCTTGTGACCTTACGTGTGACCGTGAGTGATGTCACTTTTTATAACCCACTTTGTGCGGTCTTCTTTGTGTTTCTTGCATATTTACACTACTATGCTTGGTAGTTTTTCTACATTATTTGCATTTTTACACTGATTACATGCATGTGCTTACAAACTAACACTTTTATTGGCTAGTCATCACTTTTTGTGTGCACCTTGGTATCTACCAAGCGCTTCCCTTTCCCCAGGGGATGAGTTGGTTATAGGTTAGAGTGCGGTTGGTCCTCTTTTGGGGCCGCATTCTCCTTTTCAGGTGTCGTCGCATGCACCCCCAAAAACGGGGCATCATTGAGGGTTTTCTACTAACACATCATATTTACACCGGTTCACACACAGTGAGTGAGTTCAAACCAATCTACGAACTCCATACATAATGGCCATAACAGGACATGGTGTCCTTCAAAATTTCTGGAGCGTTCTGATTAGGGGTTATAGTGGGTGTGCCTCTCTACACTTCTTTCTCCAAAGTGGCATCGGATTGCCCAAAAAATCAGGATAGTATAGAGATCTCTTCAAAAAAAATTAGCATAAGCGGTTAGAGTTGGAGGACACAGAGCATTTCCTCCGTACACTTCTTTAGCTAGGGTGGCGTGAGATTGCCGAAAAACTTGCAATGGTATAGGATATCCTTCTACACCATTTCTCTTGACATGGATTAGGTGTACATGTTCCATTTACACTTTTTTAGTGTATTTTACATTTGCGTACTTTACACATTTCTATATACATGTGTATTTTACATAACATTTTTACATACATACATATTTGACTACTTGATTGTTTTCTCCTTGCAGTCCGCCGTATGAGAAACAAGCAGTCAAATTGAGGGCAACAAAAAAAACAACAATGATGATGATGACAATGACAACACACTACTATAGGAATTTTCCTTTACTAACCATGCAGGTACACTACACATAACAACAACTACACACACGTTCCGCCCTAGGTTCACTCTCATCACTTTTTATGCACATTTTTCATCTTTAGAATCCATGCTCCTCCATCTTTTTCTTTTTGTCATTCCATGCTTGATTTTAGTCCATCGGTATGTCTTCTTCTACACTCTACATGGATATCAGGTACGCATCTCTATCTACTTTATGTTACCAAGATTTCCACTCACCAACATAAAGTGGGGGCAAATGTAGACACAAAAATATGCACATTAGACAATATTTAACCCAGTCTTATACTATTATTTAGAAGGTTCTCAAGTGGTTAAAGTACTAATTAATCCCACCTTGTGGCCATATTTATTTATATTTTATTTCATACTTCCCATGTATTTTCCAGCACATGCACACCCATTTCGCAACTACCCCATCATTCTAGCCCAAAATTAGGGTGCCCCAGTCTGTACTGAGGCACCCCAGGGCACCATGGTCCCACTTCTGGGCACCCTGGTCTATACACATATTCTCCCACTTCTTTTTGGGGATTTTCTATCCAATTTTTGTCTTTATCTTTTCCCCAGTTGGCCTTGTCAGGGTTAATTACAAAATTAAACTTGAGATCCCTATAACTATAAAGCTTATAAGACCGTAATGAGGGTCTTAAAGCATCACATACTAATATCACTCCATCTAAAGTTGCATTCATTACATCCATTAGTGTCATGCATCAAGGCTAGGAGATCTGCATCGCACACATTACACAGGGGAGGGATTCTATTCTATTCCATGCACACATACTATTTACATTTTTATAGTTATTATTGTTCGTTACTTCACAAAGTGCAACTGGCACAAGAGCACCTAGGGCATGACATGCACACACACACCAAAACTACATCTGGGTCCAAAATTTAGTGCAATGCTCAGTGATAAGACCACTAGTTTAGCGGCTGAGGTCATTCGACCCATTCATTTGCATCTTTTATTTTTCTAGGGCTTGATACTTCTCTTTGCATTGTAGGTCATTTTGTAGTGAACATCTAGTGGATTAGCGTGAAAAACAGGGCGGGGTTTTAGGTCAAGTCTGCAACATTGTTGAACTCGATTTTTGAGAATTTATAGTGTTTAAAGCATCCATATTACACCCCATTACACTCTCGGTGCCTCGGACATCTCATATTTACGAGATCTCCCTTTATAGGGTCTTTGAGTGTTCATTTGCACTTCCAAATTTTCTCGTTCAAACCTACAACATTATGCGACCATCTATATCAATCAGCTAAGCTATTTCCTTCCCTTCTCTAGCATACTTCGGATTTCATTTCACTTAGAATAGTCATCTATTGTATTTACTTATAGTTAGTCTTTGTTATTTTAGTTCATTTACTACAACGGTTTAGTCCTCTTAAGTTAGATTAGCATTAATACCCTAATACCCCCATTTAAGTCCCTTAGGCCCTAGTTTTGTTAATCACATAGATCTAATTTTGAAAAGGTTATCAAAATTGAGGTGTCCTAGTCTTCTGTGTCAAATCCAACTTTCATCCACTTTACTTGTGAAGAATTTTTCTTTGTTTACCTCCTTTAAAACATACATATTATTTTTGGTTCTCTTTTCCTTTCCAACCACCTTACCTGATTTTTCCTTCTTTATGTCACATCCTTTTCATGAAACAATATAATATATCCCTATTTGCACATTTGACTGACACTCAAAAGATTGTGCTTCAATCCCTCAACATACAACACATTTTTAGTGATGGTTTTTCCATTGTCAAGACTTAGCTTACCTTTTCCCACAATATTAGCTAAGGTATTGTCACCAAACCTCATTATACCTGAAGCATTTTCTTCTAGAGAGATGAACTTATTCTTGTTTCTGTCATGTGGCTTGAGCACCCACTGTCAATATACCACTCCATGTCTTCACTCTGAGAATGGAAGGTAGTTTGGGCTATTAACCCTTGTTCCTTTGCATTTGTAGGATCTGATTTGACAATGTAAACCTTCTTGCTTTTCTTTAGAGGTCTTTGATAACAAAATTTAGCTATATGTCCATACTTTTGGCAGTTGTAGCAAATCATCTCATCCTTACTTCTCAAATGATAAAAATCAAGATGTCTACCATGACCTTTAGAAATTGTTCTACATTTTGAGGCTTTATGACTAAATTCATTGCATGAAAAACAATATCCATAAAATGAATGAGCATACCTCATAGCATGGTGTTGTTTTCTTGAATGATATCTCTTCTTGAAATCATCTCTTAGCTTTATGAGGTTCTTGAGTTGTCTTGGTTATCTTCTTACTTGTTGATTTGTCATCCTCATTATTCTTCTCAAATCCTAGACTAGATTTTTCATTGACATCTCTTTTCTTATCTATAAGGTCATCTAGTTCATTTGTGTTCTTCTCAAACTTGTGATAGATCTTCAATTTGGTGGAGGTCTGATCCAATTGGGTCTGCAACAGCTCTAATTCAGATTTGAGCTTTAGATGTTCTTCTTCCTTAATTTTAAAAGATTCTTCAATCAACTTGATTTGTGCCTGAAATTCCTTGACCATATCTTCATGTTCTTGAGCTTCTTTATTTTGTTTTTCTTCAAGAAGACTGATTTTTCCTTCATACTCTTTCACCATTAATTCCATTTTTTATTCTTCTTTCTTTGATGTTTTAACTCTTCTAAAACACTGATTAATTCAGCCTCAAGGTTAACTTTTGCCTCTTCTTCATCTGAACTATCATATTCAGTATGAATTTTTCCTTTTGAATTGATTACAGCGAGATACTTCCACAACCATGAATAATGTTTCGATTGAGTCCTTTTATCATCACTCTCGGACTTGTTAAATTCACTTGACTAAGAAGAGCTTAAACCTTCTTGTGTGTAGAATTTCTTCTTATTTTTGAAGTATTTCTTCTTGCCCCCTTGTTTCTTGAATTTATTCTTTTTCCTTTGAGAATATTCTTCATCATCTTGACCCTCTTGTGTTTTTAGGACATTTTGAAGCAAAATGACCAACTTGGCCACAATTGAAGCATTTAAATGGCAACTTTCCTTTGTACTTACCTGATCCTCTTTTTAACTTCCTTAGAAACATAGCTTCCACCGTATCATCAATTTTTGTATTAGACTCAAATTTACTCTTCTTGACCAATGATTCCTTATCAACCTTGAAGGATTCCTCTTTCTTGATTGATTTTAAGTCACTAATTCTCATCTTATATGTTGTTAAAATACCACGAAGATCATCTATTGTCAAAGTGGTTAAGTCCTTGGCTTCCTCTGCTACTGACATCTTGGAATAAAATTTTGAAGATAGAGATCTCCACACTTTTTGAACAAGAACACTCTCTTCTATTTTCTCCCCTAAACATTTGATCATATTTATAACTTCCTCCATTCTTTGCAAGTATGAAGCAACACCTTCACCTTCCAACTAAGCACGGTAAGTCTGCAACTTGGAAAATTTTACATTCTGTCTCCTTCATATAAAGTCTTAAATTTGTCCCACATTTCCTTAGTTGTGTTACATTGCATGACCTTTATGAAGTTAGCCTCAGTAATACCATAGAGAATTGCATTCATAGCTTTAGAATTATTTTCACTTTCTCTCTTTCCTGATGCATCAATAAGAGGTAAAAGCTGGAATATTATAACCACTTTGGAATCGATTGTCATATGTCAAACCCAAGTGACATGAGGTAAGTCTTCATTTGACACTCCAAAAGGCATAATTTGATCAGTTGAATATAGGTGCATTGGAGGTGGAAAACCCACTTTATGACTGATTGTTTGCCATGACTAATTTTTCTAGATCTCCCTTGAGTTGTTAAACTCACCACACCAAGTCCATGATCTGATACCAATTATTAGAAAATTGGACACTGAGAGGGGGGTGAATCAATGTCAATTCAAATTTTATATGACAATTCAACTTCAATCAGATTCTTAGGTCTTATATCAGATTGCTATAACACAAAACACATATACCAAAAGACACACACAAGAGAGAGACAAGGATTTTTAAGTGGGAAACCCAAATTGGGAAAAAAACCCCATTGAACCAAAGGACTATTCTCACAATGGTTACAATATTGTTGAGCTACAACTCAACCAATGAAGCAACTACTTCATATCAAGCTACAACTTGATGATTTGCAAGCTAAAACTTGTAAGAAAGCCACTACTTTCTTATTGTGTTGAGCTACAACTCAATGATTACATAAAATTTGATCACATATTTTAATTTGTTGTTAGATAATAGATCATGACCCTATATCAGCTTACCAACTCTCTTACACCATATGTAGTTTGAACATATTCTTCAATTCATTCTTCACTCTCTCATTGCTCTCTAAATTTTCAACACATTCACTACTTCCTTTTCATTCTAATCTCAAAACTTTGCATTCTCTTCTTTTTCAACAACTCCATTCACTAACATGTGTTTACTCTCACAACCTTTTATATCTAGTTTAATACACCCTTTGTACTATAACACCATCAACAACACTACACTTCCTAAAATATATTTTTGTATACAATTTAATGACACTCGACCTTTTCACATTCTTGTTTTTAACAAGTTTCCTCACATGTTGCATACAATCCTCGAGCTATAAAGCAACTAGACACCCTTTTACAACTTCTATCTTTTTGTCATGTATCTATTTTTGGACTTTTTACATCCCATATGCCTGAATTTTCGCTAAGACTTTTGTCCTAACTCGTACAAAGGAAGATGACATACTTTTCCTTGTGTAACAAACTTGTATCCCGACATACAACCGACAGGAATCTACAATGGTTTCAGATTAGCTCATCAAATGATTGGGAAGGACTTTTCAACTACCTTACAACCTCAAATGCTTGACAAAACTCATTTCTTTCTAAACATATGTATTATAATAGTTATAACACCGACATCTTAGATTCCTTAGTGAGCATAGTAATAGTTACAAGGAATCCTACTTTATTCTCACTTTACAAAACCTTTGAAAAGCTTCTTTATATCTTTCATTTCTTTCTTAGTCTCCTTCATTATCTTGTTAAGACTATGATCTTCAACTTTGCGAATCGAGAGTTTTGAAGACATCAACTATCTCGTGCACTTATCAAGTAAATTTGGCTTTCTTTAACCTTCAAAGGGATGTTGAAAAAGATCCATATGATCTCGGGAAGATGAACAAACTTATATGGTCTCAAATATGTGAAACAACCTGATTCAACAAGCTCAACACAATTTAAAAGATACAAAACATACCTTGGGATCTCTCAATTCTTGGAGCACTAGTTCTTCAATCAAATAGGTCACCAAGTGAACTTTTCATCCATTCTTTAGTGTTTCAAGCTGAATTTCACCTTCATTTGAGCATATTTAGTTGGTTTGCTTGAAAAAATAGACTTATAAACCTTGAACCAATTTGTTGTTATGTTCTACTAACAATTTAAAAACACATTCAAAGTCAACCATGGACGATTCAAGCCATCTTTGATATTATGGAGCTCTTTGGGAAGTAACATGCCCTCATCCATAGAGAAAAACATAAAAACCACTTGTAAGATTGTGAAAAGAGATTAAACCCTGTCTCGAAACAAGTGTCATGGAGAACTCAAGTGAATGCTTGATGGCTCAACTTGAAACTTAAAAATATGAAAGGTGACACTAGATAGAGGAATCTTCAAGATTTCATTAATTTTTGGTGGTTTGAAAACAAAGATACATGCAAAAATTCCCTCGAAACCCTAGACAGAGGGTTTGATAGACTTTGCATGCCCGATAGGGAAAAAAAATGAATTTCTCACTCAATATTTAATGAAATTCAAAAATTTCAACTTCTAGAGACATGTGTAGACATTGGGCATATTTTCCAAGCTTTATCTTACTTGGAAACACTAAAAAAATCCCAACAACTAAAGAAGTAGTGTACAATATAGGAAAGATTGTGACAATGCTCTTCATGTCAAGATAAAATTTGTTGTTGGATCTAGACACACATTCTAAGAGGTTTGAGAGGACCTATGAAGTGTTATATACCTTATTCCAGTGCTCAATGAACATCCGCAAACCAAAATTTCACATTCACTTGTTAAACCATGTTTGCACAGTGGAACTCAATCCACATCATGACCAACAATGAGCTTCACAAACTTCAACTCAACCTTCTACACAACTCCAACACCTTGAAAGCATGTTTTTAATGTGTAGGCCATTACAAAAACTTCAATGATCTAAAAACATGCACTTACGAGGTGAAAATCACATTTTTCAACTCAAAGAACACACTTCATGAGTTGGCATAGGAAGCAATTTAAGGTCAAAGAAGGAATTTTGGCTTCACATTGCTTATCTAACACAATATTGAAAATTGATCATGCACCAAAGGCTAGTAGAGAGTGTAAAATCCTTTTTCAAGCTCAACATTTGATTCGAGACAAAACTTTAGGACTAGTTCTTCCCACATTACACCGTAAGACACCAACTTGCACACCTTGAGTAGACCTTGTACTAAACCTGACAAGCTTGGAAAGCATTAATGACACAAAGGACTTAGAGGCATAATTAATAAACCCTCAAAAAATTTGAAATAGCTCAAACAAGAGGTTTAAAGACCATCAAACCGAATTTACTTCCATCAATTCAAGAGGATGCCTGTGAGAGAGAAAAATAGGGTTAGAAGAATGATGAGAACTTTCTTATTCTTACACATTTGACCCTCAACATTTTTACAAAAACTCAGGCTTGAAATGCTCTTAAATAATTCCTTATATGATTTATCTGAAGGAGGCTCCATATTTTTTCTTGGATGTTAATAAAACATGGTGCTCAATCTGCATTCCTTAACAAGCCAGTTTTATAAAAAATCACATAACTTCCACAAAACTCTTCAAAACTTGATGAAACTTGACATGAAGAACTATAAAACACCCCTCTACACACTCCATAGGTTGTTTTACCATAAATTTTCCTTTACAACTCAAACCTATCTCATTTACCTTAACATTCAATGTCATTCCTCAAATGCAGTTTTGGCGAACATTTGAATTTTGCATCTAGGAACAAAAAAACCTTTGGATTACTCATACATGCCCTATGTAATGTTCTTATGCTCCATTCATGCTTACCTAGTCTTTGCTTGACCTTATTTATATTCATATACCTCATTAGGCTCTAGAAATAGGCCTAAATGAGCGACTTCAACTAAGAGTTCCAAAATTGATTTGAAACTCACTCCAAAAACTCTTACACGTGCTAGAATCAACATTTGTGACATGTATAACATTTGAGCCAAGTATACCAACCATCTCCACACCTTCAACCTCTCGACCAAGCTTGTAGCACTCGAGACCACCTTGAAACCATACCGAAATCTCAAAGAGCTAGATTGAGACCACCGCACACCACTAACAGACACCTATCTGCATGACATTTCACTCCTCCTTTGCCATCAATGCCATGTGACATCAATGACAACACTAACTAATGTAAAATGGTTTATCACGGTAATTTTTGTGTTGTGCAAAATTTTCTTCGTTCTGCGACATTACGCCTTGTTATGTAGATTTTTCTTTATTCCTAGGATTTTCCTTGTTTCGGGGACTATTTTCTTTGTTTTGCGAGACTTCCTTTGTTCAACAAACTATTTTCTTTGTTTCAGCGGACTTCCCTTGTCTTACGGACTTTTCTCTTTATTCTATAGATTGTTTTCTTTATTTGCAGACTTCCTTTGTTCGATGGACTTTTCTTATTCTACAAACATTTCCTTGTTCGTGGCTTTTACCTTAAATTTCCACAAAACACTAAAAGTTTAAAAGCCATGGAACTTTGTTTCTTTATATCGTACTTTCGAACTTATAAATTTTTATATCTTCTTTGTTCTTTCCTTATAACCTCTCACAACATGTTATTTTTGTTTAGTGTCCTCTCTATAGAGGTCACATACCTTATTTGAAGTTTTTCTAGTTTTTTTAGAAATATTTATTTTATAATCCCATGAGAACATTGTTTCCTTGTTCCGCGGCTTTTAAAATTTGAAAAAGTTATATCTTCTTATCTATTGCCTTGTGGCCTCTCACAACTTGTTCTTTGTGTTTTGTGGCCTCCCTTCTTGGTTCTCATACCTTATTTGAGTGTGTTTATTAAGTTGCAAGGATTTCCTAAATGTTTCAAATCTGTAGAAGTTTTTTTTCTTCCAACTGTAAATTTTTGTGTATTGCTAAAATTGTGTAACACCCAAAAATATCTTATTATTTTAATATGGATAGTTCTTATAACTTTTCCATGGATAAATCTCATTTGTTAAATGGTAATAACTATAGTATTTAGAGAGTTAGGCTTAAATTCATCTTTATGGCAAGAAAGATTTGGGATCTAGTTAGTGGTGTTGAAAGTGACCCACTAGGAGACAAGCTACACCTGAAAACTTGAGTATCTTCTCCCAAAAATATCAAGAGGCCATGTCAATCTTATTGCAAAGTATCAAAGATGGATTCTTATTACATATAGGACACATGGAGTCTCTAGCTAATACATGAAATCAATTGAAAACAATGCATGAAGGTAGTCGCCTTTCTATGATAGTAAAACTCATCATGGAATTATTTACAACTCAATGAAAGGAGATGAAAATATAGTCAATTATCTAGCTAATATTAAGAACATTAAGGATCAATTAGATGGTTATAATTGTGAATTATTTCAAGATAAGTTGTTGTATTTTATTATTCAGATTAACATACATGAAAAATTCGAAATTACATTTCTATTTTGAATTATAAGTATCAAAATGAATCTGATTTACTTGATTTAGATACCTTGTCTTCTCTACTCATTCAAGAAGAAAGAGTAATGGAGAAATTTGACTCAAAATAGAATGCCTCTCAAGCATTGTTCTCCCAAAATCGAAATCATTTAAAAATAAGAATAACAACAATACTAATCAACAATCAAACTTTAAATCTAAGTTCAATCCTAAGAATAATCAAAATTTTAAGGTCAAGTTTGATGGCACATGTACCAAATGTGGTAAATTTGGTCATAAAGTAGTTGATTGTTATTATAAAGTTAATAAGGTTCATAATAATGCTAAAAATAAGAACTTCAACAATAAAAAGAAGAAGAATAGAAATCAGAATCAATCTAAAAATCAAGTTAATAATGTTGAGAAAATTATTACTCTTTTAGCCTCTAATGACAATGAATGGATTCTAGATAGTGGTGCATCTAGGCATATGACATATATTCATGAAATTATTTCGAAATTGTAGAATGTCATGAGAATATATATCTAGGTGATAATTATGTCATTAGGTTTGAATGTTGTGGTAATGTTAAGTTAGCAAATGGAACCATTAGTAATGTTTTATTTGTTCCTAACTTAAAGAAAAACCTTTTATCTTGTTCTCAATTAACTAGAGAAAACTACAAAGTTATGTTATTAAAAGATAAATGGTATGTAAATAATGAGCTTGGTAAGATTATTATTGTTGGTTTTCAAAAGAATGACTTATATATATTTGAAGGATTTGTTGTTGAATCTTGTCTTTCTTCTTCTTCTTGTAATGTTGTTCAATTATGACATGAAAGGATTGGGCATGTGAACTTTAAAATTTTATTTGAAATATCCTGCCTTAACCTTGTTATATGACTCCTTAAGTTGAAATCAAGTCTTGGGTTCTGTGAAATTTACTTGTGTGGTAAGCAACATGTTGAACTATTTCACAGACATCACAAGTCTAGTTCCTCTAACTTGCTTGAGTTAATCCATAGTGATGTAAGAGGTCATTTAAAAGTTCTTTCACTTGGTGGAGCTTTGTATGTTGTTCATTTCATTGATGGCTTTTCTAGAATTACTTGGTCTTATTACATTAAGAAAAAATTTATTTATTTGTTTAAATTTCAAGAGTTTAAAGCCTTAATTGAGAATACGGATAATATGAAAATAAAGAGAATCAAAACTGATAATGGAGGTGAATATGTCAATAAGAAGTTTGATGAGTTTTGTGTGTCATGTGAAATTAAAAGAGAGTTAACTCCATATTCTTCACAACAAAAAGGTATAGTGAAAAGAAGAATAAAACAATCATAAAAATGGCTAAGTGATGAGGGGATTATTTTTATATAAAAATCTCCTAAACATCCCTAAATTGTTTTATTGTAGGATATATTTTCAAGAGCTTTTCTAACTACTATGAGAATGCAACAAACGGACATTGGGAGCTCTAGTTATGTCGGTCAAAGTTCAGTCAACGGGAAAGTCAACTCTGCATTCAAAGTCAATATTGGACCAATCACACTGCGACACGTGGCAAAAGGGTGTTGGAAAAAATTGGAGAGGTTTTAACCGTCGGTCTTCGACAGTCATTGGAAAATGATATAGCTCGTGGGAGCAAGAGGCTCAACTTTTTTAACGGAGGGGAGCCCGACTGCCGTGTGGACTAATTTGTTATCGCCGACGTGGTGGGTCCACAAGCCACCACATGGCTTGCCACCACGAATCGAATACGATCGATTTGCCTACCAAGGATCGACATCGAGCTATTAGTTGAGTCATGCAAGGACCGAGTTACATTTTAGCTTGGCAAGCTATCCACATTGATCGAGACCATCTATATTGCATGGGGTCTATATTAACCCATTTAACCTCCAACTCGCCACATAGTGGCATGTTCAAATTGCTAACCACTTGGCCCACACAATGGGCACATTAAACATAGTGGCCAATATGTAATCTACCAACTCCCAATGATAAGCCAAAGTCCACGTGGTGGGGGAAAACCAAGCCATGCGTGGAAGCTTCCACGTGAGAAGGAGGAGGGGGCGGTAAAGCCTCAAGTGGTCCCATGACCACTATGCATTCGTGGGAAAGGCTTTAATAAAGCCTAAACATTTATCCTTCCCACCTAATGTGGGATATTACCCACTTTCTAATGCATCCACATTATGTGGAATTTGTAAAAGGGGTTAAAGGAGGATTATGTGGGATATTACCCACTCAAACATGCAAGCCACCCATTATATGGGATTTTATCCCATTTTACATGCTACGGTTTAAGGCTTATAATAGCCTAAGGATAAATAATTTAGCATTATTTTAGGGGCCTATTTTAATATAAATAGGGGACCCCTCTTCATTGTAAACACACAACTTCGGAATCTCAAAGCCATAGCTTGAGGAATATCACCCGAGCAAGTGGAGAAGAGTGTTATTTTTATAAGACCTATTTTTTTAGGCTTATTATAAAGTTGTGAAGACCTATTTATTTAAATAGGCATTATTGTGACTAGGAGTTTTAATACTACCTAGTCAACCCATAGCGCCACACTAAATTATTGTGAAGCTTGGAGTTTTGACCGGAGTGTCATAGGGCGTTACGAAGCATCTGGAAGGTCGGTCGAGATCCGAAGGATTTGCCAAACAGTGGAGTGGTGCCATAGAGCTTGCCGAATACGCTAGGAAAGGGGAAGTCGGGTGCTATCTTTCACCCTTGTCATCTGAAGGTCTGGATATTCTTCTAAGCAAGTTCTTAATAGTTTCCATTAGGTTTTCTTGTGAAAGTACTATTGTAACTTACAAGTTTTGACTAGTGGAACGGTTCGAAAGAACCAGAGACGTAGGCAATTTAACTCCATAATCAACCCTTTTGCAAAGTGTCATACTTATTGCATTATTTTAAGTTGATTTTAACGGGGTAAAAATTAAACGGTAATTTGATAAGCCTACAAGGGTCTAAAGATCGAGTAGATAAAAGTTTCGGTCTATTTTTGGATCACTAAGACCATGCTTCATGCATCCAAAGTGCCTAAGTTCCTTTGGGATGAAGCCATGAACATTGTTGTTCATATCCTAAATAGAGTTCCTACTAAATATTTGCATCAAACTACACCTCATGAAGTATAGACCAAACAAAAACATGATATATCTCATTTAAATATATTTGGTAGTCTTACTTCCCTTCTCATTCCTAAAATTAAAAGACAATTTTTTGATCCTACCTCTACTCTTGCATTTTTATTGGGTATGACAGTTGTACAAAAGTATTAAGAGTGTATGATCTGTCAAACATATGATTATAGAAAATAGGAATGTTCATGTCATAAAGAAACCATTTTGTGAATCTTCCTCTCTTCCTTCCTTTATGTTTCCTGAGTCTGAAACTCTTCAATTTGATAATCCTTCTTCAAACAATATGGAAACCGATTTGTAAGAGGTTGGTCATCCTTTTCTGATATGATGGATGTAGATATTAGAGGGGAGTATTCTCAATATGTGTATCAGTATAAAAATCCTAAATGGGCTTAAAATCTGATTTCTAATTCTTAGCCTAATAATCTAAGAAAGATGACCGCAATCAGCATTTTTATCATACCTTGTCAACTTTTTATGAGGTTGAACCTCAATCTTTTGAAGAATCCATCCTAGATGAAATGTGAATTAATGCTATGAAAGATGAATACAATGCTCTAATAAAAAATAAAACTTGGGAATTAGTCCTCTTCCTCATAAAAGAAGCATTATAGGATCTAGATGGTTATATAAAATTAAGTATAACTGTTGGTAAGATTGACAAATTCAAGGCAAGATTAGTTGTTAGAGGGTTTACTCAGAAACTTGGTTTAGATTATGTTGAAATATTTTCTTATGTTTCCAAAATGAGCACTGTTAGAATTCTTCTAGCTCTAGTTGCTCAACATGGATGAGAGATTCACCAAATGGAATTGAAAAATACTTTTTAAATAGTGATTTAAAAGAAGAAAATTTACGTGCATCAACCTAGAGGGTTTGAAAAACCTGGTAAAGAATTATATGTGGGTAAACTTTTAAAACATTGTATTGCCTTAAACAAGCTCCTGGATCTTGGTATGCTAAGATAAATAGTTTCTTTGAAGATATTGGTTTAAAAAAAAATTGTTGACAATGATTTGTTTGTAAAATATGAAATCAGTCATATTATTATTATTGTCTTATATGTTGATGATCTCTTGATTACTAGTAGTGATAAGAATATAATTCTTAGAATTAAAGAGAAGTTAATACAACATTTTGAAATGATTGATTTAGAACTGTTAAATCATTTATTAGGCATGTTTATTTGTCAAAATCACAAATCTATTGTTAGATCTCAAACACCCGAATGTAACATTTTTAACATATAGTATGCTTCTAACATTTTTAAAATATGTAACATGATTGATTGTAGGCATGTCTCTATTATTATGGAAGTTGTTGTTAAATTAAACCCAACACCTAAATGTGATAAATTTAATCCTACTTTGTCTATGGATTGTCACCTTTTGAGTGGTTGGCTGCCTATACACGTATATACTAACATCGCAATGTCTTTGGATCTATATCTATCTGGGGAGGGCAACTATTACTATATTCTCTATAGTCATAGTTTATGCCCACCCCTCCACACCACCCCGCTCCCCATATAGATATGGTATATGGGCCCATCTCCCACTCAATCATTCATTCTTGTTTTTATATGGGGGAAGGGAGTGCACTAGACAACTTATTGGTAGTTTGATTTATTTAACTATCAATAGGCCTCGATATATCTTATGCAATTGGAATTATATCTAGATTCATGGAGGATCCTTATGAGGACCATTGAGAAATGGAAAAAAATTAAGGTATGTCAAAGGTAAAATCAATTATGGTTTGTATTGTTATTCTACTAAGGATGAACATTTATTTGGTTATTGTGATTTTGACCATGTTGGTGATATTTTGGATAGAAAATCTAATTCTGAATATGTTTTCAAGTTGGGTGCAGGTGCAATCACTTGGAGTAACAAGAAGTAACCAATAATATCTATCTCTTCTACTAAAGCAGAGTATAAAAGTGCTATGGAAGCAACAAAGGAAGCTATGTGGTTGAAAATACTATTGGATGAACTTCATATGGGCATCAAAGGAAGTAATCTTCTTTTATGTGACAACCAAAGTTACATTGATCTTGTAAAAATCCAACTTAACATCAAAGAACCAAGCATATTGAGATTCATATGCACTTCATTCAGGAGAAAGTTTTGAATGGTGACATAGACCTCAAGTTTTGTTCTATGATCGGGTTGCAAACATTTTTACAAAGCCATTGTGTGCTACAAAGTTCGTAAATTTTGTGATATGTTGGGAATTTCAAATTTTGGTTTAAATGATCATGTGAATGAACTTGATCTCTACCTCTAAATCAAATGAGCTATGGACTTTCAGAGTTGCCCTTGAGGGGGAAATAAAGAGGAATGAACATGTTTTATATGTTTTTTTCAATGCCACCTCTTAACGACTTGATTGTGCCAATTATAAACTCCATATACTATTTCCATTTTGTTTAAGTAAATTATCACTTTATGTGAGTTTACTTGTAATACCCAATGAAGCATTAGATATGAGAGATTCTTGTTTTATAAAAGACTTCATAATCTTATGTAAGACTTCATATGTAATCACTTTATCTTGAGAATTCTTGTTGTTCCTATGTACTACAGTTTTAATAAATTTTGCATAAAACTTGCTTTGTGTCACGACTTCTTGAAGTCCGTAAAACATTAAAGCAATGTACCGTAACTTTTATAAAACCCGCAAAACACTGTATTGGTTCACGACTTACTTAAGTCCATATAATTCTATTGTAGTAGTGTATTGCAGAGTTGTAAAACCCACATAACATTGAAGTAGTGAGCCATAAAGTTACAAAATCTGAACAAATGTTTTGTTGCATGCTAGCCTAAATCGGGGTTGGGGAAGCTAGAGTACTAGATATAAGAGTTGATGAGAATCATACATGCCCTCCCCGATGGTAATGGAGATAAGACATGTGATATAGATGTGGTGGCGAAGGAGGCAAAAAGAGTGTGGCCTTGGCCTTGCCCTATATATATATATATATCTTACTTATGGATTGCAATTCATTTTGTACAAAAAAGTGACTTGACATGTGTTATTTGGAACAAACTTTATATATTTGCATGCTAGCCTAAATATTCATGTGATGATTTATGGATTGTAAGTCCTTTTGTATAAAAAGACAATTTTGCATGTTTCCTACTTAACATTAAGGGGAGTATTGGGGTTGTAATATTAAGCGAGAAAAAAACTTAATAGAAACCCACCAAAGATTAAACAAATCATGACATATAATTTATGTTTAACACATAAACATGTGAGATCCACATAATGCATTAGTAGTGTTTAAATTTTAAATATAAGAGTGAACTAAACATGTCACTTGCCTTGATATAAATCAAGGTGACCTCTTTGAGATTGGATATACAAAAAGTAACATATAGAAACAAGTTGTATATGTGAGTAGATTGAGGATACATGATGTGAATGATGTGAAGTTTAATCTCTACACATGAGCGAATGTATATGATAGTTTATAATTCCTCTTTGAAGGTGTAACTGTTGTGGATTCAAGGAAATAGTGGGAGTGTTGGGTGAAATGCATATTCTCAATAAAGATAAGTGATTTTTCAGTGGGTTTTTTACCGAAAGATTTTCCCACTTAAATCTTGTGTCTTGTGTTCATTTACTTTCATGTTTATGTATGAAATCTAATATATAATTAATTATGTAATGTAATTCATTATAACCTACTATACATTCATATACGATAATCTTTGGTAATTTCGTCATATATTAGATTATTATTTTTGTTAATATATATGGTCGTGGCCACACATGTCCTGGGCCTTTTTAACATTTAATATATAATATATTATAGTAATGTATATATTATATAATATATAGTATACATATACTATTTTTATTAATATTATGGTTTTGAAATATATATATATATATATATATATATATATATAATGTTTTGTATATTATATTTTACATATTTTTGTTAATAATACGTTTTGCATGTTTTTATTAAGCTCGACTAATCGAAAGCCTTGGTGACTTGTAATAAACAATTAACAAACTTGATTGACAAATAAAATCTACCTTTCGTTGGTGTATCCACTTGCTCGAGGGCCTCAATTATCGATGGTTGCTCACATACAACCTAGTTTCACACAATTACTTAAGCTTATAACTAGTAAATGAGGCTACAAATTGCTATAAGACATGAGCACTCCGATTGGGTTTTAAACCCTTAAGATTTTGGGTTTTGACCAATCTGATCTATGGAATGGGTGTGGGACATGTAGGTATTTAATTCACACCTTTTTATTTCCAACATTCCATTCATGTATGTGTCTTATTTATCGAAATAAAAAAGTCCAATTGAAAACCTTGATGCCATGAAATAAAAATATAACAAAGCTTGATATGAAGATAAATTCTACATGTTGGTTGCACTCATGTGACTAGTGCGAACAAGATCAAAACTATAAATTTGAGAGAAAATAACATATACTCTTTGCATTGGAAGAATATAAGGTTTGGAATAGGTATGGTGCATACAAGTATGTAATCTCCATCATTTAATTTCCAACTTTCCATTCATATCTTTGTCTTACCTACCAAATTAAATGTCATCCAATTAATGACCTTGAAGCTAAAAAATACAAACTATGGTCAATAGATAATTTCTCTCGTATGACCATCTGTTAGGCAAGTGAGCTCAATTATCAATGACCATTTGTGCATCTCCTCTTCCCCTACAATTACTCGAGCTTGAAATTGAAAAGGGGACATGTAAAGTTCTACATGAAGCGAGACAACGTGGTTAGGTTTTGTACATTTGACCTTTTGAATTTTCCCCTTTTTTGGTCCCTTAAAACACCAATTGCACTCATGTGAATAATGCAAGCGAGATTGAGACGATAAAGTGGAGCATGAATAACAAATATTATTTGGGTAGGAACAATCTAATATGTGGAGTAGGTGTGGGACATGTGGGTATTTAGTTCCAACCTTTCTATTTCTAGAATTCCATTCACGTCTTTTCCTTATCTAAAAAATTAAACACCGCCCAATCGAAACCGTTGATGTCAAAAATAAGATAGCGGACTTAATGTTATGGCAATCACCATGTTTTTGTTGTCGGACATGCTCGTGCACATGCCAATAACTCTTTATCTAATTTTGACAATCGATTCTATGTAAATATTAATTGTCATCTCTTTGTTACGTGTTGGGAATGAACATATGCATTTCAACTTTCCATTCACATTTATTTTATGTTGTGGTTTTCCTTTATCATGTTGAATCCACAAGTACTTATTCCCCGCCTATTTGTTTCTAATTTTCTATTCATTTCCTCACCAAGTATATAAAAATAATAATGTTTCCCTATCAAAAAACGTACATTTCAACCTCGATCGACATATATTTTCTACTAGTCGATCATAAGAGTAATCAATATACGAGCTCAATTATTGATGAATATTTGTGCATCAATTTTTTTGTTTAATTAATCAAGCTCCAAACTAAAAGGGGAGTTACACACTTCTGCAACAAACAAGCACTACGACTAGGTTTTGAACCTAAACCCTATTGGAATTCCCCTACTTTTTATTTTCAACCCTCTAAGCTTACACGAATAGTTCAAGAGCAATCACAATCTACAAAATTGAGCACATAAAATGAATATTTTTAAGGGAGGAATAATCTAAGTCATGGAATAGGTGTGGGGCATGTAGGTGGTTAATTTTCGTTGTCAAATCAAAATCTTCAATGATGACTATCTTTTTTTTTCTATGATCGTTGAATGTCGACGTCATCATAGTTGTTTATAATATCCCTAAAAAACACTTTCTAACAAATCTAAATATTTTTGTTAATCCCTAGGAAACATTATTAAAAATATGACTTTTATAACAATAACAATAATATGATTTTTAAATATAAAAAACAACAAACCATAATTCGTAAAAACAATATTTTATGTATTGAATATGAACCAACTACAATAAAGATACTAGTGTTTGAATACAATAGTATAGAGTGAATTGACAAAACACTTGCACCTTGAATTGTCACCTGCAACCCCGAATGGAATTGCCAAGCTCAAATGTGAGGGTTTTCATCCTCAATTACTTATGCAAAAGCAAAAGCCGTTTGCAGACAAAGAAAATAATTGATGAATTTCCAAGATGTGTTACAATGAACCCGGAGTCTACCTCAGTAACTCACAAACACTCCAAAGTGGGCGCCCCTCCTAAAAATAAGATTAAACACTTTAAATAATACTTTTTCCACCCCTTATCCTAAAATTAGGATTTACAAAAGCATGCAACTCCTTTTCAACTTTGGCGCCCCCTCCTTTATTTATTTATTAAATCTAACTAAGAGCCTAATAATAGAAGTCAACCTTCTATTATTTTTTCTAAGAATGATTTTTGAATTAAAAATATAATTTAAGTGTTCTTTTCCAATTAAAATATAAAATATCTTTAGACCACTTAAATTAATTTATTTTTCTCTTTCACTTTCCCCTTAGCCAATGGAAAATAATAAAAATAGGCTTCAGGTATCCAGAAGTAATTAATTCAAAAATGGACATTACATTGTTTGTGTTGAAAACCCTAATATGAAATGTGCATGAAATTGCTATCTTGGGATGCTAGGTTCACTCCAAATCTTCCTATCTCTGACATGCCCCTTGAAATGTGCATTTAAATTCCTCTTACATTTACATGTGTTCTAACTACCCAATAAATGTAAGGGCTAAAATTGCAAACATTTTTCATTTTGATAATATTTTCTACCACTCCTTACATTATGAGATATCTTGCAAACAATTACGTCACCATCTTATACAACAAGCCTTTTCTCATTCATTGGATTGACAAATACGTCATATCGTAGTTCGAGGGTTGAATTTCACATTGCTTCCGCAATCCACTATCTCCGCCCTTCCACTTCTCCCGCTCAAACCCCATCTTCTTTGCCTCTCTTCCTCTCCCATTGCTTCTCTCTCTCTCTCTGTTATGTTTGTGGAGCCTATTTTCATGTTAGAGTTTGGTACACCTTCCATGTGTTACACTCGGATATTTTTCTGGTCCCGGTCCTTCTTTGGTGAGCAGTCAAGGGTTTGGGGGCGAAGCCCCCGAAGCAAATTTTCATGGGTGGTTTATTAACCCATGGGTAATGGGTAACCGTTATGGGATGTTTTTGGGCCCATGGCTTCTTGGTTTCCATTGTTTTGTAAAACCGCCTATTCGGCTACCTATTGATGTACTTATAAATAGATGGACATACTGATAAGATATATATCAAAGTGTGTTTTGTGAAGGTAAATAGTGTATGCGAATTCAAGTGCGATTCGGGAGGGTTTGTTGAGCGCACTCCAAACAAGATCGATTATTGTAATTATGAAGATTGTTAGCTTGTAATAAAATACGAGTAAGTGTTTTTGGTGGATGTAGCCCACATTGGGTGAACCACGTTAAATATTGTCTTCATGTTGTGCATATTTCATTTACGTAATTCTATTCATACTTCTTATGATTGCGATTATGAGGAATTATTCCGCATTAGATTCTATTAATTCCTAACACTCTCCACTTTGACTTTTTCAATAGGTCCCCTTCGCAAAGAAATGGGGATGCAACTCAACACCAATAAGACCAAGATTATGATCTTCTCGATAGAAAGAAAAGAACTCAATATGATTTCTTTTTGATGGAAATATTTTAGAGGAAGTAACAAAGTATAAATATATTGGGTTAGAATTTAGTAACAAGCTTAGTTGGGAGATTTGTAGTAAAAACACTTTAGGGGGGTGGAGAGCTTTTTATGCTTTCCAAAACAAATGCAGAGAGACAGAATTACGGGATTGGAAAACTATGCAGATTTTTTTTGGGCTTTTAGTGATTCCAACGGTGCTTTACGGTTGTGAGGTTTGGGATAGCAAAATTTCAAACTCAAGATGGAAACAATTTGAGAGGATTCAAAAAAGCATGATTACTAGCAAGTTCAAATTAAAGATCTCGGTCCCATATGAGATTATTCTAGTTGAAATAGGGGTTGTACCTTTAGAAGCTATTGCTTATGGTTCGTCTCATAACATATCTAAAAAGATCGAGCAAATGGAAGGTAGTAGATGGCCTAAGGTTGTTCTCAATGAGTTTTTGGAGAAAAGAAAGAAGTCATAGATGAATCAAAACAACAAATGACTTAAAAATGGAACATTCACTTGAATGCATGTCCTAATAATAGTCTAGAGATAAAAACTTTTGTTTTAGACAAATTCCGTTAAGTTATGTGGGGAAAACCGTTGGGGAGAAAAAAGAGGTACTATTTGGAGGAATTTAACTCTACATGTAATAATCAACAAAAGGCTTTTATTGAGGCTAATATCATGTGGAAAACAAAGATCTTCATAGCTCAATTGAGAACTAATTCACATTGTCTTCGGTGTGAAACAGGAAGATGGAAAAGACCTAAAGAGGCATGGGAAGAGAGAATCTGTATCTTTTACACGTCTGGTGCGGTGGAATCAAAGAAACATTTCATGTTGGATTGTAATGCTTATAATGACATTAGGGCTCAGTTTGCTAGCACAATGACTACTACCTCCTTTCAAGATATTTTCAACGAGAATATGGTTGAAAAAACAAGGGAGGTGATAATTAAACTCTCTAAATTGTCACAAAGATCTTTAAGAAGATCCGTTGTCCCACATGTTATCTTTGGTAGCCTTAGGGTCATAAAATATGTTCTTCTTCTTCTTCTTCAACATTTTCCTCACACATTTGACGTGTCATTGGTACTTGTACACGAGTTGGCCTAATGGTGAAGAACATGTGCTCTTGAAATAGAGGTCACAAGTTCAAATCTTACGGGGGTAGGGTATGTACGCCTCGTTTGTAGCAAAGTTAATTGCCTCCCGCATGTGAGTACGAGGTAGTCCCATATGCTATAAACCGCTGTAGACCCAAAAACAAGCCGCCCCACGACATCGTGCATTGTAAAAACCTATTATTATTATTATTATTATTATTATTTATAGGAGTTGCAAATTATACTCGAAAAAAATTACACTTTCTAGCAATTGGCAAGTTCAAAGGCGGATACCTAATGCCCGGCGAAACATTTTTATTTTTATTTGTTGTAATGCATCGCAGATATTTGATTTTCCAGGATTAGGAGTCTACACAAATGTTCTGTGCCGAATTTTACAGAGAGTCGGCAATTCCATGGCACGAGCCATTCTAACAGAAGGCTTATGAGCTTGTACCCAACTTCAATTTTACATTCCATTATAAATTATTGAAAGCTCCCAGCGATCATGGCCCTTTCTAGGTTGTCACACCCTCTCCTTAAGGACCATTCTCCTGCATTTTCATATAAATGGGCAGAACCCACGAGAAGGATAAACAATTTTGGCAGAGGCGTTTCTTCCAAAACCGATAAGAAGCTAGGAGGTATATATTGTCTTCGGAAGGCAGGGTCCAAGGAAGAAGATTTACTGGACCAAGGTCAGGAGGCTGTAACAGTACAAGTACCCTTCAGCTTTAAACAGAGTGTGAAAAGCTATGGCGTTGTTGGGCAGCCCAGCATTTCATCATTCTTTCGACTGCCAAGCTTTGGAGCCGCCGACCAAGCCTTCATTCTCCTCAGTTTTATTGCATGCACAGTACGCACCATTCTATCTCATCATTATTTGTAATGTTTGTAATACATGACATTATTGCTTTACATGCTTAGGGCTCAGTTGTATTGGGTTGCCCCCTTTCTCAGGTGATCTCTTTTGCCACGACCGTAACAACATCCATGTTTCCATAGACTGTTGGGTTTCGCAGGGCATAATTAAGATCAACATCATTTCGTTTTAAAAACTGGGTGTTTCCCTAGTGCATCTTTACCTTTTTTTTTTTTGGATTAATATGTTATTTCTTATCTGGTAATCAGCTGTATTTATATCATTTTTAGGGCGTAGAAACGTTACCCTTCGGGAGTTCATCCATCTCGGTACTACTCTGGTTCAAGCCTGCTTAGTTTTTCTTATGATTAAGCCTACTTAGTTTGGTTTTTTTTTTGCGAAACCTTCAGCAAGTGTTGTGGTGCGTGAGGGCTGTGGCTCAACTGTTTGTAGCTTGAACTGCCTTCCGACAGGTCACAGGTTCGAGTTACAAAAATTGATTCCGCAATAAATTTGCTACCCAAAATTTACAGAGCAAAAAAATATCTTACCTTATTGAACCATTCATTGTGGAGCTCCCTAGCCCTTTCATTCACCCATCACTGTTGTGCTTTTTTGGCTTAATTCTAATTAGTAACCTTCTGTTGAAGCTTCTCTTGCTCCTTTTTGTTATTTCTAGAGTTCGTACTTCTGAGTTCCAATACCTTTTTTTTTTTTGTCATGGGTGCACATTAATATAATTATTATCTTTCTTTGTTCTGTTTTATATCAATCACAGAAGAGTATATGCGTACCACATTACAGCATAGAATAATATGACAGTAATCAATGCTTTATTCATAGATAGTGCTCAAATCAAGCAGGGAGGACCTATTACTTAGTGCTGTTTCCCTGGCATACATTGTTATATATATGATGAGAAGATCCAATAGGTTATCAGTTAAACACAACTGTCAACAACTGAACATACTAACAAGAGTCATTACAAAACTACCCAAGGCTGACAATACAATCATTAACCGCATATCACATTGGCTACTAAAATATAACAATACTAATATGACGTCCTACATTATACCCGCCCTTAAAATATGTCAAAAGGGCCCTTCTGACGCAATTCATGGACAGCATGATAAAAATTGGAATAAAAAGGGAGGTGGAAGACATTCCAGGTGGAGCTGCTGCTGATGTAGAGATTATTATAGTTGGAAACATTGGAAGTGTTGTACACTTCACACGATATATTCATCTAGATAGGTGATTTAACCCAAAAATGAATTTAAGAAATGTAAGCAAGGGGTTAATTCCTCTTATTTAATTCAATTTAGATTAGGGTTAACAACAAGATGTATTTTTAGATTATTGATTAAGCACACAAACTAGCGTATACATATAATAGCAATTTGCAAGATAGAACAATTATAACATGTGCTAGATATAGTAAAACATGATAGAACAAGTGCACTTAGCTATTTAGAGGATTTGGGAACTGATACAAGTGTAACAGAATGATAAACAGATTGGAAATTTTCTGTAGATGCTTTGTTTTTGTTTCAGGGAGTGCAAAATGTATTGGGGCAAAACCGCCAAACTCGGACCAAACTGTCCAACCCCTTGGCAATTTCATCCCTAATTGGTGGTTCCATCCAGGAAGTGCTGGCGCTTTGTAACTCTCTATGCCCTTGCGACTGATTGAGATATGCCTTGCTGTAAGAAATTAAGTCTTGTAAATGTGCCAAAACCTTTGAAATCAACTGAAATGATCCAAAACCCCAATCATGGGTAAAAATCTTGCAAAAAGGTAATTGTTTGGGTAGAAGTGCAATCGATTCACCGCATACATTGACACTAATTCAAAGAGGCCTCAAACCGTATGTAATTCACCACCTAGAGATGTGATATCTATATGGATGCAACTATATTTGATGATTTGATCACTTGATAATGTTTGTAATGGCTTGCTTGCTTGGTGCTTGACTTGGCTTTGATGGTCTTTGGCTGGAGAAGCTTGACTTTAGAACCTGGTTTGAAGTGCTCCAGACTTGTGTAGGGCCCGTTCTAATGTCTGCTGCTGCTTTAGGGAAATTTAGGAGAGCTTGGAGTGCCTTTTGAAAGATATTTGCTTGAGAAGTGCTTGCTGTAAGTGTCATGTGAGTAAATGAGTGTTTCACTTGCTTATATAGGGTTTTGTAGGTATAATTTTGTGTTAAGGCTGACCCATGAGGGAAGTAGCAACTCATAAAAGATATCAAATTGAAAAGCTGACCGTTGGAAGGCTTGGGACGAAACTGTCAACTTTGGTCAAAAGCTGTTTGGTGGTTTTTGATTTAATCTAAATTGAATTAAATCTAATTTTAGAGTAACTTACTGTAATAAATGATATTCAAGTAATTAAGTACAATAACGTGCAAGTAATAAGCATTCAAGGATGTAACACTCTAAGCAAATGAAGGGAGAAAGATGACTTAGCTGATTTTGTGCAACTTGGGAGTGATCGGGACTGTGTATCTGCTGGAAACAGTGTCAAAAAGGCTTGCCGAGGGTTTAGGTACTCGGGATTGTCATGGACGGGAGTGTCTCTACAAGAGGACGGGAGCACCCAGCGCTAATGGTGATCGTGGTGCATGTGTTTGCTTAGATGCTTAGAATTTGGTCTTTTCTGGGTCGGAAGGTATTTGCTATTGCTCACTCTTTGTCACTTCGGTTTCGTTGTTAGGTCGTTGGTCGTACTTGTAACTTGCAAAACAAATGACTACTTGCACATGCCCACAAATTTCATCAAATCTAATAAAAAAATGCGAGAATGGGGAGTCGATCGACCCGACGATCACCCGAAGAGTGAACTTAAGACCGAACATTGCACTACATCTCAGACTTCATGTAGTTCTTTGTGTGTGTGTATCCGTGTCCCGTGTCCTATGTTGTCCTTGTGCAAGTTGCACAATGATAGCGGGCTAGATCTAGATTGTCCCAAATATGCAAAATGTGTGTAATGGAATAGAATGAACTCCCCTCCTATGCATTGTATGCAAACCAATGCAGCCCTTGACCCTTGTATGGATGTGCTAGATATATAATTTGTAGTGCTCTTGTGCCTTTTGTGCAAGCTTAGGTGGTGATAGATAATGCTTATAGTGCTTGGCCCCTTTATTTGAAAGAAGTAACTAAGTATATATATGATTCCCTTGTTTGAATTTCGTAATTAAAAACTAAAAGGCCGACCCAAAGTATTAAAAGGTGACCAAAAAGCGAAAGGGACCCAAAAGAGCAAGACGAAGAAAGAGAGGGATAAGAGCACCCAAAAGGGATAGGAGCGTTTGGGCGCTTCGTCCTAACTAGGTGCTAGTGTTCAAGGCCATCAAAAGGTAAATTAGTTAAGTGCCATTGAAATGTAAGATGTGTAAAGCCAAAATGATGCTCAATCAAGCTTAGAAATAGTAAAGTGCAATGTATAAAAGCAAGAAAAATGCCAAAAGGAGTTGTCAACCACTAGTTTTCTTGCTTGGGAATCATGTATACATTAGTATGCTTTAGGACCTAGAAATGTACCCAAGTGCATAGATTTTGTGTTTACAGTTTTGTCCTTGTTTGGCGGTTTTGTCCAAAAGGGATGCATAGTATCTTGGAGAGTTTTGAGCATGATATTTATGATTGACGAATCGCTCTGGACTAATGTTAGTTGCTTTGTGGGCTTACTAAGTAGTGCAATGAGGAGAGCAAGTTTTGCAATAGGACTAAGGAGATAACAATTAGGTTTGGAATAGGTGCACAAGTCATGGTTTAGGGATTAAGCCAATATTGACATTATCAAGTGATTAATTGCCAAATTCGTGTGTCTCAAGTAGATTGTCTAGAGTCTAGACTATGTCAATTTTTTTCGCTTTCTTCTTTCTAAGGAAGAGGTTGTTTGGAGGTGTACGTTGAAGGGTGTATGGCAATGGTGGTTGAGGAAGATCGTTTGTGTGTTTCTTGTTGCTGATTGTGTAGAAGTTTTTATGGTCGTACAGTGTTTGGGGGTAGTCGTAAATGCGGTGAAACTATTGCTCTCCTTAATGGCCATATGATGTTCTTACTCCTGTTAGTCGTATGTGGTGCTGCCGCACTCTTTGGTCATACAATATTTTGCCTTCGTTTTCACAATTATTGATTATGTGATGGATTTTAAATGGTCATCCCGAAGTACCTAGTATTTTCCCCAATTCTTGCACTGTCGACCAACATTTTTGAATAGACGTTCCCGAACGTGAAAAGTTTGTACTTTAATTATATTATCATGCTTGAGCTTCCTTTGTCCTTTTAACATAAGTGCCCTCAATTCAAAATTCCTTTCTTTGTAAGTATTACTCACACCAATACTTCCTCTACCTCGACAAGCCTCTGTTGGCCAATGTGCCATCACTCTCTACTCATCTAGGTTGAGCCTATCCTTTGTATTGACCATACTTGAAAAATAGGTCATATTTCAGGGGGTCAGATGCGACCTTTTATTAAATTTGTAGTCTTAGACCCCATAGCTCGCTCATTGAAATGGACTCTTTGGACGTTTTGTTGGTCAAGCCAACACCGATAGCTAGCTTATGATCGATTGTTTATCACGGCGTTGTACTTATAAACTTAGGTGGGTAATCGTGTGATATTGATTGTTGGGATCGTTAGCCTTTTGCCTTGCTATCGATCATGACGTTGTACTTATAAACTTAGGTGGGTAAAGTCATGTGATATTGACAATTCGAATGACTTGGCATCACTAACATCTCGCATCTCGGGCATTGTTAGCCTTTGCCTTTTTAATCTCCATAATTTTGACGTTATTGCAATCTTGTTGGAACACTTTATAGTTTTTTTGTCGATGGAATATACCACTAATGGAGTTTGTCTCATCTTTAGAGCACGACTATAACTCCAAGACCCCTTCATTGTTTGACTCCATTGTACCTCGGTTCCCATCCACCCTACGTTGCCGGGATACGGATACAGTATCGGTTTGGATACGAGATACGATACACGGATATATGTCAATTTTAAAAACCCTTGGATACGATACGTCTTGGATACGTCCGTACATATATATATATATTTTAATTTTTTATGTACATCTACTCATTTTACTCATTTTTTAGTCCATAAAAAACTGAAATAATAATACAAAACTTGAATCAATGTTCAAAACATTCAATATACTTAAGACTTTGCATTTTTATTGATCATGTGGCTGCCATACATATGATATACGAATATCATGTTAACATGAAATGATGAATATGAACAAAACTTGAAATTTGAAAAATATACTAGGATCCATGTTCAAATTTTCAAAACATACAATATACTTAAGATTTTACATTTCATTGTTCATGTGGCTGCCATACATATGATATAGGAATACAAACAAATCTAGAATATATCATCTAGATTTTCCTCAAAATCAAGTTCTTGTGTGCCACTTGCGCTAGCTCCACTCTCATTAACTCCACTCTCCACTCCTTGCGAACTCCCTTGAGCGTCATCTTCGCCATCAAATAATGAAAGTTGGGCAAGCATGGCTACGGAGGCATCCAAGTCTGTGGTCTCTGGAATAAGATCCCAAAGTTTGTGAGGCCCTCTAGCATACTCCTCAGACTTGTGTGACAAGAGGTGCAAATTGGAGTGCACATATACCAAATCCTCAACTTTTTTAGATGCCAACTTGTTTCTTTTAGTTGAGTGGATAAAGCTATAAGTATTCCAATTCGCTCTGCATGGGAAGAATTACTTGCCACCTATTACAATGAAGTTAGAAAATTGGAATTCAAAGACAAGTTAGTATCCTAAGTTCTAACTTAATAAAATTTAAAATATTCAAAATGATTCTAAATTTTAAAATTTATAAATGTTATACCTGTGAAAGAACTTTTATAGCAATAGGACGTAAGTACTTGGCATCATGGCCATGTACACGCCACGATGTGGTTGGAGTCAAGCTGCTCTTGTCGAAAAGAGCCTCAATCGATCCCATGTTGCCTTCTGGACCAGTAAACATGCCCATTTCACTTCTGACCACACTGACTATAGATGGATCAGGGAAAATTCTTTGAATGCTGCCTTGGTTCCATTTCCGCCTTCGGAGTCAGAAAATGGTGCTTGCTTGTTTGGTAGCCCAAGTACATTTGAGCTATAGTACTTTGGGGTCAATGCATAAGCAAGGATATGTAATGAGGTGGTCATTTTATTCCACCTCTTCATGACCACAGTCTTGACCTCACTGTAGAAGGTCTCTTCTGGATCTTGCCCTTTTTTTTGTATTATATCTCTGATACGCTCAAGCATGGAATCTATGCCATCATATATCTCTCCCAAGCATGCTTCATCAGTATCTACATATCGGATCATGGAGAGAATGGGTTCTGTAAAACTCAACAAGTACTCAACCTTGGCCCACCAATCCTCATCAAGGACCCATGATTTTACCCTTGTAGCTTTCTCTGTATTTGACTGCCTCCACACTGACCAAACATTGCTGATCACCATACTGCTTAAAGCCTCTCTCACCTTCACAAGCCGTCTCAAAACAAGCGTGTGAGAGGCAAATCTAGTTTCTGCAACCTTCAGCAACTCTAACCTTGAGAATTTCTGAAAATGGCTTGTGACATATGATGGTTTGTGATAAACATTTGAATGTCATTTGCCTCAGAATAAATTTGCTCAATCCATGGGATTTTCCCAATCTTTTGGAGCATCAAGTTAAGGAGTGGACAACCTAAGGGTCCAAAAAATGTGCTCATATCTACCCTCTATGATCATTTCTGCTTTGCTTTACAATTTTTAGCATTGTCGTGATAACTTGGACAACATTATGGGGGCCACCGACTCAATTGCCTCTATTAAAATGTCAACAATAAATTGTGCATCCTTGACTTCCCCTTCACAATCAATGGCTTTAAGGAACATTGCCCCTTTAGGGCATAGTGCAACAACATTTATGAGGGGTCTATTTCTAGCATCTTTCCATCCATCTGAAATGATGGAAACCCTGTTTCCTTCCATGAGTCTCGATTGGGCTGCAAAGTCTTGTGAATGTGTTCCACTTCCTTTCCCAAGAGTGTGGTTCGAATTTTTTCGTAACCTGGGAATTTGTACCATTGTGGAGCTTCATTGATACCCTTCACCATTTGATGCCAATATGGAGATCTCAATACATTAAAGGGCAGCCCACATGCATAAATGCATCGAGCAACAACCTCATCAACAACCTCCCTCTTTTCAATATTAAATGCTTTCTCCAATGCTCCTTTTGGCCTTTTTCGTGAGCTCTTTGGACTCTCTTCATCAAATGGTTGACTTTGAGTTTGAATGAAAGGATGAGAAGTAGGTCTAGGTGTGGGTGGTAGTGATGAAGGCCTTCTTTGCGAAGGAATTATTCTAGTTCTATTTCTTTCAGCTTGTTTATCAGCCTCCTCTTGCTCTCTTAGGTACTCTGCCATTTTTTCATTTGATATTTTTGGGCACCTCTTTATCCCCACACCTCCAACACCAGTCAAATGGATTTTCACTCGGCTATATGAGGATTTGTACTGAGCTTGGCAACCATGACATGTCCAAACCCGACACCCACCACCAAGCAATGTTGTCTACCACTGTCACATGTCTCCAAAGAGGGGAATTAAGATCATGTTTCATAGGAACTGATGTGTTTTCAGCTTGGCCTTGCAGTCCACCCGAAGCAGAACTTGATGCCATCCTAATCTGTTTTTGATCACCAAGATCACCATAACGGAGGTGAGAGCATACATAGGGTTAGGATGTTTAAAAAATTAAAAACATTTTGCCTTAACATAAATAAATTAGTTATGTCATTCTAATCTGTTTTTGATCACCAAGATCGCCATAAAGGTGCGAGGTGAGAGCATACACAGGTTTAAGATGTTTAAAAAATTAAAACACAATTTGCCTTAACGTAAATAAATTACTAATTAGTTATGTCATCCTACTCTGTTTTTGAACACCAAGATCGCCATAAAGGCGTGAGGTGAGAGCATACATAGATTTAGGAAGCTAAAAAAATAAAAACAAATACATTAACATTGAACAATGCATTTAAAATTAAAAAATGATTTTTTACCAATTAATAAATTAAATAACCCTAAACTATGCCATCCTAATCTATTTTTGATCACCAAGATCGCCATAAAGGCGCGAGGTGAGAGCATACACAAATTTAGGATGTGTTTAAATTATAAACTTTAAAAAAATGCAACATAATAAATAAATAAATAACCGTAAAAAAATAAAACGAAAGGATGAATTAAAAATAAAATAAAAATTAAAATACGGTATACCTGTAGTGTAGAATCGTAGATCCTGGTTGCCTCTAAACAAAATTACAAATGCTACCTCTTCCTCTCAAGTCTACTCTTCTAGTTTTGATTCTTGAATGAACACTAAATTTAAAATTTTAAAACAATCTCTTCCTCTCAAGTCTCAACAATGGCTTCTTCTCCTTCTCCTCCTTGCAATGGTGGACTCCAAACAATAGAAGCAATCGCTGCCCCTCCTTCAAATCTTTGCCTCCTCTAAGCTCTTTGCAAAACCTCCTTCCAATCTTTGCCTCCACTAAGCTCTTCACAACTCTTCTTTGGCTCTTTGCTCATTCACTTGCAAAAAGACAATGAAATTGTTTGTGTGATTTCAAATGAGAGGGGTGGGTGCTTTTTATAACTTTTTGTGGGGGAGAGGGTGTATTATTTTATTCATTTAGTGTTTAGGGTTCGGTTTTAGGGAGTAGAAAAGTCAAAAATTAAAAAAAAATGAAATAGAACTTTAAAAAACGTATATATTGCTGGATACGTTCGACGAACATGCGGGTGCGTCGGGGATACGTCTGTACATATCCGTGACGTATCTGACGTACATTCGTGCATTATCCGAGCACGCGTCCGTTCCATCGTATCCATAACGTATCCGTATCCGATACGTTTCCAAGGGGATTTGGGGGGAGGGGGTTTTGGCGTAACCATGCAATGTAGCATCCACCTAATGTTTTTCGTTGGAATTCAAATCCGATGAGTCACGAGGTTGCTTCCGCACTGATTGTTTAATTCATCAAATCTATGATGTACTTCTGGCCTTTGTTTTCAATTGAGATCAGATTCTTTTTTCTGTTATGGTTGGCTTTGACTGTTATCACCAACCCTGACTCAATAGTGCATCATAGGCCTTAGTTTTCAACGAGATGACTACAAAATTTAGCAAATCTGATAGGGTTTGAATAAATACCTTTTGTCCAATCAGTACACCAAATATCTTAATACCGTGTTGATCTGCTCCTACTATTGGAATGTTAGAGGGCACATAGTTTAAACTATTTTACACTTAAGGGCATAAAATAATCAAGGATTAATGATAATTGAGGGACTACGATATGGCAGTCCTAATCAGACTGGAATTATGCCAAATTTAGAAATATAGGGACAGTCTAATCAGTCATAAATAGTGCAAGGTGCAAGGGCGTAAATAAAGAAACAATTTGACTTGATTCTGCTAATAAGGTGAATGTATAATGGACTCAGAAGCTGGAAATGGGCTCAGGACAATCGTTAACAAGATCAGTAGATTTGGCTATTTGGAAATCTACCTAGGCCAGGTTCGTAGCAATTTGGTCAGTTTCGTCTGTTGGTTAGGTTCGTGTCTGAAAGCGTCTGAGCTGGTCAGGTTCATTGCCAAGCCTGTCTAAGTTCTATGAACTTATCCTGAGCTGCTCTGATTTATCTATACTTTTGTTTGCAGATTTACCTCTGTGTTTACTTATGGGATCCGGCTCTGTAACTGTGTCATGGTATTGAATTGATCTTATCTTGGCTTCAAATCCTAGAAAACTCAAACAACAAGACCTGATTAAATGTTCCTAAGCTGGGGCTTGAATTGACCTCTCACACACTCATTGTAATAATGAGATTGTTGCACTACATATTGGATAAAAAACATAAGTAGTTGAATTAAGGTCAATTTAGTTCTCCTGATGCGAATGAAGTCTTCACTCTTGTTCCTACACGAGACACGACTATGAAATCAATATGTAACTTAGAATGCTCCTTCTCCTGGCACAAGACACTGGGCAACATGGAATTTTGACCTTTTTACCTAAGATTTGACTCCTAGACTGCTTTAGGACTGCTCTTGAAAGATTTAGGATAAGTGTAAGCCTTAGAATAATGATCTTCAAGCTGATTGATTGATGTATATAACCTCTAAGGAATTTGTATATATATGAGAGCTTTTGTTGATTTCTTGCCCAAACCAACCTGAATGTCGTGCCTAGGCGAACCTAAGAAAGATGCCCAATTTGGAAAAATAGCTGCGGGATAAACTGATGTCAGGTTTAGAAAGAGGGGAAAATTTTGTGGTTTAGGGTTTGGGGTTGGCTAAATTTGTCCAAAGGGGACAAGTTTGTAGATGAACTTTATGAAGGAGCTACGATCCTAACTCGGGGTCAAAACGCAGAAATAGAATTGGAAAAATGTCTATATAGGTGAAATGAGGTTTCTGTATTCACTGCAAGTGATCCGGTGTGTGTAGATTTGGTAAATGAGGTTGACCTAGTTGACATGCAGGTGATTAGAAAGGGGAAATGTGTGTAAAAGGATTCAAATATGTGATACTAGTCCACATGTCTAAAAAGGCATAAAAACTGATGTTGCCAAGTGACTTGGACCAAACTTAGGGTGGTATGTTCATTATGTTTAAAGCAAAATGTACATGTGTGACATAAGTACAGCCTTTTTTTATTGGAATGTCCTGCCATCCCTCGTGTACGCCTGCAAACACACAAGAATGCAAGTAGATGAATGGCTCGGTGAAGATTAGTAATTTTGGAAACTTGAACGTTGAAAATTTTAATATTTGAAATTTGAAAGAGCAAATGAGCAAATACACTTGGTGGTATGTGAACCATGCTGTTATTTTTGAAACTTGTTGGAGAGTGCCATGGGGTGTAGATGGCCAAAATGCAACTGCTGACTGACGAGATGTCATGGGATGTAAGTGCCCAACTCTAACTACTGAACTGTGAAAGTGTCATGAGGTGTAGATGCTCCAATTGTAATTGCTGAATTGGAAAATTGTCAAGGGGTGCAGATGCTCCAACTGTAACTGCAGAACTGAAAATGTGCCCTTGTCAGGTAGAGTGGGTGATGCCAAATACTGTCAAACTGCGGATGTAAATGCCACAGGTTTTAATTAACCCATGTGTGATGGAGGTGTGATCTATAATATGACACTGCAGTGTCGATTTCTTGTCCAAAGAAATGAATGAATGTGATCTCTAGTATGACATTGCAATGGGTCCTATGACCAACCCACTAAGGGCAAAGTTGACTTCCTAGCTAGAGAAGCGAACCCATTTGAAATGAATATGATACGTCTTGAAACCAATATGACACAAGGGGTCATGAAATTGACCTGTCAAGGGCAGTAATGGATACTCTGATGTAGATGAAGAAACCAAAAAGTGTAACTAAACACTGTATCACTGATCCTGAAAAGTAGTGTGATGAACTATCAGAAGCATGAAGAATATCTCTACAAATTGAATATAATCTCTTAAAAGCATGAAGAAAGTCGTGGAACCCTGATTGTAATCTATCAAAAGCATGAAGAATCTGATCGATATTAATTTTGAATCAACTGAAAACATGTGCAATTGTCCCTGAATTTGTATACGAACCCTCTGAACCTCGTGAAAATGTCTCTGAATTTGTTCACGAGTGATATGCTCTAACTTAAATTGTTTGGATTTTTGAGATAAACCAGCTACATGCCCCGTTTGAGCTGAAGGAATGTGCCTGGGCCTTGCGTAGGCTTGCATAGCACCCATCTCAAAAGAAAGAATTAAACACACCATGTGTAAAGTGTATACATTTAAAAAAAAAACACACCTAAAGTATTATATTAGATAGAAGTCAAAATTACATATATGACTATGTCAAGCCTGAAAGCTGTTAGCCCAAGCTTGAGCAGTAAACAAAAGAAAAGCCAAAGAACTAATCATGGTTGGGAATCCAGATTTAGAATACATCTGATGTCCTGTTGGAGCTTGTCGGACCACCAAACAGAGGCCTGCCATAGCAAATAATATCGTGATTATCTAAGGCCCAGTTCGCCAACCCATCAACAACTTTATTTCTAGCTCGGGGAATGTGGTACATTTGAACCTCTTGGAACTTCATCTTCAATTCTCTTATCTTCCATACTTCTTTAGCAAGCCACCAATTGGGAGTGGAGTCATTTCTATCACCGGATAATATCGTTATAATGATTTGGGAATCTGATTTAATTTGAAGCTTTTCCCATTCCAACCTATTTGGCAATTGTGAAGAGGAAATTGACCTAGCCTCGTAAGACTTTGTGAAGCATCATCTGATCCTCATGACCTACTACAACGGGCCATTCGAAAGCGGGAATCCAATCTTTTCCATCCTCCCAAGGAAGAGAAACATTTCTCCCATAGTGGGCAAATTTAACCCATCCTATTCCTTGCATTTGTTCCATAATGTTCTAGAGCTGAGGAAATTGGAGAGTGAGAGGGGGTTGACCATCCCAAGAGTCAGTCCAGAAATTAGCCATTTGGCCATTGTTAACAATCCAAAAAGCTGTTTTTTTATCATATCTTCTCCCATTCTGATAAATGTCAAGGTGGGAGAACCCTTAGAAGGAAGGGAAGATCTAATAATAGCCTCCGGGGGATTATTTTCAGCATACTTTGCTCTAAAAGTGGCAGCCCACAAATCATTAGGGTGAACAAGTAGCCTCCAGTATAATTTAGCAGCTAAAGCTTTATTCTGCTTAGGAGAAGATCGAAATCCTAATCCTCCCTCCCTTTTTGGCCGACATAATGTTTCCCATTTAACCAAAGACTATTTTTTCTTATTGTGAACTCCGCTCCATAAGAACTTCTAACATATAGAGTCCACCTATTTCAAAATAGTACCAGGAATGCTTAAAACAAAAGCAATATATATATATATATATATATATATATATATAGGCATAGCTTGAAGGACAAACTTAATCAGCGTCATTCTCCCCCGATGAAAGTCATTTGTTTGTCCACTTTTGTAATTTTGATTCAATCTTGTTGATTAACCAGTGCCAATCTTTCAGCCTTTTTGAGGCCAAAGGAACACCAATGTGTAAAATGTATATAAAGATAAAACAAAGACTAAGATAATAATGTAAAGCATGTATACAAATATTTTAAGATATGTCAAATATAGAAAATATTTTGATCATTGTAAGCAAGTTTGCAACATGTAATCCAAAGCATGAGCACAACTGACAGTAGCATATACGATATTTCGTGAAACCAAAACTACAAATATAAACAAGTAATAAGCAAGATATAACAATGAAACACATAGTAGTATGTGCCCCAATAGATGCATGCTATGAATCATGGCAACATGTGCGTTAATAACATCAAACAATAGTAATATGTCTGATATAAATCCTAACACCATACATAAAATAACACATAGTACAAGCACGTACACACAAGTAGCAATATAGAAAGGAACATAGTGAAAACATTTAACAAACGTCATAATCAAGAAGCACATGTGCAAATATGACATGACAACGGAAATGACATGGACAAAAGGATCCTCTAACATGACAACACATGACCCAACATACATACAAGCATATGAGCATGACACATAGCAATCAATGTAGACACCCATAAGCACAAAGCAAGTTATAGAGGCACACATAAATAGACAATGCCATCATCATGTATTAAAGTACATTATCCATGTAAGGAAGCACTCTAAGTAATATAAGCAAGAGGAAGGCATGTATAAGCAATCTAAGTAGCTCAATATGATCTATGGATTAACATGAAAAGAACTTGAAACACGCACAAGATTCCCCAATGTAAGCATGCCCCAAATGTGGAAAGGGTTCCTGTGGGTGTGAGCAAATAAAGCTGTAAAGCATATGTTAATAGTATGTCTTGTATCTAACTCAAGATATCATGAAAAGCATGTGTGTAGAGAATGGATATGTAAAACACCATATACCGTGATAAGCACTAACGTATGTAAACATGTACAAATAATGCAAGCAATGCATAGGTATTGGTTTTGCATTTTTGAATATTTTGACAAAAGATGAGAGTCAATCAAGTAAAAAGGAGCCAAGAGGCGAAGGGTGTGAAATAGAAGAATAGGAAAGATTTGGAATAATCTACGACTTACCTTAGAGCTCAATGTGCACTAGAATCAAGATACTTTGGAAAATATGTATCGTATGTCATCATCGAGTAGTTAGTGTAGATGTTTGGAATGTGATAAGCAATCAAGAGAGCAAGGGTCGGTGAAACATGGTGATCAAGTCAAAATCGAGAGGCTAGAAGAATTATTAAGATAAGACAAATATTAATGTCAAGCGTAATAAAAGAGTAGAGTAAGTATCAATCAACTCAAGATAGGGTGATGAAACAAAAGCATTAAGAAAACAAACAACTATTCACAATAATCTGCATAGAGATAACATAGGGATAGTTTAGAAATGCTAGCCTATGATTGCATCGGTGGGATGACCATGTGAACTTCTAGGATCAATCAATGCAAATGTTACACGTTATGGGTAGGAAGGACTAGGTATGTCACTATCGAGAATTTGAAAAATGATCATGAGTCGTATGATAGCTAAATCATCACGATCATGTGTATGCTTTGCATAACACTAGTAGTCATAGGAACCCAATGTGTAATGACTAATGTCTCCGTTGTATGATTTGGAGATTGATTGGGTATGTTTCATTTAATGTGTTACAAGGTTACTATAAGACTATCATAGAGCATGGATGACTAGGTGTTATAAGGCTGGACATAGATGGTTGGATGAATTTAAATTGGTTGTTGAGATTGCAAGATTTGCCATGGAGGCATAGTGTGTAAAGTCTCGGGCCGAATTGGATACCAATAAGGAACATACTAACTACCCTATTGTCATGTACATACTTCAAGCATCGGTAACGTAGAAGGAGTAGCTCGTAGCTTATGTATCCAAGGACGTCCAAGTAACATGTCAAAGGCCTCGTTGTGAGGTAAAACTAGATACCATATAGCAATAAACCTAGGTCCAACCATAAGTGGTAATACAATGCCCCCAAGAGGGTGTTGACATTGTCCATCAAAGCCTTTGACGATAGCCGTTGTACCCATCAAATCACTATAGGTTTACCCAAGGCTAGTAAGTAATGTCATAACACACATTTTCACTTGAACGGTTGTCTACCATAACACTATGTATTGGATGTGGATACACGAAAGCATGTATGAACAAAGGCTCATCAAGAGGGGGCATCACTAGGGATCTCATGGTCATAGAATGTAATAAGAGTTTCTTAAATGTTTTAACGAGTCCATCAATGGGGTGATCAACGTTAACTTTAGGAGCATATGAAATAGGAGGATGTGTCATATGATAAGCCATGTGTATTTCTTCACTTTTCTTGGTTCTTGTGTAATATGGTTGGGGAGAGGATCCATAAACATCTTTAGATGTTGATTAGGTTGTGCTATTGATTCATTCGTTGGTGTGTTGTTACCATCTACCTCAATGGTGTTGTCTATGAGATCTCGATTTTATGTCTTAGGCCAAAGCATCAATTGGTTGAATGTCCTGAACAATTATGATAATAGCTGTACAAGTTCACATCATGGTTCTTAGATAACAGTCTAGATGCATCTATCTTTGTAGGTGGAGGTAAAAATGAGATTTCCCTCAAGTAATTGTTCAAGCACCTTATAAAGGGGTTGAGATAAACATGTAAATTGTCTTCGTTGAAGAACAAAAAGGAAAATCCTTGTATTTGGTTGTGATACCACATGGACAAATGTTTTATCTTCATTGTTTATTTGAAATGTTGAATCCTTAGTTTTAGTCTCAAAGGGTGTTTAACCTTGTAATCTATCTTTGGTAGATGTGGGAGTGTTATTCCCATATTTTCACATATTAATCGCAAGGAGCTTTGTTCATAAAGCCGTAATTGTTTGACAAAGGTACTCGAAAGATGAACGATATTGAAACACGACTTTGTCTTTAATTGGTTGAAGTAAGCTTTGAATGAAAACTTCTTGCAATTCACCATTGTCAATGTAATGTGTGCTTTGAGAAAGCAGTCTTATACTAAGCACTTAGTCACCAATAGGCCTGTTAGGTCCTTGTTTAAGTTAAGCAATTTGAGCAAAGGAAACCTTTTCACTAATGTTGTTTGCAAAATGCTTCAAGGAGATATCGGCTAAAAGATGAAAAGCAAGTTTAATTAAAATCAAGGCCGATGTTCTCTCGATGTGAGTGACTCTATTCCTATATGAGATGCAACTATGAAATCAATATGCAACTTAGAATGCTCCTCCTCTTGGTATAAAACACTTGGCAATGTGCAACTTTGACCTTTGTACATCAGATTTGGGTTGTGGACTACTCTAGGGCTGCTATTGGAAGATTTAGGATAACAGTAATCTTTTGAGTAATGTTCTCTAAGGTGATTGATTGATGTCTATATCCTCTAAGGAATTTGTATATATATGAGACCTTTCGTTGATTACCCACCCAAAACAATTGGAAATTCATGCCTAGGCCGACCTAAGAAAAATGCCCAATTTGGGAAAATGACCATTGGATAGACAAAGGTCAGGTTCTAAAGAGAGGGGACAAGTTCAGACACAAGTTATGGCTGAGCTGTCCATGGAGCTACAAACCTTACATGGGGGTCAAAAACTCATAAACAAAAAATGGAGAAACGTCTGTATAGGTGAAATGAGATTCTTGTATACACTGTAAGTGATCTTGAGTGTGTAGATTTGGCTAATGAGGACGACCTAGTAGACACGAGGGTAATAAAAAAATAGAGAAATCTGTGTGAAAGAAGTCAAATATGTGTTACTAGCCAAATATCTAGGAAGGTATAACAATTGATGTTGCTAAGTGCTTGAAACCAAAATAGGGTGCTACAATAGTTGGCTTTCGAAGACTTCCATGTCTTCTTTGGAAGAACATTTGCATGATAACCACCATTGCCAGCCCAAAATTTCCATATACACAAATGTTGGTCATTGAACAAGATTCATCCATAGGACCGTAGGATCAATCACTTGACTACTTGACAACGGAGTGTTGACTATGGGTTCATTCTTCTATTCTTTCTCTTCTCATCACCTGACACTACACCATTGGGCATTAGGTGTATTGTTGTATGCTACATGTTTCAATCAATGTCTTGTTTGGTAGCAATTATAACTTGCTTTGGAATAACCCAGCTATCTTCATAGGTATAGTGGTCTGCATGGGTTGTCTTGCAATGGCTTTGTCGGACTTAAGTCTGCTTGTCACTATACTTGCATGTTTATGTGTCTGATGTTGTTCTTCATCCATTGCCACAATATCTTTCGATCTGTCACCAATGAACTTTTTCGTTTTTTGAAGATGGAACTGCTGTGGCAACCATGGATTCGTTTACAGGTTGCTTTTGATGTGGCTCTCCAGATACGATTCTCCTCCTTAAGAAGGTGTGGGTTAGATGTTTCTTTGCTTTATCAACATAAACCCTTCCTTTGGTAGGATCTATACACTAGATTGGTCACACCATTAGGTCCCCCTTTTGTGCTACTCATTCAAACTTCTTGTTCAAGCTGTCCACTTTCATTTGTGTCCATCGGTAATCTACATTGTAATACAAGTAGTGCAATGCGGTACAATATCCTTCAATCTGTCACCAATGAACTTTTGTAGCTTTTGCTTTTCTGGAGACACAGTTGATGTGGTAACCATGGCTCTTGTTGCAACTTGCTTTTGATGTGGCTCTTTTCATACAATTTTCTCTTTAAGAAGGTTGTGTTAGATGTTCCTTTACTCTCTAGGCATGGACATGTCCCTATGATTGACCCTTCCTTCGACAGGGATCCATGCAGTAGCTTGCTCATTGTCAGGTCCCCTTTTTGTGTTTCTCCCTCCAACTTGTCGTTCAAGCTGCCCTTCTCTCTTCCCTGATTCTCTTGCAACACTCTCCAACCCAACTTGGTTGGCAAGGTCTGCAGTTTCTTTCTTTGGAAGGGGCATTGCACACTCCTTACTGGTTGAACCTTTCCTTGGTTTAGATTTGGGTCCACCTCAACTCCATACTTTGCGTGATGGTTTTTAGAGCTGGCTGCCTATTGCAACGCTCGTTCTCTTTCTTGTTGCTCCACCAATTGAGTAGACCGTATAACTTCTTGGTCCCCTCCCTGACCATGTTGTCTTCTTTTCATGTCTTTGTTCGAAGTCGATAATACTAATTATTTATTGTATGGCGTCACTCTTCTTCTTCTTGAACTCTTTATACCATTGTAATTTCTTTTGTCGTTGTGATTCACAATTACGTTCAGCACAAAGATCTTTTAAAATAATGTAACGCCTCGTCGACAACAAGTATTGTCGAATAATGTTCACTTTGAACCGACTTTCAACTTGATCTGACGTTATTTAAAGGCACGTTGCCAAAATGTATAACAAAGAAACTACACTACCAAAGAATATCAATCACAGAAGAGTAAATGTGTACCACATTACAACATAGAAGAATATGATTGTAATCCCTTTTTTATTCATAAGTAGTGCTCCATACAAGTTGTTCAGTAGAAGGAGGACCTGGTACTCAGGGCCCTTTCCCGGTATACATCATTCTATTTATAAGACGAGAAGACTCAATGGATTGTTGGTTAAACACTATTATTCACTCATTATTACATCAGGATAGTCATTTCATTTTAGTTATGTAATGAATCTGTTACTATGATTTTCTAGGACTACAACTCATTCATAGGAACACACAGTTTCTTATATAAGGTCATCCATACAATTCTCTCCAAAGTAACATATCATACATTATAACATATAGTTTCCAATACACAAAATACTGACTATCATATGCACTAACTTGTTTCTTCGTAATAACCTTCCATTTCAACCTCAAAAGGCATTCCTATAAAGACATGTAGGTCTCGTTTTATTCCTTGAGTAAACATGTATCAATAAGTTCTTAAGTCGCTGTTAAAGATGATCAGTATTTTAGTGCATCATTTCTTGGTTCTCAAAGCACAAGGGTCTATTCTAAGATCCTTTTTAGTACCTGGACATTTGTCAGATATATAATCAGTACAGAAACGACTTATTCACATTCTGAAGCTAAGTTTTAGATATTTATGAACCCTCGAAACAAATGTTCATTTAGAGCACGACTTCTATTATCTCTAATTACAATCAACTTCATGTAATAGGCTTGTATCATGTTTTCTATCTCCTAGGTGGCAATCATAAGCATTCACATTTTTCATTGGTTAAGTATCTTATTTTTTAGCTAGGATCTGCTATAAGTTCTCATAAGCATAGTCTCATTTCATTTCCTGACACAGTTATGACTTATCAATGCCTTGAGAAGTATATACCATTTAACAAGTTAATCTACGCCATACTCTTTTCATGGTCATTCATATTACTTAGGTCCCTTTTTGGATCTTATTTTAGACATTCCAAGCATATTGGATTCTTGTCACTTGTATTGCACATTGTATGATGTTTAAGCACAATCAGGTCAGGACCAGACTCAAGAGAGTTAAGAAAGAATGTCAATCATAAACCTGTACAACACTAAGCATTCGTTTACTTAAAATGAAGGCTTATTTGATGCTTTCCATTTATTATGTGCAATAGAGGACCAGACATAACGGTGAAAGTCCTAGAAATCACCAGATTTACCCTTAACATGTAAGCTATGTTACTTGCACATACGAGCAACCAGTTCTGTGTAGTACTGCCTTATAGCAGAGTATCCTGTGCAACATAAACAGTAACTTCTGAACTCTTAGGAAAGCAATACCATTTAACATTCAAATCAAGAGGTTGGCTGCTTTATACCCAAAGAATTCACAAACTGTCAGTAGGACAATCGGCTTGGGGCTCGCTATTACTCTAAAACAAATTCACAAATATAGACAATCAATTTTCTCGCTTGCTTCACAATGATCCCAAGGGGGCAATTTATAGCAAGATAGTGAATTCTTGAATGGACACAAACCTAGACATGTAATCTGAACTTTTATGAATACAAGTTATACATGTTATGCAAAAGAGAACCACTTATCAAAAGTATCTATCCTAATCTACTTTATTGAAGTGATATACACAGGTTCTGGGAATCTCTGCCCAGTGTCTACGTCTAATCATTCTTACAGCACAACTTTTCCACTGTGGAACCACTAAAAGTTGTTTTCATCGTCTGATTCACTTGTCTTATTATCAAAGGGTTTATATCATGGCGATGCTGAATACGTCCACTTGTTATGACATCTTCTTCATTCCAACTAATTTTTTTTGCTTTTTGTATTTTACTCTTCCATTTCTGATGCGAACATATGATTCCCAATCCAAGCAATCATAACTGTAGAATTCTAATCTAGGAAGTGAATCAATTGCTTTTGTCATCACATTCACCCAAATCATCCCTGACTTTGAGGCTGAACCATGGATTCATCTGCTCCAGAAATATTAACATTTCATCTTGTAGACGTTCTTCATAATATTCTGCATGTTCTATAAAATGTCTTTTTGGTATAGCAATCTGATTTGATATTCCAATATGGATGAGCTAAGTTAGTTGAGCTTAACTGACTTTGCTCCAATGACTATTGATTAACTTCTAATGTGAATATTGATAGACTTTGGCCCATGGGTTTCAATGGTCAATGGTTCTTCTAATCCCAATCTATCTTGCAAATAAAAACTAAAGAAATTTGGGAGATGAGATGAATTTGACATCTGATTAGCATGAACAACTGCTCCTTAGACTAACATCTTTATTTGTGCCAACCATCGGTTAGCATACCAATTTAACATTAATAACTTTATTAATTCATCTGGTAGGTGCTGCCAAATTGCTGAATTCATTCTTTCATTTTAACCAAATCCTGTACTAAGCATATTTATCAAAGCCATTTCTCGGGTTAATGCATCCAGAAGGGAATTATACTTACCTTGGATGAATGAGACATTGAACTAAGATAACAGATGTTGCCACCAGGCATATCTTCCTCTGAATATCTTTGTAGGCATAGGCCTGGACAACTTCCTTTTGAAAATCTGGTCATCTGTTTTGATTGTAAACTTTTCTGGCAATAAGATATGTCTCCATTTTTCTGTTGCTTTTACAATGGCGAGGACTTCCTTTTCTCATGGCCATTAATTGAACTCATGATTTTTGAACTGACCGGAATTGTACATAGAAAGTTCTTTGCCATTCCTTTCAACCAATAACACTGCAGCCCAATGTTCTTTAGAAGCATCTGTTTGGACAATGAATGGACCTTGTAAACAAGGTTCTAGGGTTGGCAGCTTTTTGCATTCTTCTTTCAACTGTTTTACTGCCTTTGTTGCATCTGCTCTCCAGGGGAACCTGTTATCTTTCATGCAACTTCTTGCTGGTTTCATTTTTGCTGATAATCTGGGAATATAATTATGAACATAATTAAGACAACCTGCAAATCGTTGACATTGTTCCAGATTTTGAAGCTTGTCTGGAAACCGTTGAATCTTCTATAAAACATGAGGTTTCATCTATCTTTCAGCAATACTCCCAGAAACTCAATTTCGTTTCTGAACAACTGCTTCTTTTTGGGATTTGATGACAATCCTATTCCATGCTCCAGTAATGGGGAAACTATTGCTAAATGAGCACAATGCTCTTCATAGCTTCCAGAAAATATCAGAAAGTCATCTATATAATTAACTATGAATTCATAATAAGGAAAGAATATCTTATCTATTCTCTGTCGAAATTGTGCTGGTGCATTCCTCAGTCCAAATGGCATGACAAGCCATTCATATAACCCTGCTGATGTGAGGAAGGCTGTTTTCCGTTTATCTTCTTCCCTAATCTTAACTTGATGATAACCAGACTGCCAATCAAATTTTGAGAATATCTTGCCTTCAGCTACCTTTGTGATTAGCTCTCGCTTATCAGGTAATGGCCATTTAATATCAAAACTGTGACAAAACTTAATGGAATGCAATTAATGACCATTCCGGGCTTATCTCACATGATATCTGTATGATTTCTGACAATAAAACATGCTGAGCAATAATGTGACGAATACGGTCTGATCAATCTTTTTCTGATCTGTCTTCATACTTCTTCATCCTCTTCAGAGGTGAGCGCAATATTTTATCCTTGAACTGGATAACTATGCAAGGTGGGTATTTCTGCTTTTGGTGAGTCATTTTGCTAAAACTGAGCCTGGTGATGTTCTTTTCCCTAACACATTCATGATTATACAATTATCAAATTGTGTATGGTCCTAGAGTGGATGTTCTACGCAACATAAATTCTATCATGAATTCTGGTTATTCTCTTTCCAATTCTGGAGGGGCTGGCTGTATAATCTAGAGCATAAGAGAATGAACCTTATACAAACTTTTCTTCTTGTTTATATATTTTTCAGTGATGGATTTACCCATTGTGCCATATATTTTGCTATACAATAGCTCTTTGTAGCCTTGGTCCAGATGTTCTTTTCCCTAACACATTCATGATTATAAATTATTTGAAATTGTGTATGGTCCTAAGAATCCATAAACGGACCTCCTAATCCAATATATATATTATCATCAATTTGATCAAATGATGCATATTCTTATATTTGCAGGTACATTTGTAGTAAAATATCATAGTTACCTAAGGCGGGAAGGGGTTTTCGGGACGGCAATTTTTTTGAAAATTTTGGGACGGTGGGGGATGGCTAATAAATTTTTTTTTTTATTAATTTTACAAATATAACATGAATAATTCAATAACCTAAGACTTAAAATTGAAAGTTTGAAGATTGAAACCACTAATGATTAATCCAATTATTCATCACATAAGCCAAGGCCCAAAATGCTACAACTATATATATTATATTCAATGTTCAAAACTTCAACATGACAATGAAAGACTAAATAGTAAATAGTAAAGCTGAAAATTAAAAACAAGTCTTAGTCTTACTCTTCAATAATCAACATGAGAAGAGTACAACTACACCCACATTACATATGCTATGAAATATTATGTCATGTCTCATAACCAAAATGACATTACATAACCAAAATGACAAGTGACAAGTACAACTCAAAAATCACTATCAGAGCCCTCCGAAGGAACAGTTCTGTTGAACCGCTCCTCCTCACTAGGAGTATCTGTATCAATGTCATCTGCATCTGCAAAGGAGATATCAACCAGTCCTCGCTGCTCCTGATCTTCATCAACCTGCCTTGCATCCTCAGGATCCACATCCCACCGCAATGTTGGGCTCTCCTTGTACGTAGGTGTCTTGCGATCCATGAGACGCAAGGCACTATGTACAGCAACAAGTTTCTCTGCTCTCTTAGAGGTAAGTCTGTTCCTCTTAAGAGAGTGGATCCACCCATATGTTGACCAATTCCTCTCAGAAGCAGAGGAACTAGAAACCTGAGAAAGAAGATGAATAGCAAGTGTACATAGCAATCCTACATGTCCATACAATCGCCACCAACTAACTGGACTCTCATGTGCCAATGTGGTCCTGTCTATCTTTGATGATTTTTTGTAGCCATCCAGATAAGCGAACTTGAGCCAATCAGTTCTGACTCGTGAAGCATCCTCTGCATTATACATTTTTTTAGGGCTTTCAAGAAACCCTTCCTCACCTCCTCATCATCTACTGGGAGAACTCTGCCAGGCCTCTCAACATACCACTTCGGATTTAGTGCATATGCAGCCATGTGTAAAGGAGTGTTCAACTTCTCCCATCTCCGCTCAATGATAGGCTGAATATGGTGATGGTAGAACTCCAAGGTGGGGTCCCTTGCTCGAACAACAACCTTCATCTGGCCAAGCATACTATCAATACATTTGTATATCTCACCAAGGCTAGGGCTCTCAGAATCCCCATATTTTATCACACTGAAAACTGGAGATATTATGGATGTGATATATCTCACATCTATCCAAAATGTTTCATTCACCACAATTGCTTTCACCTTCTTCCCCTGCTCTGTCTTCGACCCATCCCACCTAGACCACTCTGATGTCATGACCATGCACTGTAATGATTCCTGCAACTCAGCCATCCTATCCAGCAAAATAAAATACGATGCAAAACGTGTGTCCACTGGCTTGAGGAATTCCTTCCTCGAAAAGCTACGGAAGAGTGCCAATGACGTATGGTGGTTGCAGATGAACATCTGCACATCTCTAGCATCAGCCACTACATTTTTGACCCAATCAATTTTTCCAATATCTTTTAGTGCATTGTTCATGGCATGCACACAACATGGGGTCCAATATATATGTCGGTAATGAGCCTCGACAAGCTTACTTGCTGCCCTGCACACATATGTTGCATCTGTAATAACCTGCACAACGTTGGCAGGGCCAACCTCCTCAATAGCATCTCGCAAAATGGTGAATTGGAACTCTGCATCCTTCTTCTTCCTGAACAATCAACTGCCCTCAAAAAGTAAGGACCCTCTCTGCATGAAACAATGATATTTATGAGTGGGTGGTGTCTGATATCTGTCCACCCATCCATGATGATGCTGCAACCGTGAGAGACCCATGTGCACCTCATTTCCTCCATCAGTAAATTAACCTTGGAATAGTTCTTATCCAAGATTGTGGTTCTCAACTTCGTGTCTCCTGGGGGCACATAACTCACACCTGCTTTGGCTATCTTAGCCACAACCTCCTTGAAATAAGGAGAGCGAGCAGCATGAAATGGAATGCCAGTAGCAAAAAAGAATTTTCCAATGGCATCATCAGCCTCTTCTCTAGCCTTTGTATCATACATTTCAACAACTGGATTGGAGGCCACAACCTTCCTCTTCCCCCTACTACTACCAAAAGCATCCAATTCAGACACCTCATAAGATGCACCTGTAACACTACCGGTATTAATTCTCACAAAACTAGAAGGGGTGCCAATGCCACTAACATGACGGCCACGAACTTCTGGAACCTTTTCCACCATATCTCCATTATCTGACCTCACCTTTTTGCCCTCTCTTAAGTGATAGTTGTCCACACATGCCTACACCTTTCCCATGATGTGCAATAAATGTGCATTCAACCTAGTAATGTTGCCTGACCAAGATAATGAGCAAATGTTGCATTTCCATATTTTAGTGCCCCCTGAAATGTTTGATCTAGGACCTGCATAATTTGACCAAATTGTTTCAAAGGTTTTTCTATCAAAAAGCCCCCTAGCATACTTTTTCAACATTTCGGAGGGGCAACTGAACTTGTCCACACTCCCTTGTGAACTAGTAGCAGTATTAGGTGTTTCTGATTGTGTTCCTTCTCCTTGCACACCCATTTCAACCTCATATTCAGCTTGATAATCACTATCGGAACTCATTTTGAAGTTGCAATAATTAAAATACAAAACAATATAACTATACAATACAATAAAACAATGAATACATTATTAAAAAAAAACAGCGATGAATACATTTAAAAAAAAAAAAACCTACGCATTTGTTAATATGTGAAGTCAACATTTGAATAAGCAGGTTGCAACCAAGCTGGCAGGTGGGATGGTTAGTCCGAGCACGGGCATAATAGGGTAGGGGGTGGTGGAGCCCCCTACATAGCCAAATGTAAAAGCAAGTTTTGCGAGGAAAAAACAAGTTTTGGCGAAGAAAAAGCAAGTTTTGGCAATTTGGAAATTAAAAAAAAAAACAAAGAATGGTAGTAAATTAGTAATGTATGTACATACCTCTTGCTCTTGCTCTTCCTCCTCTTGCTCTTGCTCTTCTCTTTGCACCTTGCTCCTTGCTCTTTCCTTCTCTTTTTTTTACTCTTGCTCTTTCCTTCTCTTTTTTTTGCTCTTGCTTGGTGTGATTAGAATGAGTGTGAAATGCTCTTTTTATAAGTTTTTTTGTTGCTTTTAGGGTTAGGTCATGTTGCTTTTAATTAGAAAGCATTAAAAGTTAAATTTTTTAAAAAAACATAAAAATAATGTTTTAGCTTTAGCATGGCGTGAAAGTCGTTGGGGACGTCCCTAGGGACGCCACGACGCCCCCAACAAAGTCCCTAAGCTCTGTTTGCACCGGGACGTCTCGGGCGTGTTCATTGTTTTTAGGGGACGTCCCCCTTTTTTTTTGGGAAAATGAGGACGGCAGGGAAACGTCCTGTCCCCGTCCCCAAGTCCCCGAAACGTCCCGGACGTTCGGGATGTGGTGTAAACCTTTGGACGCATCCCAGCGTAACTATGTAAAATCTTTGTGGTCGATTTGCGATTGCAATCATAGTATTCACAATTTGAGGATTTGGGTGGCAAACCCAATCATGAAATACTTTAGGATGAGCAAATTTTAGGCTTTTTTCCGTATCAACAAAAGCATCAAACTTTCAAAAAAAAAAAATGAATACTTGTCTACGACAATTTTGACAGCATACAAACTGAAGCTTTTGCTCTCATTAGTGCTTTCATTTGATGTTGACCCTCTTTGCTAGCTAATGTTGTTAATTTTGACACCGAGACCTATGTCGCAAGGTTCGCCGATTTTTTGGCTTGGAAATCGAAATTCGCCGCATTTTTCAGGTGACAGAAATGTTCGGTTAAATTCGGCGAATTTGTTCGAGAAGATGCAGCAAAGGCACCCTTGCGCTGGCAATGAGCAAACCTGGGCAGCACTGAGAAGTCATCTGAGAGGTGCGTGGATGAGAAAACGAGATTCGACCTCTGCATCCAATTGTGACTGCTAGTTTGTGTTGAGCCATGTCCCTAGTGTGTTATATGCAAATTGCGCAAACATTTCATGTGAAAACTAGCATTGGGATGTTTGCACCATCAGAACTAGCATTATACTCCTTTAACCATTAGAACCAACATTAGGCTGCTTTCACCATTAGAAATTATGTCATAGATGTGACTGAATCTGTAAGATGAGCTTGTCGGAGCTTATGTAAATGTCATCTAATACGCGCCAAACATATCTGAACCTATAATGATGAACTTGCCTTCCAAGTCTATGCTGATTTGATATAAACCTATATATGTGGTGATGAACTTGTATTAAGTCCATGTAAATCTTGATCGATGTCATAAACTGTAATTTGTAATAATGAACTTGTCTCGAGTCCTTGTAAATTATGGTATGACTGTATTTTCCTGAATAACCATATCTGACATGTGAAAAACTATCACTCTGTTTCACCTGTGGCACTTAACCATGATCAGCGTGAACTTGTGGAAGAGCCCACAATATGCCCCTCTTTTGAGATGAGGGATGCTGCCATGTATCACTTAGCTCAAAAGGAGAAAGTGGTTAGCTGTAACATATATATAATCAAAGCATCTAGGATGTGAACCATATAAAACATATGTACTAAACATGGTTGTAAAAGCAATGTGTGTCAGATATAAGCAATACAAAGAAAATAATAAGTGTGTCACCACATAGGTAAGAATAATGTAAACATGTCTAAAAATCCATAGAGATCAATAGCTAAGAGCATAACACCGAATGGTATAATAAGTTATTAGACAAAGGATTCGACACCAACGGATCCATTGAGACTTGTGACATGACATGACAATACATGACATGGCAGGCCTGCCATGAGATATAGACAATTGACAAGACATCACAATGCGACTCGACCAATGTGAGTAGTAGTTAGTTGTGTGCAAAGCAAGTATGCATCAAACAATAATGTCCCAGGCACAATGTGTGTCAAACACGTATGTGTCCATAGCATATATCCAGCAGTAGGTATTTGGCAATGTCTCAATAAAGATGTCCAAGCATTGTGCCTCAAGCAATATGTGTCCTATGCAGTATGTCATAAGCAATGTGTCCTAGACAATAGACTTACCAAGCAATGAGTCCAAGAAGGAATATGGGTGGGAAGCATTGAGTGTAACCAAACAAGCATAGAGAAGAAAAGCGTAGAGCAAACAATGCATAGAACAAACATGCACAAAGAAAACAATGCATAGATCAAATATGCATAGAGCATGTAGTGCACAAAGCAAACATGCGTAGAGCAAACAATGCATAGAGCAAGCAAGCATAGAGCCAACAATGCATAAAGCAAACAATGTATCGACAAGTGTGCATGGATTGTAAATGTAGTAGACAATGTGTGCAAAGCAAGTAATGTATGAAACAATGTAAAAGAGCCAAAAACAAGTGCAAGGCTAATAATCGTCAAACAAGCATAGAAGTATGCGAGAACAAGTAGTAAAGCAATGATCAATAATAAGGAAGCATGGAGCATGTCAAATCAGTAAATATAAGTATTAAGTGTAATCGTCGAGTGAAACACAAGATGGCATATGCCATAAGATACAAGGCATTGTAAGATAAGCTATAAAATGTCTATATCATTAATGAACTAGTGTGAAAGGATACGATCTAAGTAAGATTTGTATGTAAGATGCTCCCAGTGTAGGCATGCCCGCAATGTAGTGGGTTTCCCCAGGGTATAGGGCTTAAATAAGTCGCAAAGTATGTCTATGAATGCCCATGGACTAAAGATATAAACAAGCTGTCTCATGTGTACTATAAGAAACAAGTGCGTAGGAAACAGAGTGTGTAAAGTGCTAAACCCAAATAATGCCAATGTCTCTCTATGTAATGAATAAGCCCGAGTCACATGCATGTCCCGATTTTGTATTTTTGCTATAAGAGAGAACATAAAAAATTACCAACTTGGAATGTACTAAGGGCCTTGGGCCATAGGTTGTGGAAAATAGAAGAAAGGGGATGGGGTCCTGGGTAATGATTATTTCGTCAACAATCACATCAGACCCGTGAAAGTGTTGTATTGTCAAGTTTTCCTAGTCGTGGTCTATTGAGTAGGTAGTATCATGCCATGAGCAAAAGTCATTGTTGGCCGAGTAGAAGAAGCTATGTACAAGTGATTGCACTTCTGTCAAAGGGATGATCATATAGATGTTACGCATTAAGCGGTGCTTATGTGCGCCTAATCCAAAGGAGTAGTGCGAGGATATTATAATCATTATCGAGTCTAATGAAACAATACACACTTGAATGAAACAAAGGTCTAGAACCCTCCTCATCATTCAAAGGAATCTATGAATTGTTAAATGTGATTCGGGTATGGATAATGATATCTCTATAGGCTAATAATGCCATCAATTGGATGAGGGTCAACTATGTAAGTTTGCAGAGGAGGTACCTTTTGATAAGCCATGTGTACTTCATCACCCTTATTTTTCTCTACATGATTTGGTAATGGATTAGTAAACACCTTTAACTTAGAATTGGGTTGGGCAATCGTTGTATTGGTAGGTGTGCCCAAGTTTTGTGAAATAGTGTTGTCCTTTAGCTCTTGGATCTTACGTCATAATTAGTAGCACTTGTTGGTTGAATGTCCAGTGCACCTATGGTAATCAAAATATAGTTTTCTATCAAATTTTGTGTTGTGTTCTAGACATGTTGAGTGTAGTGGGTGAATGTAATTGTATGAGATTGCACTCTAGGAGTTTTGCAACATCTTATGATGAGGTTCTAGCAAATGGGTCCATAGCCTATTTAGAGCTGAAGATAGGATCATAGGTGGAGCTTGTTTTGCAACATCGACAACTTTGTTATCAATTTTCTTTTGTCATTTGTTTTTCTTTGTAGGATGGCTTTGATTGAAATTTGGCTCCATTGGATGTAGGTGTATTATAACCATATTTTAACATGTTAGCTGCAACGTATTTGGTCTCATAGATTTTAATTGTTTTGCATAGGTCTTAAAAATATGTGAAGCTAGAGAACATGTCTGATGTCTTAAGTTGTGGAATAAGGCTTGTTATGAACACTTCTTGTAACTCGTCCTTGTCAATGTGCTCAGGCCGTCGAGAGAACATGTTCTTGCAACATCGGACATAGTCTGTGACCTTCTCATTGGATTGTTGCTTGACTTGGGTAATGGGTGCAAAGGAAAGGCGTTGACTATTGTTGATTGATAAATGAGAGGAAACTATCGCCCAAGGTTTGGAATGAGTGCCAAACCTCAAGGAAGGGTATAAAACCAATCTAATTTAAATTCCTTGAGATTGTGTGGGAAAAACTTAGCTAATAAGATATCTTTACCTGCATAGTCCAAGATGAAGCCAAAAAGGTGTGAAGATGTTGTTGTGGATCAACCTTGCCATTGTAGAAGGAGAACTTGGGTGGAGAAAACCTAGGTGGTTATGGATAACTAAGGACCATAGAGGCTAATGGACTATCGAGTAAATTAATAGAGTTTGTAGTGACTTGTGATTTGCCTTATGTAAGAAGGGTTATACGAGGTTACATGTGTTGTAATTGTTGGATATATGTATTACGAAGATGATTTGGAACATGTGTAGTGTTAGGTAATGCAATGGAAGCCATACTAAATAGGAATGGGCATGGTGACTTGGAGGACATTGTGTGATGCACCCATAGTAGGAACCCTAGATGTAAGAAAAGTTTGTGTAAACATGTGGGCATTAACACCAAAAGGGGAGGGAGAGCCTCTAGAAGGTGGATTTGTATCGTGCGAAGGATCGGCATTAATTTCTCCTATCTTGGCCTTGGTGAACATTGTCATTTATGGCTTGATTAGCAATGCTAGAAGTCCATCAATGTTATTAGGTTTATCGTTAAGAACTTGACTAAATAGCTCAATTGGAATCTTATATGGTATTGAATAGAGGATCTTGGTCGTTAATATCATATTGATCACCCTCATGATTAGACTTGGTTTTATGATAATTCCGTCCTTAATAATATTTCTTGCATCACCGCAAACTTAAACATTGTTACCCTCACGTGTGTTAAGAGTATCATCCATAGGAGTAGAAACATAGGTATCGGGCTTATTGGCCATTTTCCATGGGTCGCACAACTAAGGGCACTTGGATGTAGTCAATGTGGGTGCCACTCAATCGAGTACTTCAAAGAGTTGGGGTAATAGATCTAGCTTGCTTAGATGGCACGAGAAAATAACATTTGATTATGCACCAGAAGGATAGAAGTGTTCGACAAGACCCAGGATGAGAACTATTAGGCCTAAAATAAGGAAAGATTAAATTGAAATCTAAAACCCTAGGATGAAAACTTCTAGGCCTAAAATAAAGAAGATTAAATTGAAATCTGAAACCCTAAGGGAAAGGAATGAAATCATAGGCTAGATAGATTGATAGATAAAGTGGGTTCACCAAAATATAATATGAAACTAGGTTTATTTTAATTTAAAAATCAGTAGTATATTGATAATTCAAAACAACAAATACATAAATCTACAGTCCTAAATTATGTTAAGGATAATTAGATTGCTTAACACACTATAAATAGGATGGTGAAGTTCAATTAGGGCATGTGTTTTAGAAAGTATTCACCCCACTTCAGGCTTAGATTGAATGATAATGAACTTAAATTGGATGAGAACGTTGTGTCGAGTGTCGTAAATATGTCCGGAAAATGTGGGAATCTAAAAAGTTGTAGGAATGGTTCGTTTGATAGGGGACAAATTCGTGGGAAACTCTATTTAGGGATTGACAAATGTGTCCTTTGGGGTTTGAATTTGCAACCCGCCTCGGCACTTGCTTCGCTTGTCTCTTTAGACATGTTTCATTGTACTGGACCCGATGATGCTTCTGTATTTGCAAATGTGTTCCCATTCTCTTATTGACCTAAAAAGGAGTTAGTCATCATTTATGTTGGAGTGACCTCACCCCACCCCAATAGTGTGATCAATGTTGCTCTACGTATCAATGCTCCAAAGAGGAATTAATCCACATGTAGTTTTGCCAATCCTATGATAGAGTGGAGGTTAGAGAAAGTAAACAAAAAAAGCCCTGAATTTGGCCCGCAATGCTTGGCAAAGTTGCTTGGCATGATTGTAGTGCATAGAGTTGTGTGATCAGGGAAACAATAGATATGTATTCAAAATTCGAGTATTAGTTCTATAATGTGCTCTAAAAGAGAGGTGCTTGAATGCTTGGCTTAATGTCCTTCTTAGAGTGTGCCTTTGATACGGGATCCTTAGATGCCCCTAATGAGTAAGGGTACATGTGTTTATATAGAAGGTTTATTCGCAAGATTTTCTGCTCAACCGACTCTAAGCCTACCAAGTCAACTTGTGCATTTGAAAAGACGACTATTGCAACTACAAGGTATATGTTTGACGGCTCGGGGACAGGTTCATCCCATGAACTTGTTCAGGCTAAAGCTGGAATCATATATGATATAATAAAAGATTTGAAGATGTATCTTGTATAATGTGTAGTGGTTCTTGAAGTGCTAAGCTCGAGAAGTAGCTACGAGCTAGTTAACTCAGGGTCTGTGATAGAGCAGGAAGCATTAATTAACAAATAAGTGGATAAATGGAATAATGCAAGGATAAATGTGGAAGTGTTATTTGCCAAATGCTTGAAACCTAATTTCGGGTACTAAACAAAACATTGTAATTCTTTATTTGATGTAACGAAAAGTTTGACATATGAACTATGCATCGAATTCACAACATATGAAGATACACGCCTTCCACCAGTTATCTTTCAACTTTGCAAAGAGATACATGTTTGTGATGGCTCGCACCATAGTGGATGCTTTGAATCTCTCAATTTCCAAGTGAGTTTTGCAATGAAATTTGTGCTCTTCTATTCTAAGGGGTTGTCTTGAGCAGATAATGTGGAACACCTTGTTGAAGAAATGATGGCATTCATCTGTGGACTGCAAAAGTGATCTATTTACCAATATAAAACAAAATGAATCCTTAAATTTTTCCAAGAGTATTTGATGGGCTCTAGCACAATCAACAAGCCTCTCTCCATTGCAAGCAAGGCGGTTCACGTTTTCTAAGAATCGGGATTTCATGTCCTTTAGTGGGATGTTGATTTTCGTCATGAAATCATGCCAGTAAGGTAAGTGAACTACGTTAAATGATACACCACAAGAGAAGATACACCTGGACACTCTAATCTAAGCATCTTTTAGTATTAGACATGGATTCTTAGTGTTGGCCCCTTCTGTTAACTTTGTGCTTCTCCATAAACATGGCTCTCTAGTGTTTGGTGTACCTATAGATGCATTTGCTTTTCTCTCAACCATGTCCTATCTAGCTGTTTTGCTCTTTTGAAAAAGTCAAACAATCTTGCATGGTGGTGTTCTTTTTATATCCTTCAATCCTATTACCTGGTTCAGGCAAAAATTGGCCATCACTTTATGGTCCATCAAGATTTGGGACTAAATTAAGAAGCAGTCACCTATATCTACAAATTCATGGTGAAAAGTCTTACTGCATCCTCTAGCAGGAACAAGTGTGCAGAGACTTCCAATCCTCTCTTTGAGGTAGCTGACAAAATTACACCAAGGAAAAACCTACCATTGGGGATTGGGCAGCCGACTTTTTCTGTGCAGACTAGGACCACAACAACGTTTAAATTATGGACAGTCTTATTTCATTTTTCTCATCATTTTCTGGAAAAATTACTTCTTGGAAACTGTGCTATCAAAAGATCTTTTATCCAGAAAGAGGATGTGCAAAGATCAGCTCAACAAGGTACCCTACAACAACAAAAAGTCCTCCATGACACCCTGAAAGACTATGTTCAGCATTGGATATTCCAGATTTGATATCTAAAGTTCATTCAATGAATGTTCTTTCAGTATTTTGCTATTTTCTAAAAATGATGGTGTTACTAAAGTTTTGGAGAAGATGCATTGTATGGAGGACTTACAAATGGCTTCCATATATTTTCTAAAGGCTAGATGCCGAGTTCTTTTGCTCATTGGCCTAACCATCATATATATGAATTTACATATAAAATTCGGCAATAGTATAGTAGATAGTCCACTCTCCCCCAACAGCCTACTCTCTCTCTCTCTATATATATATATACGGTTGGGCTGGGCATAACCACACAGGTGGGGACTCCCCACCTGCCTTCTCTGTAGACGGAAGGAGTAAGAGATGGGCCTCTTGGTGCTGGGATGACCCTATCTATCTACTGATGGTTGATCAATAATAATGGATAATGAGTCACTATTGCCATCCTGTTGTATACCGATTTATATGGGCTAAATGTTGAATTCCTGCTCTACTTAGCTTGATCATTGTTAAGTTTTTCTGTGGTCAGAATATCAATCTTTGAGCTTCTCGATGGGAGATATTATGCTTATTCGTTTGGGTCAGATGTCGAGTTCCTTTGCCAGCCAACTTGGACAATGTCAAGTTCTACGGTCCTCCAAAGATCTATCAATGAGACCCTCCATAGAAAATGTTATCCCTCAAATCTGGGCTAGACATTGAGTTCCTTTGGTAGCCAATACGGCCTTGTTAATGTTTCTTCTTAGTCAAAAACGTACGATTTAGTTTCTGTTGTGGGATGATTATACTTTGTTATATTATGACAGATGGCTGGATGTGGCATAGTTGGTTGGAGTTGCAAATTAGTCAGCCCGTGTCCTAAAATCACCTTGGCAACAAATGCCAAGGGACACCTAATATATGATAGGTATGTTGATTGTTATACTCCATACCACTACTTACAATTATGGTGAAACTCATTATGCTTGCATCCTAGCCATTGTACAATTTGAATTTTTCTAACCAAATGATCTCTACATTCTTGGATTTAAATTTTATGTGCATGGGACATGGAAGGGTTGATCAGTAATACCTCACACAGGTGTTGGACCCATGATGCTCTGTAAATTGCATTGTCTATAACACCACTCCTGTGATGTGGTCGGTTGATTGACAACCATCTATAGTGGATAGAAAATCTCATCACTTACAACAATATTCATGTAATGCCCACAAATTTCGACATTCAAAACCATAATTAAACCTACTAATTTATTAGGGAAAATTTTCGGTAATTTAAAAAAAAAAAGTTGTAAGGGTTATAATCATCCACCACGTTTAGTTAATTGTCGTTTACAAACATTACTCATTCATAAGGTAGTCGCAATTAAATTAATAATTAAATATTATTAATTTATTTCTAACAACATTCTTTATGGTTTGAAAGTCTCCCATAGCTCTGTCACTTAATTAGGGTGGATGCTGTTAGTGAAGAAGTGAAGATATGGATCTACTTATACTATAGGGACATGCCCAACGTTTTCAAAATTGAACTGGTAAAGGAAAAAAATCAATGCTCAAGAGCAGAGCTTATATGTTCACAATGAGTTACAATGATAATTTAATCCTTTGAAGTTGTGGACTGAGCTCGAGAACATATGACACATCTCTTCTCCTCTGTTAGCGTGCAACATCAAAGGAAAAAGAAAGGGCGGGGCACTAATTTTGGGAGGTCATGAGATCGAGAATCCAAAATATCCTTTTAGCAAATTCATAACAAGCTTTCTAGTACTTCAATTTCTCCATTCAAGCAAACTTCTACAAATAAAAGCAAAGGTTTTTCTTTCTAAATATCTGTTTGAGGCTAACAACTAGTATCGTTTTGAACATTGTTTGTCCGAACCTTTTTCTCGTGCCGGCAGAACTCAATGTCATGACGATAAGAATAACAGCAAAAAGATGTTCGCAGTAGAACGGTTTGGGATGCAAATTTCAGAAGGAATCAAGCATTGAGGAAACATTTATATAGAGATGAATGTGTTAGGTGGAAGTGTGGAGCCTTCATGGCTAACAATTGGATTGATAAATGGATGTGTGTGGCACATGAAAACTTATTTATTGAACACTTGTCCCTTTTGGAATGTGTGACACTTCCAACATATCTTCTTCTTGCATATATTTAATAGCTGGAAAAGTTTTCAATGTTTGGTATGTCGGGAATTCGAGTCTTGTCTTTGGTGGTCCTTCAATGATTGTGTATTGAAACAAACATGCATGAAATATTCAACGATTTTTTTAAAAGAAATGTTTAATCCTCCTTAGCCATGTGGCTCTCTCTTTGTGGTTGTTGAAATCGGTGACTGAGGTTTTTAATAAATTTGGGGTCATTCATGTTCTCATGTCAGCAGATCGCAAAAAGTGATTCATTGATTGTTCATGTGTGTGAAGATTTAATGCTGTGAGCTTGAGTAGAGGCTTTAACCTATTTAAGAAAGTGAGGCTAATTCTCATAGCATATACTTAGTTATCATTTCTCAATTATGACTTTATCCACAATCCTTTTGGTTGGCTTTGTGGGTAGTGGGGTTATAAGTCTACAGGGAAACAAAAAATGGCTGATGTTGAAGATAGGCCGCTGGGCTTACTATTGTGGAGGTCAAAGTTGAAATAAGGGATGCACAAAGTTATTCGCATTTCCAATAATGTTGTCTAGGAGGCTTTGAGGATGCAGGGTATGAGGCTCAACATGTGTATGGATATTGTGGACGCATGGCAGAGGGGATTGGTTAAGAAATGTTGTTCAAGGTGAAGACAATGCTTTGAATCTTGTCTTGTTTTGGCTCGACAATTAGAAATGGAGGCTAACAATGTTAACTCTATGACTTTGCTTGAGGAGAATTTTGGGCTTTGGCATCTTGGACACGCCTTCAACAAAGGTGAATGCTTATTGCACCATTAATGCAAGGTGGGAATGTCTGCGTGACATTGTGACTCGTGTGGACAGTTGCATCAGCGTTCTACTCGCTCGCCTCAACAAGGTGGAAATAGTCTCTCATGAATTGTGACAACGCTCTGGACATACCGGGCATGTGCATTGTGGATGGTGTTGGCATTGTGGTGTATGTGGATGTTTTCATCACTAACTTGGGCTGCTTCTGCCCTCTTGGTCTGCCTATCAATGTTTATGTTGTTTTTCTACCATATTTAGTTTTTAGACAGTGTTGTAGTGAAGAGCCTTACAACGTCTTTTGTTTGGTGGGTCTAAGTGTTTCTAGACTTTTGGATAATGCTGATCACAAATAGTTTCTATGTGAGGATGGTTACAAAATTTAACCTTACGGGCTGTTGATTTATGTGGCTTTGAGCCCTTCTTCTAATATTAATATAATATAATATGTTAATTAGCAAAAAGCGAAAAGCATGAAGAAATTTAAGGAAAATAAAAATCTATACTTCAAATTTATAAAATTCATTAGACCCAAATAGCAAATCAAAGACATAAAAGAACATCTTCTTTCAATCCTATTCGAGTTTATGCAGGTTTGAGTGGCATCATCATTTTTTCATTGCAAGGGCATTGAGAAGGTCGTTATTCACCAAACTCCATGGCATTGGAAGTGATTTTTAGAGAAGTGACAATAGTGAGCAGCAAGAATTCTTCTTTTGCGACCATTTTTCTTGATTTTTTCGTCATATGTGGGTTTGAATTCTGCTTCACAAGCAGATGTAACTTCAACTTCATCAAGATCCATATCTAGGGACGGTGAATATTTTCCCCTATGAAAGAAAGAAAGAAAACTTTTAACGTCCACGAGGCTAAAAATAGCCTATGAGACAGTAAAACCACTTTCTTTACAATTCACCAATTCAGATCTTCTTTTGTTAATCTTGATGATGAAGTCTCCCATACCAGTTAACCACTCATCAAACAAAACCTGTAATGACAAAGTCTTGAAATTGATTGCATATCGGAACGAATTTCATTATAGCACCGCAATCTATAATAGAGTGTCTTTACGATTCCACTACCCCATCTCGAACAAAAAAAGACAGTCTTTCTTCCCATTTTTCTTTAGGCCTTTTCCATCTACCTGTTTCACATCTAAGCCGGTGGGAGTTTGTCCTTAGTTGAGCTATGAGAATCTTAGCTCTCCACGGAATGAGGGCCCCGATGTATGCCTTTTGTTGATGGTCACAAGTGTAGTTAAATTCTTCGAGATAGTATCTCTTTTTTCTGCCTCTATTGTCCCACATAGTTTTGCATGGACCTTATCAATAACAAATGCTTGTATTTCTTTATTGCCTTGGGGCCATGTATTCCATTCAATATTCCATTTCTTCATCCACTTGATGTTTTGGTTCATCCATGACCTCTTCCTCCTGCATAATGGCTCTTTGAAGACAATGTTGGGCCACCTGTTTGTTGTCATCTGTTCAATTTTGTTGAGGTATCTTAGAAGTCGAATCATAGCAATGGCTTCAATTGGAACTGCACTGTTTCAGCTAAAAGAATCTCATAAGGGACCGAAACTTTCAACTTAAATTTGGTGGTAATCATATGCTTTTGAATTCTCTCAATTTGCTTCCATTTTGATAATGGTATGCTGCTGGCCCATATTTCACACCCATAAAGTACAACAGGAGTAACTAATATTTCAAAAAGGGTTTGAGTAGTTTTCCAATCCCATAATTCTGCTTCTTTGCATTTGTTTTGTAAAGCATAAAGGGCTTTCCACCCTCCTGTCGTTCTCTTTTTTCTGCAAGTCTCCCAAGTAAGTTTGTTGTTGAAGTCAATCCCCAAATATTTGTAGTCGGTTATTTCTTCTAGAATACTACCCTCAAAGAAAAATGGTTGTTGATTTCTTTTCTTTCTATTGCTAAAGATCATAATCTTGGTCTTGCTGATATTAACTTGCATCCCTACTTTTTTGCAAAAGGCTTCAAGTGTGAGCAAATGTTTTTGTAATCCTTGAGTAGACGTAGCAATCAATATAAGGTCATCAACGTATAGAAGAAGCCTTATAACCATAGTTACCATATTCGGGCGAACACAGGCGAAATTCGGTTCGGACCGAATTTTCAGGGAAAAGCGAACTTGTTCGCTAGGTTCGGTTCGGGACTAAATTTTTTTCCTTTTTGGCAAAAAAGTTTGGTTTTGGATTTTTTCACAAAAAGTATTTTGCCATTTTTGGAAAGGGTCCGGGAAGATGTAGCAGCAAAAACTTGCATGTGCCATAACTTTCATTCTATGGCTCAGTTTCTAGTGCCGTTTTCTCCAAAAGTGTATATTTTCTCAAGCTCTACGCATTGATGGCAATATTTTTCTTATTTTCATAAAATCCATTTTTGCACCTTTTTGGACCAAGCAACTTCTTATTATTTAGAGACATTAATAATTTAATAGCAATATGTAGAGATTAATACTTAATAATAGTAATACTTGAATTTATTACCAAATGTTTAAGTTACTTTAGTAACTAGTTACATAAATTTAATTATTTTAGGTTTAACTTTTAGTATATTATTAATAAGTATTTTAGTTTTTATAATTTTTTTGGTAATTATTCATATTTTATATTTTTAAAAATTTATAATTTTTTCGAGCCAAACCGAACCGAACCGAATTTTTACAAAATTCCGAACTTCCGAACTTTTTTCCCTATCCGAACAACCCGAACTTTTCGAACATGGTAACTATGCTTATAACATACTCACCCAACCGGATACCTTCACCACCCTCCATATTTAACAATTCTTCAAGTTGGTCTATATATAAACCAAAGAGTGTGGGTGATAGAGGACATCCCTACTTAACACCAATGTCGCTCCTAAAGCTCTCTGAAATGCTTGTTTGGGTTCTGATTTTAATACGCACCTTTTCATAAAGTCTATGAACCGCTGCTCTAAACTGCAATGGTATACCAAGCTCTTGCATTCTGCACCATAACTTATCCCTAGGGACCGTGTCAAAAGCTTTCCTGAAGTCAACAAAACAACAAAAAACTTCTTTCTTTTCCTCCCACGCTTTTTCAATGATATGTCTTAGAGTAATACCATGATCTAAGGTGGAGTGCTTAGGTCTGAAACCAGCTTGCCCTTTTGCTCTCTTCTCATTGTCTTCTACCCACTTGCTGATTTTGTGTTCAACCATGCTACCAACTAACTTTGCAAATAAGGGATTGATCATGATGGTCCTGTAATTGGTTGGGTTGTCAACATCTCCGCTCTTAAAAAGAGGTACTGCCATACTAGTGGTCCAATCATTTGGGAAACCACATGGAATGATGTTGTTGAATATATTCAAAATGTGAGGAGCAAGAATATCTGATCCCCATTTTAGGTATTTTACCTGTAGCTCATCTAAATCCTTGGCCTTACCTGCACATAACTTTTGGATACTGTTTTGACCTCTTGTAACGTGAATAGACTTGTTGTGTACACTAGAGGTGGAGCCTTAACCTCTTGCTCTTGTTCGTACAATGTTTTTGCATATTCTAGCCATTGAGTCGCTGTAATGTTATTTATTGTTTGCTTATTTCTTTGTTGAAGTTCTCTCCAAAATAACTTCGGCGTATTTTTCCCTAGATATATGAGTTCTTCTCTCCTATTTGCCATGAACTCATCCTTCTTTCTCTTAATAATCTGCCTGTATGCCTTTATGTCTGTTTTCTCTTTCGCTGAAATTTTAAGAGTTTTCCTTGCAGCTTTGCATTCCTCATCAAACCACTTATTTGTTGGAAAACCATTTGATTTTTTCCTCTTGTTTTTGGACCTCTTGCAACTCCCAAGAGCTACTTGAATAATGTTTGTCAGCTCATAACTTTTGATGTTCTGCCCATTGACTCTTTTTGTCTGCATTAGACGTTCTAAATTTTCCTTGAAGATGACCCGATTTTCCTGTGTGATGAGAATTCTTCCCTTTGTTGGAGATTGGTGACTAGTATGCCTTTTATCTATATATTGATTTTGTGATCCCCAAGATATCACTGTGCAAATTGAGTTGTGGTCTGATTTCAAATCATGCATGGGTTCCTTGACCTGAACGTTTGTTATCTTATCAATCATGCTTTGGGAACAAATGACATAGTCAACAACACTTGCCCCATTGTAGGTTTTGCATGTAAATTTTCCAGATTTTTTCCATCTATTCACACCATTGCAAATAATCAAATCAAACATACCACAAACATTAATTAGCTCTTCGCCAAAATGATTGGTGTCCTTGTAATCTTCTGAACATCTGCTCCATGGATGAGTTTCTTCTTCGGTGAGCCATATGGGATTGTGATCCTCCTTGTTGCATAAAATGTTAGATTGTTCATTCGCTGTCCTAGCATTGAAATCACCCAAAAGAAGAACTTCTCCGAGTTGAGAATACACAGCTATATCATTTTTTAGAGCTGCATATGGATCCTTGCCATTTAACCCATTTTTTTGTAGATTTTTGAGCCTTGCGGTGCAAAATAACAAGCTGCAATTCTTATGTGTCTCCCATTTTCTGATATTTTGAACCATATATACTGTTTATTTGTGTCTTCTTTTTCCAATTGGATCTGCCTACCCTCTACTGCTTTTATTAACACCATTATGCCACCATAACCTTTTCCCCTACCCACTGTATTGTTCCAAACCGTGAACTTCGTATAGCCATCAAAAGGAGGAGTCTTACAACCATCATGTTCATGAGTTTCTGTGAGGCATATCACGTCTCTTCCTTTTGCAACCTGGTCTAAGCCCGGTCCCCTCCTCCAAGGATATCCTCTACAATTCCAACATACCAATTTTAAACATGCTTGGTGAGGGGGGAGTTGTGTTTGCTATTTATCTTGTTGTTGAAAAGAGACATTCAAAGAGGTGGTTCTACTTAATAGTAGTGCCTCCTTTATCACTAGACTTACCTGTGAATGCTTGTTACTTGTACAAGTGTAAGGTCCCATATTTAGCATGAAGATGGGAATGGCTTACAATGTTGTCTAAAAACCTTACTAGCCATTGCAAGGGCTTCATATGAAAAGGAATAGCTTAAAGCCTTTTGGCTCAAGCCACGAGGAGCCCATCTTACAAACAATCTCATCGGGACTATGGTGGAACCAAAGAGTTGTTCTAGACGATAGGAAGCAAAGACAATTACAAAGGAAACCTTGAAGTGGCAGATTAGGACTTTTTTAATGCCAAAGGAAGCAAAGATGTTGAGAGTCTAGTGGAAAGAGACGTTCATGGATGTGTCATCCCATTCAATGTTGTTCGGTTTCCCTACCGGGAATACCTAGTTTTTGGGGGAGAGGGGAAGGCAGGCAAGGGGGTTGGGAATCTGGGATTAATCTGATGATTCAAGGGCCCAAATTATAATATTTTTGAACCAATTTTCCTTCAAAGAAAATGGCACTAGGTGAAGATTCATTGCTTCGATTTGAGCATCTAGGAATAGCACGGGTATTTCCGTTGTGTTAGATGGGTGGACAGATCAAAGACATGGGCCTTTGGTCTAAGTTACCGGTTCTAGTATGAGGATCTGGTATAGCGATCTTGTTTGGCCTGGGTTCCTTTGGATGGGTGCAATTGTACACTTTTTTATATGGTATTAAAAATATAATTTTTAGGTAAATAAGAAAAATTAAGTACATATTATGCTCACAATTAAAAAAACCACAAAACACTACTAATAAATTGATAATTGTTTCAATCCAAAATGTCTCAATAAATAAAAATAGATTAATATTTTAGCCCTAAGCAATGAGAGGTAAGTTGTTTTTTTGTGTTTGTGCTTTAGTGAAATGAGATGCAAGTCAATTTTAGGGTTTTTTTAGTTTTTAGTTTTTAAGTGAAGTCAAACAAAAATATTGACTGCAAAATCAGTCAAAAATTCAAAAATGATGGTGTTTTTTTCGAGTACACTTGTTTGTCCTCTAACGAACCCAGTAGTATGCAGGCAGATTGGGATGTACCAGGGGTGAGCTGGACCTGTACTAGGACCTGAGCCTAATGTACTGAGACCGGGACTGGTTCGGGCTACCTGCATAACCCAGTTTCATAGCCTTTCCTAAATATCATTGCTTCATTGCTAAAATTCCATTCAAATTTTAAGGATTTAGTTTCTTGGAATTTTGGCATTATATCTTACTATTTCTGATAATGTTATTATAATAAGATATTTATTTAGGTGTGATTGAAAACAGGCATTTTATTGCTGATATCTTATTAGCAGCATTATGCGTACCATGTCTGCTAATGGAGTGCAACTTTCAAAGATATGTACTGGTTTGCAAAGCTGCAGGGCTGATGATGGAGATCAGGTACAATTACATTTGGACTCCATGCATAGTCCCCCATTTGAACCTTATTTTGGAGGAGTTTGAAGTCTCAGTTTCTTGGATGGAGGAGAGTCATTTAAATTCATCTCCAACTATCACCAGTCTAAAGTGATATTTTGGATAATTCTTCAATTTGGAGTTGGTAAAAGTTGCTGATATGCAAAATGCCTCGAGCTTTATTTTGTTGAGGCACCTTGTATAGGAGAAATCTGCGTTGTTGACTATGATGGTGACTGAGGTTTGGGGCATTTGGAGGGAGTCCGATTCAAAATGGGCTGCACATGATTAAAACCAAGTCGAGGGGTTTATAATAACTTATCATCTTAAATGTTATTTCTGAAAACTTCCATTACTATAAGCTTGTGGTTCTACCACTTTATATTTATAGGTCCACTTTGTATTTATAGGTTATTGGTACATCTTAAACCCCTTTGTTTCCTTGGCTAGTAACTTACTAGGATGTTATGGATATCACAATAAATACATTCCACTGCACCCATGTTTTGAACTTTGCACATATTAAATTCAGGCTAGTGTTTTAAGTTTGAGCCATGAGTCTGACCAGCTCAAAATTAAAATCTTTAGTGTCTTGTATTTTTGTGACCATATCCTCATTTTACAATATTTGTTCCTATTCTTTCGAGCTTAAGATAATGGTCTAGGTGCAACATTTCAGGATAAAATTGTACGAGGTCTTATTTTGTGATAAGATTAATAAGATTATAATGGTGGCAAAACATATGTCCCAAAATTGAATTGAAACGGTGAATATTATCTAGTAAAGAATGCATGATATTTTATATTTGCCAAATCTTAATTTGCTTACTCGTTCTGACTTTTCTGTAAAGGAGATAGGTCCTGTTTCTTTGAAGCAAAAATGGCAAGCTAGATCAGATGCTGTTTACTAATATAATTTTTCTTTGATGTATTATTTCTGCTTGCAGACTACAGTGGCATTTGTAAGCTTGATTGTTACAGCGATTCCGTTATTCAATGTAAGCATACTTGATTTCTTATTGGTTAACAGTAATCTTAATTTGATACCCAAGGAGTATTTACATTGTGCATGATACGTAGATAATTAATAAACAAGTTCAAGAATTCCTAGGTCATATCTTTTCATATGCAAAATTGATTAAGGATCTATTTTATTTGAAACCTTCAGTTCTTTATTTGAATATGGTTGGATTATATTCCGGTCAAGTGATGGCTGATGTCATAATGAATGCTCATCTTTTGCGAGTTATTTCGTGGTTTGACTAATGTGTCATTCCCAGCATGCTGCGTTAAGCACTATATTGTGTATGAGGTTTAATGAGGCATTTTGTTGTTCCGTTGTGTATTATTGTGTTGTGATAAACAGGCATGGGAAATGGATATCTTTTCAGGTATAAGAAATGCAATGCTCACTCTCCCTGGGCACAGTTACCTGGCAATATGCAACAAATAGTTACATAAGGAATTCAATAGTGAATGTGAATCAACACAAAATTTAGAATAATTGAACAATACTACATCAAAACTTAGGCTTATTGATTGCATTGTAAATCATAAAGTACATTGTATAAATTTAGAAATTCCAAATGTGCTAAAGTATTGTAGGCTAGTAATCTAATTGAGTTCTTGTTCTGTATCGCTTTCTGCCGTAGCTACTGCTAAAGTGAGAATGCCGCTAATTTGATCTGATTCAGTAGGTCTATGGACGATTTATTCCAGCATGCTCTTCACATTATTTTGCAAAAGCTTCAAAGGAAGCTCATCCTTGCCATCATCTTGAGAACTGCTAAGATCCAAAAATCTAATATAAAGAAATAATGCTGAAACATAACTAACATGCGCAGCACAAGAAGTATGGCAATGTACTCTAATCTTCTATATCCTCATAAATAGAAATACCCTCGAGGTAGGGTTATACCATACATTATCCATTAAGAAAGGAACAACTTGAAGAGATCTCCAGCTATGAGGATCAAATGTGTTAAAGTAATCTTTACTAAATACAAATGATCCATAATCAACGATCCTTTACTAGAATGTGTAATGTCACTTCCCCCCCCGAACTAGTAAGGATTTGGCAGCGGAAAGGGATATAACAGCTATAATGCGTTTGGTTCCACATAGAGTAGGATTCATGCACATAGTCTTTATATATCAGGCAATTTTCATATAGAGCGTGGACAGAGAGTTAGAGGGGATGGTTGTGGTTTATACATATACATATACATATACATATACATATACATATACATTAGTTTTAAAGGTAAATTGCACGATTAACAAAGAGTCTCGAGTTTACCGTATATACGCGTGGCAAGATTCTTTGCTATCGGGATCTTGTGGTGTCTACGCACGGGTGTCGGGCTAACTCAAAGTGGTGTTGAGTCTGTTGACAAAAGATTAAGCGGGATGTGGACATGCATCACACCCCTATGTAACACGGTGGAGAGATGTCATTTTTTCAGGTGTCCGACTCGAGGAAAGTGAATGCGAGCTTTTAGATCACAGGGAAGGCTTTTGGAGGCAACATAGTCCGAAGTCTTGACACTTGTCGTCCTTTTGGACTGAGAAAATGTGCCGTAATGTCACCACTTGTCAGTGTTTCAGATACTCTAGCTATGGAGCAGTGAGTAGTTTAATCGCGACTGGTGGTAGATAATTGACAACTCGACTAGGGAGCAGATAGGAGGTCACTTTGGTATGCGAGAGGCTGAGATTCCACCACGTGGTGTGATCGCTAGGTTTGGCTAGGTGTTTACGTAGCCTGGGGCTTTCGATAGGTGGCAGATTATATACTTAGTTTAGTTGAGACGACAATCTGTCATGTGGACCAATCAAAGCAGGCTGTGTGATCTCACTTAAGAAATACATAATATACATGACATTTTTAATAAACAGAGAGATACATCCATAACTTTAAGCATCACAATAAACAACTAGAATCACAACGATGATCATCACACAATTTAAGCAAATGCTAGAGTTTTATTCGTTCACGAGTTTAATCCATTATTCCTTTTATTCACGTATCAGATTCATAATCTATAGTTAAACACATTAAGAGTTATAATTAATTAAACGATTAACATTGAAATCATTCAAAGTTACAAAGATCAAATCATTGTTTGCAGTGAGAGTTGAGTACACATCTTTTACTCGAGCTCAATCAGAGTTTGTCTATCCATTGTGTGTATAGGATCATGCACCTTGGGCTACGGCCATTATCCATGGAGGAAAAAAATATTCAATTAGTTCATATATTTCCTTGGCCAAGAATCATTTGGGATTGTACTCTATACCGCCGGCTAGGACATAGTCTGCATATCCCCTTCTCCAAAAGCCCACCACCCATATTCACCTTTCCACACACAAGATCAAACAATTTATCAATGCGTGATGATTTTTTTCAAAAATCAGTGTTCACCTTTTTATATGCTTTTCCGGGTATTTGACAACCAACATACCCGTTCATAACTATATTTTCACTCCCATTAAGTGTGTCTAAATTAATATTTCACTTCCTTTTAAGAAGGATCATTACATTGCACTCCCTAATCCTTAATAAGAGTCATAACATAATACTCCTTTTAATAAGGGTCAACTTTATCATACTCCATTTTAACAAGGGTCTTTAAATATTTATCTTCTCCCAAATTATTATGTGTAGATTTTGTCACATAACAATATGAGCCTCTTATATGTAGCCACTCATCTAACAATGGTGGGGAAGGGTAATCCTGTAAACCACACATTACACTTTTGGCTGACCAATACAACTTAATTGGCACAAATCATGTTACCAACAGCTAAATGTGTTCTCTTTTTGTATGATCTTTACATCTTTTGGTTTCTTATGTATCAATTTCAGATTGATAAGAAATTCCATGGAATAAATTGGGGCATAAAGCATGTTTACCTCTTTAGACTACTATCCCACATCACGTTCACTTGCTGATTGGTCATTTCCAGAATGCTCACTATATGCTAGGTAAGCTGGTTAATATGATTATCCTCTCTTCTCAATAATATAGATTAGGATTTAATTAGAAGACCATACTAGGGTCAATACATAGACCAAAGATAGAATGCCAAGGGGTGTAATAGAGTACTTGATCTAGAAGATAATAATCCATACTCTATGAAAGGCGTAGGCTTCCAAAGCCTATGTCGAGGATAAGGGCTGATATCTTACTAAAATCCTAAGGTCAGCAAGAATAAAGATAATAAGCAATTGCTATAAGATGTCTAAATGAAGGTTGTAAATCCATGTTGTGGATAATAGGCGAGGGTCGTAAAAGAATAATGCAATAGGCAAAGATGTGCTACTTTATCCTAGTAAAGACAATATTGGTGCATTAATCCCCCACGGTTAGTAGTACCCCATGAGAGAGTTGTCGAAGGTGGATCACAAGAGGGATAGGTAAAAGAATTAAGTAGACCGAAGTTGGGATTACAAAGACTTGGTAGACCTCACTGATGTTGTTCATAGTAACCAAATGCTCCAAAGCAGACTTCTAAATATAAGCTCTGTACTCAATCGTAAACTTCCTAAACTTTTAAGGGCAGATTTACAATTGAAAGCAAAACAAACTATGTGATGACAATATAGAGAAATGATAACAATGATGCTTATTTATACAAGAACATAACCCGAAGTCACTATCTCTCTTAGTTGACGACATCGACCATGGTCAATATAGTCGTTTGGGAAAAAAACTTTACTTGTTTTACATCCTTTTTAGATTAAGAATCTAGATTTAGTGAGAAGTACACTAAGGATGTAAAGGGTAGATACAGGGGTTATTTTGATTATTTAATTTCCAACATTAATCATATAATATTAGAATAACGTATTCAATGTTTACACGATATGCTACAAAGTTGAAAACAAAGGGAATGGTGCACTTAGTTGATTATAGATTCTTCTGGGAAGTTCTGGATGTGCAGATCATTGGAACTAGGAGATTTGAACCGATAATGCCTCGTTCTGGAAGGGTAACTAGAAACAAACACGGGACCTGGACCGCACAACTGACTCTTTAGGACCGTCTCATTTGTATTGACCCTACTTTATGGTCTTGGACCTGCTTGGATTTTGGCTCTACAACTTTTTGGGAGTGTTGCCTTCTTGGAAATGTCTGTTCTGCTATCAAACACTAACTGTCGGTCATTTTGCGAAGCCTTCCGAACATTCGAATAAGATCTCAAATCCTAGCCATGGTTAGTTGGGTTGGGGGCACCCTCGTATACTGCAATGTTGGCACTAATCTGACGAGGCCTCAAACTGCATGTTGTTCTCCACCTAGCATGTGATATTTAAATGAATGCAACTATGGTTTGACAACTTGAACTTCTTTGACAATGTTCGAGTTGAGTTTGACTCTTGTTAAATACTTGGAGAAGGGATGTTTGAGTGCTTGCAAACGAGATGACCTAACTTCTTGACCTGATATGATGCTTTAGACATGTAGTAATTGCTGCTTTAATGAATGTGCACGAGCTTTGGTGAGATTTAGGGAGCCTTGGGTGCCTTTTGCAAGTGTAGGAAGTGAGTGTATCAATGTAGTGTCATATGATTTCCAGGTGTCTAAATGAGAGAGTCTATACTTGCTTATATAGGGTTTCAAAGGTAAATTATCGAAGAATATGAAACTGAAAGCAAAGTTGGATGATGTGTTGGTTCAAAACCGTACAAAGAGGTCGGGGCAGGATAACAACTCTTGACCAAACCGCATAAATTTGCCTAAAAATAAGAAACATGAAAATTAGAGTTTGCATCTTGTCAATTGAAGTTTGTATATGGATTTTATGCATCTCGGCTCTCATAATCATGCCGACATATTAGTGTGTATGACTAAGCAAGCTAGACAAGAGACCTTGGGATGTACTAAGCAGGATAGAAAGAATGTGTTTATCTTAGCAAGAGTGCATTGTCAAAACCAACAATGTCAAAGAGTAAATTGCCAAATTTGAGTGTCTACATTTGCCCCCTTTAAGTATGAAATGAAAATTACATGCTTAAAGGAAAAGATACTTGAGTGTATAGACACACTTTGTCTTTGCTCAAAGTTTGTTTTGAGGTTGTCCTATTGTGCTTGGTGTTGGCATTTTCCATGATGAAACCTGTAATATAGAGTGTTGTCAATGTCCATGATAGAAAACTAAACTTTAACTCAAGTATAAAGTGTAATATGTAAAACTTGCATTTGTATAAAGTGAAAAATAAAGAGATGGCAAAATGTGGAAGGAATACACTTGTTTGTTTTATGGAGGGTGGAAGCCCTTGTCTTTTGTTTGGCTTGGAGATTTGGATGATTGTTGAACTTGCCGAAGGATTGGGGGTGATCAGTCCCAATATGTGCCGAGGAGAAACCAGAGTATTAGGTGCATGCAACCCAACATGGAGTGATGAAGAAAGAGAGAAGAGCAATGAGGTACCAAGCATCGCATTAAGAAAGAAAACCGTATCAAAGTCATTCAACAACTCTGATATCTTCTCCTTTAAATGTAAGAGGTAAGGAAAGATTGCTTATGAAGAACTTAACTACGTTAACACTTTTCGTAACTCCACGAACCACAACGCTACAAACCAATCTAGGCCCGAAATTTTGCAAAAAATTTGAATAGAAAAGAGAATGAGTGCTCCCATGCCCTTCCCATGTGCCACACAATTGAATAGAAGTTGTAATGTATTGAAATGTAGATGGAGAAAGGAGGCCCATGCCCCCAATATCCTTGAAAATGCAATTGAAACCAAGTGTCGTGGTGGAGTGTACTTCATGCCCCCTTATGATTCGAACGAGTCAACTAAATCTGAAAGTAGCAAGAAATAGTTTTTTTGAATTTTTGTATTTGTGTAGATCCCCCCTAGGCAAAACCGTGTGAAAGGGTTAGAACCGTCTGCAGATCTGACCAAATTGCATGTTTATGACTTTGTATAATATTTTTCTGAATTTTTGTATTTGATCCCATTTTTGAGTATAACTGTATATATACTGTATGAACCCATAAGTCCATTTTTGTGTCTCATTGTAGGTGTAGAATATACCTGGATGAATGCCCCCTCTTTTGAGGCACGTGTGATAAAATATTTGAGCATGCAATTTGTTGAGCACAAGATAATACGAGAGGGGGTGAATCAATATTATGAAATTATTTCAAACTTTAATACTTGAACTTAGATCTATAATCACGAGCAATGTGAATATATCAAATCAATCAAAGAACACAAAACTTAATGCAAGTAGACACATATATACGTGGAAACCCTTTCGGGAGAAAACCACGGAGAAACTTCTTTCTTTATATATATTTCTCAAAAATTTGTAGGCACCAACCTACTGGAGACACCAATCCCCAAATTACAGTTTTGTAGGCACCAACCTACAGGAGCACCCACCCCTTTTGCTAAGCACCAACTCAGCAAGAGACACCGATCTCTTCGAATATGAAGGCACCAACCTTCCTTACAAAATTTGCTTTCCACTTTTGAACTTGTTGCTTCCTCAACAAATAATGGAAAATTCTTCTTCTTACTTTCAGATTTGCTGTTCTAAAATTCTGCCCTTACGCTTCCTCTTCTTCTTCTTTTTCCTTAAGATATTCAACTTGAATCCATGCTTTATAAGTCTCATATGAATCTTCTTATATAGCCTTTCGTACCTTTTCGAAAGGGCATTACACCTTAAACCATCACACCCTTTCATTAACATTAGTCGGCCTTTATTTATTAATTTATTCTTTCTAAACAAATCGCTGCCCCCTTTGAATTAATTAATGCACACATAAAGACTGCCCCAAATAATTTAATTATCACCTAAACATTCAATGCAGCCCCTTAAGACATGAGTGCTGCTCTCTAAGCAAGTCGTGGGCCCTCTTTGTGCAAATGGGCCCTCTTTTGTGCAAATCGTGGGCCTCCAAGGATAAATCACGGTCTTCATGAAAAAGCGTTGCTTTCTTCTCATCATGGTTGTCAAGATCTTCCTCTTTCTTGAATGCTGTTCGCTTTACACAGATACTGCTGTATTTCTCCTATAAAGGCGACCCTTTTCACATATATAAATATCTGATTTCTGCTCTTTTTGCTACTCTATATGTTGCTGGTTATTTCCGTTGACATACTCACAATTCCGTTAATAATTTCGTTACTTTCTGAAATATTTCCGCTACAGTTCAGCACCTCTTTTGACATCAATGACAATATTTCCAACAACGGCTCAAAAGAATAGATGTAACCATGTATAATGTTGATAAACTGTAGAAGAGTGTAGAATGTTGAAGAGGTGGCCATTGTGAAGAACTTGTACTGCAAAAAGAAGTTGTGCATGGTAGAAATCATGGCGCACAACAAGAGCAACAATAGAAACAAGAACAATAGTAGTAATAAGACATGTATAAGAAAACAAGTGTAGAGATAAAACAATAGTGCAATCAAAGAAAAAAGTATGCAATCAATGTCATACAAAAGACAACAACAAACATGGGAAACCCACGGTGTCACAAGACAATTAAGGCCCTTAGGCCTGCGAACAATGTCACACAAAAGAGGCATAAAACCACAAACATGGGACACCCACTGTGTCACAAGACAAACAAGGCACTCGGGCCACAAGCAAGGAGACAAACAAGTAGTAACACACACAATTAGCAAGCATGTATGACAAACAAGAATGTCAAAATGTGATGAAAACAAATGATAAAAGACGTGAAACTAAAATGTGTTAGCGCTGCACTGCACAAGACACATGTGTTAGTCCTATTATTTCAAAAAATAACAAGTACACAATGTATGCAATTAATCGTAATGAGGAAGTAGAAAGGAACTATAATGAAATAATAACACCCGCACAATGTGGGGTATGCCCGAAGATAAGAATGAAGGAACTATTATAGCTCCTATTAGCATGTATCGATCCGTGTGTCCGCATCAAGCTCAATATACCTCGTGAACGTATGTGTGTAAAGAGTAAAGAGATATGTTATCTATTAAACCAAAGTGACAAACATATATAATGGAAAGTGCGAACAACTCAAGCTAAGCGAACAAGTCTTGATTTTGAATTTTTGCAAATATGTGAATGTTTTTATATTCTTAAATTATGTCAAGTGTTTTTGGATTTTGAAATGCTTAGCTATGTACAAAGAAAGTGGCAACATGAGCTACCCGAGGAGAAACTCATGACGAGGCGATGTAAAAGTCGAAGAGGATAGAGGTGTGTGCCTCAATTGTGCCAAAGAATGTGATTCAAGTGCAAGTGGTATTGTAGTAGTGATGTGTGCCAAAGAAGGCTTGAGAGAAGAACTAGGTGAAGTAGCTCAATGGGTAGTGTGTGAAGTAGAAGATTTGCGTGGAGGACTAGAAGAGCGAGTGCTCCTAGATATACGATGTGCACTAGAAGATCTATGAGAAATTGTAGAGAGAGCACATGCACTAGAGGACCTAGGTGGTATCCTATGAGAATGCAAGCCACTAGAGACAATGTGTGGAACCGAAGGCCTATCGAGAGACCTTGGTGGGCTAGAACCGCTAGAGATAGTCTGTAGAACCAAGGGCCTAGGATGAAACCTAGGAGGACTAGAACCACTAGAGATAGTATGTGCAACCAAAGGCCTATCAGGAGACCTAGGAAGGCTAGAACTACTAGCGATAGTATGTGCAACCAAAGGCCTATTAGGAGACCTAGGAGGGCCAGGGCTGTTAGAGACATTATGTAAATCCAAAGACCTATCCGTAGATGCACTAAGGGTAGGGATAGAAATTGTAGTAGAATTACCGGAAAACCAGCGAAAAAGGCCGAAAGGGAATACCTCAAATGTTGATAACATGCTGATTATGAATAAACTTAATACATTGGTGAATGACCGATGGAATAGCCCTAAGAGCGCGTAACCAAGGGAGACCTAAGCGTAGTGCACACCAAAGCTAAGAGTAACAATAACCAAGAATGAAACCAATGCAGAAGAGAGCCACCGTAATAGGGAGGGTAATGCGTCGATAACGAGGATCAAAATCAAATACAAGATTCTTTGTGGAAATGCCAATAAAATGGAGTAATGGCAAAGAGCAAACATTATCCTTATTATGTGGATCAACAAATACACCGTGTATATGTATTTGATGAATAGAGACAAGAATAAACAATATCCGAAATAAGCATGTCAACTATATTAGAGTCGTTGAAAGTGATAATTGATGTAGGAAATGGCATTTGAGTAGGAATGCCAATCATTGCATCCAAAGGGCAATCATAAGAGGGTGGTGGTGGTACCACACGATGAGTATTGTGCACCTAGTGTTCCACAACGTCTCGGAACAAAGGGATGGGGGATGAGTCTTGGAGATGGGGGACCAAGGGCCTAGGGTTGGGGATGGCGGATGTGGCGGCGGCGGGCGACGGGATGGTGGCGCAAATATATATAGTACTTGAAAAATTAGTTATAAAAATGTATAAGGAACAACAAATGAAACTTTGAAATACTAAACACATTGCATTGAACAGTGAAAATGCCAAATATCAATATATTAATATTTATATTCAAAATGACGATTACATTCAAAATGAAAATACAATTGGCCAATGGCTCAATGCAATGAAGAGTTGACACATTCTCTAACTCTTGTTATTACTTGTTGCCAATGTTGTCCCTCTTCCTTGCTAATGCTCTCACTCTTGCTTGTTAATGGTATTGCTCTCACTCTTGCTTGCTAATGCTCTCACCCTCTCACTCTTGCTCGCTAATGCTTTCACTCTTGCTTTGATTTTTGATTGTGATTTGGAGTGAGGGTGTAACTCTTATTTATAGTTTGTTTTGGAGTGCTTAGGGGTGGGTGGGGCCCATTGAGTATTAGGTTTAGGGTTGGGGTCCAACTTTAAAAAAAAATTGAATTAAAAAAACTTTAAGGCAACTTATGCCATCGGGGACACCCGGGAGTCTTTAGGACGACTTGAGAAACTTGTAGAAGTCTCCGGGCGTCCCAAAGGCGACCTAAAGTCCCCAAAAAATGGGGACATCTCAAAACGTCCCCTCTTTGAGTGAAACGTTTCAAGGACGTCCCTAAGGTGTTGTGCTAGTGGTGGGACGGTGGGGACGTCCCCTCTAGAGTCTCCGGGACGACATCTTTTTGGGGGATGCGTCTTTGTGGAACATTGTGTGCACCTCAAAAGTAAATTTGTCATTACTATGCTTAGGAAGTGGATCATTGCAGATTTTCAGTTTGGGATTATCGTTGGTTGGCTTAGAAGATTCAGTGGGCGCGTCCCATTCAATGCATTGGACTCAATAAGATCTTAGATAACGCGATGAAGCTTAAAACATTGATCGATGAAGTGACCAATACATCTATGATAATCACAATAAGCATTAACATCAAAACTTTTACTTTGAGTTCTGCTCGCATCAATCTCAAATGGTGGAGGGAGAGACACAAGATTGCACTCAAGCAATTGTTTCAATACAATTTGTAATATCCCCTTCCCAATCGAAGACCTTTGGCCTATTTTGTCAACCCGATGGCCAAAGGAAAAATATAAGGGTGACTTAAGTTTTATTAATTTTATTATATTGTGCAAAAATTAAAATATAATAACACATATAATAAATTAATAAACTTAACATTAAAATAGAACCTAGAAAAGTGCATAAAAAGAAAAACACTTATTTAATTTGTATTTTCTAGGGAAAATGGCGACTTGCCTTAGGGGGAATAATGGGAACTTAGAAAGGATAAAACATTTCTATTTTGTATTCCCTCTAGGGAAAAAGCGACCAGCCTTGGGAGAGAAGAAAATAATTATTAAATGTCTTTTGTATTCTCCCTAAGAGAAATGGAGGGTGGAAAATGCATCAAAAGAATCATGCAAGCTGATTGGTGGCCTTGAAGGTTGTTTTGGGTCTCTTCTTCCTTTAAAAGGAGAAGTAGACTTGCTTGAGAGGCATTCCATATTCATTTGATATATTTTGAATTGTGTTGAAGCTTGAAGCTTTCACCAAAAATATTCTAAGGACGAAAACCCTTAGTATATTGCCTCTAGAGGACGAAAACCCTCTTAGAGATTAGGAGGAATTTCTACACTAGATCTTCCATTGAGCTTGCAGCGAGTTTCTCAATCATTTCCAGTAGTGTTGATGAAATTTTGTGTCGAGGGTTCAACCAATAAAAGTGCAGCAGTATTATCTTATTTTTATCTGGTGGAGCGACCTATCCCTTGACTGATTTGCCAAGTTTGGAGTAATATTCCAGGTCTGTTTTTCATGGTCATCGTTTGTTCTAATTTTGGAAGCTTAGATTAATTATTTTCAGCCACTTTAAAGGGCATTTCAATGTTATCTCAGTCCTCTTTCAGGTGCAGCATTTTACACTGTTTTTCCAGCCTGTTTATGTGCTTAAAAATCATATTTTAATCCTATAAAAATCTGCAACAAGTCTGAGTTCTGTGACAGCAAGTTCTAGTGACTTCTTGTATGGATTTGATCTCCAAATGCTAGTCGCCATTTCTGAATACTCCTGGCAGTTGTCAAGCTATATCCTGTATGCTCTTATTTATCAGCTCAAAGTCTGATTTGTGTCATTAAAATTCTGTATTTTGTCATTGAGCAAGGAGTTATCAATTTTGGGTGTGTTGAGTGGTGTGTCTATCAGAACCATAGTCACATTTTTTCCTCTTGAAATCTGATCTGCAGAGATATAATCTGAGAAATTCATATATAAAGGTTGCTTTGAGTGTTGGCTTTGCCAAAAATTACTAAGGGTTCAAGGAGTCCTATTTGGGGACATTGCACAATCTGTGGGGCACAAGGTAAGTGTGTAAACTGTTGTCGTGCAGGTTGTAATTGTAGCTTAGTAGGTTGAGCAATAGCATTGACAATGCCGTTAGAAGTAGCCTTTGTATTATTAGTCATGCCTTTGGATTTAGATTTGCTTGGAAATTTGGCATTAGAGGGATTATGAATGCTAACAACGTAGTTGATTTTGTTCCTATGTAACAACTTAGCGTTGTGCTCTTTGAGTGCATGACATAGATGGTCAAATGATCAAAACTTGTCAAATATGACCGACTCTTGCAATGGAGAAAGCAAGCTTTGAGTAAATAAATCTTGTTTTTCATCGTTAGCTATGATATTGTTCATCTTAGTAAGCACGGTTTTGTATCGTAAGACGTAATCATTGATAGGTTCGATAGATCCTTGTCTCATCTTTAGATATTTGTGCATAGGAAACCTTGTCCCCAATGTTAATAGAGAAGTGTGCCAAAAATTGATTTGCCAAAGCAGTGAAAGTGCGCACGAAATATGTGGGAGGTCATAAAGCCATTGCAGTGCAAGTCCTTACGGCTCCTAGAGAAGAGCTTGGTGAGCAAGGTATCATATGATGCGTAATCAATGCAAGCTACATGAAATGAGCAAAGATGCTCAACCGGTCACCTTTGCCATCATAGATAGGAGGTTTAGGAGCAACGAAACCAAGAGGCATATGATAGGAAGCCATTTCAAATGCAAGTGGGTTGTGAAGCAATTGAGTAAAATCCATAGCATGAGGGGAAGTGGTTACACCTTGTTGTAATTGTAAGATTTGAGCTTGTAATGTATGAACAAGAGTTTTAAGAGCCTGTGTGCTAGATGAAGAAGCGTGTGAACCATTATGATTGCATAGAGGATGTGTAGTAACAATTGTGGTTGCATGAAGCATAAACACAAAGACATTTGAAAGATTGGGTTCCCCAAGGATGTGGGCACCATAAATGTAGGAATAACAGATGTCTCTATGTTAGATAATGAAGCATGTTTAAGTTGATCTCTTGCCACCTATAGGAGAATATCGATATTAGTGGGGTTCTATTGTAAGAAATGGGTAAAATGTTGTGCTTCATCATCGGGAAGATCATGAGAGTGATTTTTAGAGTGGGTATTGGAGTCCTCACCTTGGACATGATCAACGTTAATAGTGAAAATAAAGTTGGTAAAGATATCGAAAGTAGAATAAGAGACAATGGTAAGGACCACTTTGTGCCACGGTGTATGCCAACATAAGGAGAATAATATCACATGGCATCCGGATATCGAGAGCCTCTAGATTGAAGGCAAAGATTGTAGAAGAGTTTATGATTAATCACGATGATAAATAGAAAGCCAAATACAACGCCAAAAGCAAAGAGGAAGAACATAAAAACAATCCCTAAGCGCAACTAGGGCTTGAAAGGTGTAAGATACAATGTCGGGTTTACCAAAATTTTACACCCTTTTTAGATTAAGAATATAGATTTATTGAGTAAAGTACACTAAAGATGTAAAGGGTAGACACAAGGGGTTATTCGATTAATCAATATTCAACATTAGTCATACAATATCGTAACAAAGCATTCGATACTTACATGGTATGCTACAAACTTGAAAACACAAGGGAATGAATGCACTTAGTTGATTACAAATGATTTTGGGAAGTTCTTGATGTGTAGACTACGGGACTGTGAAATCAGTACTTGATAATGCTTCGTTCTTGGAACTGTGATTGGAAATCGAACTGGGGCAAGACCATACAACTCTACTAGGACCGTCTATAAGGTCTTGACCCTACTGTACATTCTTGGACATGCTTTGATTTTGGCCTCGTAACTTTACGGGACTTTTGGTTGTGTAGAAATGTTTGTCACTATCAAACCCTAAGCGTTGGTCGTCTTTGCAAAGCCTTCTGAACATTTTGAATAAAATCTCAAACCCTAGCCAATGGTGGGAGACCCTGCAAAACAAACACTAGTTGGGTTTTGGGCACCCCCGTGCACCTGCCGATGTTGGCTCTATTATGAAGAAGCTTCAAATCACATGTCATTCTCCACCTAACATGTGATATCTGAATGAATGTAACTTTGGTTTGACAAGTTGAACTTCTTTGACAACGCTTGAGTTGAGTTTGGCTCTTGCTAAAATACTTGGAGAAGGGATGTTTGAGTGCTCGCAAATAAGATGACTTGACTTCTTGACTGGTATGATGCTTTAGACCTGTAGTGATTATTGCCTTAATGAATGTGCATGAGCTTTGGTGAAATTTAGGGAGCCTTGGGTGCTTTTTGCAAGTGCAGGAAGTGAGTGTATCAATTTTGTGCCATATAATTTGTAGGTGTCTAAACGAGAGAGTTTATACTTGCTTATATAGGGTTCCGAAGGTAAATTATCAAAGAAAGGCCGACTCGAGGGAGTAAAGGACCCAACGAAGAATATGAAACTGAAAGCAAAATTGGAGGATATGTTGGTTCAAAACCATACAAAGAGGTCAGGACCGGATAACAACTCCGACCAAACTATACGGTTTTGCCCAAGTATGAGAAACATGAAAATTGGAGTTCACATCTTGTCATTTGGAGTTTGTATATGCATTTGACTCTTAGAATCTGCGAGACATAGTAGTGTGTGCGACTAAGCAAGCTAGACAAGAGACCTTGGGATGTATTAAGCGGGGATAGAAAGAGTGTGTTTATCTTAGCAAGAGTGCATTGCCAAAATCGACAGTGTCAAAGATTAAATTGCCAAATTTGAGTGTCCAAAATATTGGACAACATGGACTGTTGTCGATGTAGTCATTGGAAAAAGGGTTCTATTAGGACGGCATCAACCATGGTCGATGTTGTCGGTCACATATAGTTTGGCATAAAGGTATGGAGAGGATAGAGCATGGAGGCAAAATTAATACATAGAGCATATATGGAGGTATCTAAATGCGATCAAAAAATGATATAGAGATGCTATAAGTAGATGTGAAGGTGTCAATCTGAGGATATCAAGTGGTCTTAAAGAAATGGTAAGGAAGATGGCAAGAAGTTGGTAGGAGAGCAATGCTAAGACAAACTAGGAAATGTTATGCACTACGACATTCTCATTAGGTATTGCTAACCAACCCAACCGCATTCCGGTGATGCTCCTTGAGTGTAATGCGTCAACATCTTGCAAAGAGAGAGCATTAGTGAGAGTGAAAAAGGTATACACATATGCCCCAACAAAAATCATTGTGTAACATAGTAGTGTATTGCGAAATGGTCTTGGGGAAAGAAACATGGTACATCGATATCAAAAGAAAGTGACTGTAAATGAAGGAATAATAAGTATGATAAAAATATGAACTCAACCAAATATAATATACTTACCTCAACTACCATTCCGCTAAAGTAAATCTGCTTTGAGGATCCCTAATGATACAAGACTAAAGGGAGAGGATAACAATGGAAGCATACTTGGGTGAGTCAATAAGTAGGTATACAAAAATATGGGAAGAGAGCTCATAGGAGGGTGCTAGGGCAACTCGGAGAAGGCGAATATGTTAGGTTTGCATAGCCTATGGGAGAGAATAAGTGGGTGCTACTGACAGTTCTAGGGGAATATGGTTAGGTCAGATCCAAATAGTTTATGGAATGTTAGGAAGGTGCTAGTTTGGAAAATTAATCAACCGAGCTATAGTAGGCTGGAAATGAAACGAAGTAAATTAGATGAAATAAAGATCTAGCTCGAGTTCGAGATAGCTTCCAAGGAAAGAGTAGAATAGGTTTGGAGAACATAAAAAGCTTCAAAAGGTTCTAGTCAAGAAATTAATCAACCAAGCTAGTATGCCTAAAAGTAATAAGGTAAAAGAGTCTAGGTTAGGTCTAGATGGTCTTATAAAGTGAAGACTAAATTAGGTCCAAAGGAACCTAGAAAGCGCCAAAAGCTTCTAGTCGAAAATAAATTAATTGGTCTAAGCCTAGAAAAATAACAAGTATAAAGGTCTAGTTCGGGTCTAGATAGTCTTATAAAGGGAAGACCAAATTAGGTCTAGAGGAACCAATAGAGCATCATAAAGGTGCTAGTCAAGAAATAAATCAACCGATCTAGCAGCCCTGGAAGATGAGGAATAAAGGTATAGATATAGTTTGTATAAAGGGAAGACAAAATTAGATCGAAGGAACCTAGATTCTCAAAAAGATGATAGTTGGGAAATAAATCAACCGATCTAGTAGGCTTGGAAAATAGGAGGTATAACGGTCTAGGTAAGGGCTGAATATTCTTATGAAGGGAAGATTAAATTACGTCCAGAAAACATAGAAAGCATTGAGACATTGCTAGTTGCGAATTAAATCAACCGATCTAGTAGGGCCTTAAATAATGAATAACTAGAATGCGACACTCAAAGTAACTATAAAAGAAATTCCAGAAAGAAGATAGGAATGGTCGAGAGAGCATTCTAAAATTCCAAAGATGCAAAAGATACTCATGTGGGGATGGTATAAGGGAATGTCCTTAAACCCTAATGCTTGTCACAATGCTAACATGTTTGAAGAGAGATGGAGAAAAGGATGCAAAGGTGGGGGAAGACGTAGAATCTAGTTTGTCCGATAAGGAGATATAATATAAAAGGGAGGAAAAATGTATGGCACTAAGGCGAAAACAAGTTCTTTACCAAAATCAAGACACTCTAATCAGATTGGCAAGACTAAATTTTTGACTTAAGGAGTGAAGGAACTCGATAATGTAGGTTTTGGCTTTGTGGACCAATGAAATATAAAGATATCCGATGCTAGTCTATGGATGCAAGAAAAATTAAGGTTTCTACTTTCTCACGATGTATTCCCCATTCCTCGGACCTAACTTAAGGAGCCATAAACCTATCACGAGTATCAGTCACTGGTTTGAAAAGGCAAGGGCACTAAATGATAGATATGTAGCCTCTTACCCTAGTGTAAAAACCTACCGCACCCTGAAGGACCTTAGGTTTCGCGATGAGGTCAACCGTGGAGTTTGAGCCTTCAACTAGGATAGGGGGTGTGTCAAATGATATCACGTCTTTTTTGGTTGTAACGGACTTTTGATTGTAATAGTTTGCCTTTTGCTTGATTTTTCTTTTCAAGAAATGGATTACTTTTTTGGCTTTTTCTATTCCTCCTCTATACGGATTTGACAAATTGATCAAATGGGTATGAAAGATGACAAACACTAGAGAGCTTACACTTGGATGTTGAGGAGAACATACAAACTATGACACTTAGATACTCCTAGTCTTGCACCTTAGAAAAGAATGTGATCTTGAGAGTAGCCTTGGTGGAATTAATAGGGAGTGTGACAGAAAAGGTAGATAATGAGCTATCTATTGCTTTCCCCAATCATTGTGTATAGAGAGAGTGATACAATGACAAACAAACTTGATACTTTTGCAACAAGAGAGGTTAAAATGTGGATGAGAGACAAGTAGATAGATTGCAATAATTGAGCTACAAGAAGCACAACCGAATCTAGGAGACAAAATGACACTCTTGACTATTGCTATTCCTTTCTAAGAAATTTTTAGCTATGGTTGGGATTCGAAGACAACAAGCTTGTAATCATAATAGATGGACATTTGTGAGAACGGGCTAGTTGATGCCCCAATGTCTTACAATGCAACTCACAAACTGATAGCCAAGAGGCTTACTATAGGAGATAGTAACCCGAAGGTGTGAAGTTAAGAGTAACATCTAGTAGGCTAAATGAAGTGTAAATGCTTGGAATCGTCAAAAAACCAAGAGGTGTCAAAAAAGAAAAAGCTACGAAGCACATAAAATAGTATGTCAAAGCTATGAAGTGTATAAAACCAAGAGGTAGGTAGTAAGATGTCAAAGCTATGAAGTGTGGATAAAATCAATAGTTAAAACGATGGTAGAAAGTAGGTAAAAGCCAAGAGGTGGGGGTAAAGCTAAGAAATGTACAAAACTATGTAGTAGAGGCTATAAGAGGAAGCATAAGATCTAAGTACTGTTTTAGTACATAAAATCATAATATGAACACGAGAATGTAAAATTATGCTATACATATCTAACTAGGTACAAAAAAAGAAAGTAAAAGCAATGTATAAGTAAGATAGGGATAAGATGGTAAGATGTGAAAGTAAGGTGGTAAGATGTTGATAAAGATGTCTAAGGAGTTCATACCCTTGGCGGGGTATGCTTTTAGAGAGTTAGGTGTTAGTTTTTGAAGATTTTTTGAATTTGAATTTGTTTGAAGTCAATGGTTACAAGATTCTTGGTCCAAGTGTAAGGTATTGGGAAATGGAAGGCATTGTAGGATGCCCCTCGAGCTTGAGGAAAGAGAATAGACATCCTAAGATGCCCAAAGCTAAGAGAATGGTAAAAGTAGGATGCTATTAGTATTAGGAGAAAGTAAATGTAGGCTTTGAAAGATGCCCCAAAGCGTGGAGTGAGATAAGGATAGACATTGGTAGATGCCTCAAAGTGTGGACTTAAAGAAGGATGGGCATCAAAAGATGCCCTAATGTGTGCTGAAAGAGAATGACGATGCCTTGAAAGTAAGAAAATGTGAGGTAATGGACCATTTTAGGTGATGTTGAGTTTGAGATCTATGCATTGCTGCTCAGTATGTTGTTCAATGTAGGAATTTGGCTGAGATGAGGTCTTTGAGAGTTAAGGATGATATATGATGACATGGTATCTAAGTGACGCAATTATCTACGGAAATACGAGTTAAAACTGCATTGCCTTTTCAGAGTTGGCCGATGCAGACTGGCAGATTGAGGGTCTTTTGAAATGACTTTGTACTTTTCAAAAGGATCGCTAATGCAATAAAATTGGTCTAAGTATTTTTGAATGACATCATGCTTCTTAGTAGAATGGCTGATGCAGTCATAAATGTCTAATTTTTGAAATTGATTGGTTTCTAATTTCTCACCGGCTTATGGGTACTTTCAATGGGTTAACTTATTGCATGACTGGTATGAAAAGTCTTGTGGTATGAAAAGTCTTGTTCACCGGAGGTGTTCTCTATGAAGAAAGACCTGCTGGAAAACGTCAAATTCGGCAGGCTCATTTCCGGCGGCATATTTCCGGCAATGCAGCGGTAACAAATTTCTTCCAATATTGTGGGTGTTGTTGTTAATTAAAAAAACACAGCTTCCATCCAATATTGATGAGATGAGGATGTTATCGGTCATAGATCTTTCTGGCAATCGGCTAGGTGGAAACATTCCAGACAGAATCGGTAATCTGACTTATTTAGATACTTTGCACTTGTTTCAAAATCAGCTTACCGGAAAAATACCTGCAGAGATCGGCTCACTACTGCAGTTAACCAGGTTGATGCTGTTCAATAACAACTTTAAGGGATCGTTGCCCCAGAGGTTGGGTACATATTCCCTTTATGTAGTCGATGTCACTGGGAGTTGGAAGGTCCTCTGCCCCAACATCTGTGTAGAAACAAACTACTTTTGGGGTTTGCTGCCTCTTCAAACAATTTCAATGGAAGCCTACTTTCGTCTTTATAAGATTGCAAAAGCCTATACTATTTACACCTCGACGGCAACCGGCTGAGTGGTGAGATTCCTGCGGGGCTATGGAGTTCTTCCAATCTTGAAAGCTTGGTCCTTCACAATAATAAGTTTGAAGGCCAGGTTTCTGCTACAATTGGCCAAGCTAGGTATCTGCAGTGGTTGACCCTTAGCAACAACAGGTTCTCTGGAAGTATTCCTTCAGAGATATGGAGTCTTTCAAATCTCAAATGGTTGTTTCTTCACAACAACCACTTCGAGGGAAAGAATATTCCTGCTGCAATCGGCCAAGCGAAAAAACTTTCTTTGTTGTATATAGGAAATAACCAGTTCAGTGGAAACATTCCTGCACAAATTGGACAACTGAAAAATCTGGGGCATATTTTTGCAAGAAACAACCACTTCTCTGGGCCCATTCCGAAAGAGCTCGTGCGCTTAAGTACTATAAGGACTCTACAGCTCGATCATAACTTTCTGTCGGGAGAAATTTCCAAAGATTTAATCTCATTGGGCAACCTCTCTCAGTAAAATCTGGGTAATATTGCACAGGGACGTAAAATCAAGCAACATCTTGTTGGGCGCAAATTTTGAGGCCAAAATTGCAGATTTTGGCTTATCCAGAAAACTTGCCAAGCTGGGTGATGAGTATCCTGTGTCTGGGTATGTAGGGACTTACGGATATATAGCCCTGGGTATGATTCTGTGCCACTCATGCATGTCAGTATTAATTATGTATAGTATTTTCATGCTTTAGAACATTCATTTTCTTCTATAAAATGTTGCCAGTGTACGTAGACAGACTGAAACTGAGCGAGAAAAGTGATGTATACAACTTTGGAGTGGTGGTGTTAGAGCTGGTGAGTGGGCGGAAAGCTACGAACATTGTGGGATGGATGCATGACACCATTTGAAGAGGCGGAGGAGAGTTGGGAGTGTTGGATTAAGCGGCTCCTAGAAGTGGAAGAGGAAAGCAGCATGTTTTGCATGTGGATTTGCTTTGCACCAACAAGTCACCCAATCAGCGGCCTTCCATGAAGGAAGTGGTAGAAATGTTGATGATGTTGCAAACCTAGATGAACCTACCTACTTAGGGGACACAAATTTTCCACCCTCCTCCCCTCTCTCCTTGTACATTTATTATGGATTTTATATATTTAACATTTTATTAGTTTTGTAAACTAATATATATGTATAAATTTATTTTTGATGTGTGAGTTTTTCTATCCACATTCACTCTATGAATTCATATGTGTTATTGAAGAATCTGTATTAATCTTAGTGTTATGGGAGGCATAAATTTTCCACCATGCTCTATCCTCTCCTCAGAAGTTCACTGTTATTATATCGGATCCACATGTTATTATATCGGATCCATCCATGTGGACTTGTGGATCTAAACTTCCCCACTCCCACCAAACAGTTAGTCTTGACACGAGTAAAAAATTCTCTATTTCAAATACCAACAATTTCCTCTATTTCAATTGCAACCACACCTCTGTCCTACTTCAGCCTCAATTACCTGAGTCTGCGTATGGATCTGTGTGTGACAATAACAATTACCTGTGCAAGATGTTGGCTAATTGTCCCACTCAAGCATCATGTTGCTCCTACTATCCACGGACTTCAGATTTGTTGAGATCTAAGTAGCCGAAACGTTTTGGATACGGGAGCGGGTACGGAGTATCCGATACGCGGAAATGACAATTATTTTTTGACCTTGGATACGGCAGTACAAAAACTATATAAAAATTAAAAAATATATAAATTTCAGCCTTCTAAATAGGAATTTAATTATTAACCACATATTATGCATATGAAAGACAAGTTATAAGCTAAATAAGTGAATAACCACAACAAACAAGCTAGGATACCGATAAAACTTAGAAACTTAAAAGCTTAAAAGTTAAATTAAAATACTTAAATCGAACACAATGTGAATGTCATGAATCTCATGATATATTAAATTCAATCATAGATCAATATTCAAAGTTCAAACTATCTTTCATTGTCAATATTCATCATATTCCTCTTCATCAAGAGGATCAAGATCAGCTACATCATCATCATTACGTTGTGTAAATTAGAAGAATATTTAATTTTTTAATGTTATTGGGCTTTTAAAATATGAAAAATAAAAATACAAATTAAACAAGTCGTATTTTGGCTTGGGAGTGGCTAGGGAGCGGTGAAAAAACATCGTGGAAACGCCCGGGTACGGCCGTGCCTTACCCGGACGTTTCCACAGTCTTTTCCCCGCTCCTCGGCCGCTCTGTCGCCGCTCCCGCTCGCGCCGCTCGCCGCGCCACTCCCGGTACGCGTTTCCACAGGCCGGGGTGCTGTATCGGCTTTCTTAGGTTGAGATTCATGCTTGAAAACTGTGAATCATATGCTGCTATATATTCGGATGTTGGGATTACACGGCCTTTCTATGGGATTCACTTGAATTATGAGATTCCCATCACGGCTAATACTCACTTCCTCAATTGTCGCCGAGGAGGGAGCTACGGCTACCACACCCAATTTTCCACTTTTCTTTGTCTTAGTGATCACACCAATCTCACCACTTACTCTTCATGCTTAGCCCTCAGTAAGTATGTCTTTCTAAGTTCTTCCCTCTATAATATTTGTTTTTCTTTTATATGGATGATGAAGTAAGCATGGTGTTGTTACAGATCATCACAACCATGTTGGAGTAGCAGGTGCAAGTACAACTACACTCCACACACTTTCTTATGCATCTCAACTTTGTATGCATGTTTTACTTAAGTATATTTGATGTTCGATGGCAGCAATAGGCGTTGGTGTAGGGTTTTTCCTCATCTGGTATTTTAGAAAATGCAAAGCTAAGAGAGCCTGTTTGAGATTAGTTGTCTACACCATTCCTTAATAACAAACTTGATTTGGTCATAAATGTGAATGTAATTCAATGTTAAATCTTATGCCAAGCTCATAAATGTTAGTGTCATGGGTGAGGAGGGTGACTATGGAACCAAGGTGAGTGTGAATGATTTATAATAGTGAGTGACACATTTCACAATGGGAGATTCAAACATGGCATGTGAAATGTTCAATGTAAGTCAAATATTGAAATTGTTTCACCTAATGCAACCAACATGTGTCCAATATTTTTCTAGCATGCTCACAGTCTGCTATAAAAAAGAGCTTCGAAATAAGTTGTGGACATTCACCAAAGCATAATAAGAAGTGTTGTTTTTTTCAGATGTTGTAGTTGTACTATATTGTTCCCTCCTCCCCATAACACAAACTTAAAACAATTTAAGATACATATTTCAACACAACTTGTAACTCTAAAAACTTAACATTGTTATCCTCTCCGGTGTAGTTTGCAACTCATGTGCAATTGCTAGTATATAACTTCTTTGTATGGTTGTTAGAAATTAGTTAAAAATTATGGATATCAGTACCAGTCTTGTGGTATGCAATCTACCATAATGTTTGGTTAAACTAACTGATTGTGTATTTGAATTCCATGATGCTAGTTGAAAGTGCTTTTATGTCTATTTGGGTGTTTATTTTGTGCTTTGATTGGACCACAAAATGGTTCAAAGTGGTGTTTATGATTGGATTTTTCCCAAATAACAAGCAATTTACTCAATTTTTAACATATTTCATTCTTGTAACGATAATGCAAGGCCAAAGTAAACTTATGTTGGTGAAATTAACATGATGTGACATGTCTCTGCATTGATCATCAGAAGTTCTCTCAAATAATATTGTGCTTCATTGTGCTTGATAGGCAATGAGAAGGGCTGCATTATCTCTGGAAAAGTTAGCAGATACGGCTCGCGAAGAGCTTCCTGGCACAATGGCAGCTATCAGACTTTCAGGGATGGAAATTAGTGATCTTACGGTTGAACTGAGTGATTTAAGGTATCTGAGAAATTAAAATGGACCTTTTAGTGAACTAGTGAACTTTTCAACTGTAAGAAAGAAAATATATTTTCTTTTTTGTGAGCATACATTCTCACCTTCTTCCTGGCTTTCCAAGAAAAATCTTATATTGTCATTAGGTATAGCTCTTGCATGAATCACATAATTCAACAAAGAAATTTGCAGACAAAAAGGCCTCAAGTGATTGCTTGTGGTGAAAGTCCAAATCAGGCTTCGTTCTTTTAATTTGTACAGTAGATTGTGAGTTATATCTAAAAATTGTGGGGCCTTATGTAAAGTTTTAGCAGCACAAACACATCATTCATAAGACTGGATAGGCTCGTAATCAGAATAAAACACAAGGTTGGTAATAGTGCTTAAATCATGCCTGTGGTCATATTCAAAATAGGGTGCAACCTTTTGAAGCTTCAATTTTGAAGCACCCCTTTTATGCATCTAGAGGGAAGAATAATTTCATGCTTGAGTTTGACGTAAAAGAAATAACCTGGCATCCAGTGAACTTGCAAAAACTATAAGAAAACTCCCAAAGGTCCTTGTCCGCTTGTGTCATTTTCATCTTGTTAAACATTGATTAAAATACTAACCTTTCTGCATTGCAATGGCTGTCAGCCAGGAAATTTCTGAGGGGGTGAGGAAGTCAGCCCAAGCTGTACAAGCAGCAGAAGTAGGGATCCGTCGCATTGGCGTTTTAGCATCTTCCAAGGCAATTTGTATGTTGGAAGACCCTCTCCTTTTACATCAAGATCCTATCTGTTGAATTTCTGTTTGTATATCCTGCAGTTCTGATTTCTATTTTCTGATGGTAGCAATGCTGGAAGAGCGTGCAAACCTGCCTGCGGTCTCCATAAAACCAGTTGTAGCAAGTGCTGCAGAGACAACTTCAGATGTATTTCAACGTGCACGACGGGCATTTATGCGCATTATTCCTAAGTCTCATTTTTCTTCAAGGCCTGGTGCAAACAGATCAGAAATGTTATAAGAAAACATTGCAATAAGTGCCTTTTTCTTTTAGTACAGTTAACTCTGCACTAATTTTTACAAAAGGCAGCAGCTTTGCATCCTACTGGCAAAATAATGTCAAAAATGTAGGTGGTAGCCTTTCTTCTTGCCCTCTTGAAAATGTGCATAAGGTAATCTTTCAATCAGCTTGAGTCTAGCCCCTAGGGGGTTGAATCTAGGAAGAAAGTAGAAGCCAACATACAAATGAAACTTTGAATACTGTATTGATATAAATTTTATATGCTTTGTAAGAATAGACATGAAGACTGCCGTGTATAATAATTATTTCCATTTATGAGAGAGACATGAACCAAACTAGACGAGTCAAGCTGTACAGAGAACAAATTAATTGCCTCAACACTGTTAAATTTGTTCGGGACATTTTTAGTTGTTAACTGATAAGTAAATAGCAGCAGAACTATGGCAGCCTGTCTTCTTGGGTGATTGAATTATTTTTCTCCGGGAGAGTATGTTTTCTGCATAACTCATCAAGTATGTATTACTAAATAGTGAAGAGATCTGTAAAAATAACAATATGTCTACATGATCCAGACCTGTAGAACATGAATATCCATAAAAAAGTGTATTGCTTATTGAAAGAAAAGAAGGAAAACAGATATGAAACACGTCCAAGAGAGTTCAATCACATGCATATGGTAGCTGTTAATTAATTCTTCAGTTGTTTCTGCTCCGTGATCTCAGTTATATACCATACAACTTCTGGTATCAATATCAAAGTTTGAGAGCATTAAAGATGAGTAATTCCAATATTTAATTATCAGCATTGATTTCATGTGTCATTATTTATGGGGAACAAAAAATTGAAATTGGCAGTTACTCCACTTACTAATATTTAGAGGATTGAGAACGTTTCCGATTGCGCATATATATTAATATCTACTGTACATGGATGCTTACCGTTGCACATAAACATCTTTTAGGTTCTCCATATGCAAGAATTGAGTGAAGTTCAGGGTATTTCCATCCTTTTTAAGTCATATTCACACAGACATGGTTAGGGTGCCTAGTGAACAGCTGCCTTGGACCATGCAGCCCTCATGATATACAATTGAATGCAGATTGGAAATAAACAGCAAAAATACAAGAAGCCTCATCTAATTACTCAAAGGAATAACATAGATGGATCGCCAATGATGTAGTCTCAACAAATCATTTAATGTGGGAATAATAAAAGTCTGTACTCAACACTCTGCTCTAAGCTTTAAGCTCTTATCGCTCTAAGAGCTTCAATGACGATCCTCCCTAAAACAATTGTGCATTGTTTATTTAGGCACGCAAGCCACCCAAATACTACATAAGGCTCTTGAAATTACGAAGTAATACAAATTTAAGGCCCAAAGGACCCATTACAAGACTCAAAGCATAACCAGTTGGCTTCTTCAAGATCTACGAGGCGTCAACTTGGCTCTGTGGTTATTTGTAGCTACCGTAGCATTATGGGGCTTCGAATAGACTTGCAATATTACACAACTTCTGACGGTGCTTCGCGACTTCCAATAAGTTTCTTGTTTCACGGCTTTTCCTAGTACTTTGTGGCTTTAATAGACTTGCACGTCTTTAATAGTGTTGTGGCTTCAACTAGACTTGCGAGGCCCGCTAATCACACAACGCTACACATATCGCGCCCGCCAACAACCCAAAATTAATTAAACTATTTTTGGTTGATACAAGATAGTCTATGAACTTGGATGCCATGCATCTTACGCTTTGGGTAAATTTGAAAACTTAAGCTCCTGTCCAAACAATCAAATGCCATGCCATACCTTGCGACATTTGTGGCACTCAACCAAGTTGCATCCTCGTCATTGCTTCTTTTCCATTTGACCAAGTACTCTTATATTTCTTGCACGTTTTCTTAATTCTAGTCTCAATTGCTCTTTTTGCTTCTTTGCACAACATCTACCTGTCTTTAATCTACCTTGTCATCTCTTGTATTTCAGTCTTCGACATCTCCTTGACCTTTTCGTACGGATACATTTCGTCACATTTAATATGTTCAAGATATTGATACCTCATGGCAATTCAATCTCATAAGTGTTCTTTGCAAACTTCTCCAAGACCTTATACGGCCCTATTTTCTTCCACTTGAGCTTATTGTAGGTACCCTTGGGAAACATTTCCTTCGCAAATGGGTTAAGACCAACTTTCTAACTTGAAATTCAACTTTCCTTCTCTTTTCATTTGTATGTTGCTTGTACTGTATTCGTCCTTTCCAACCGTTTATGCACATGGTGCACTTCTTCCGTGTATTTTGCAATTTTTTTGCTTTTGCACTTCTTTCTTCATTGCGTGGTAAGTCTTGTAATTTTGCAACCATACACAATCATAAATAGTGTTTTCCCTGTGCTCGATTAAATGAGTTGTTATATGTAAATTCTACTTGCATTGGTGCCGAGTCGCATGTTCTTGGCTTATCTCCTACCAAACATTTGGATGAATCTCCGATACTTCTCTTTACTACCTCTCGTTTGTTTGTTAGTCTACAAATGATATGCCAAATTGAATTGTAGCTTCATATTCAACTTCTTTCATAATGTTTGCCAAAAATGACCAATAAACTTTGTATCCTTGTGTGAAACAATATTGCACGACAATCTATGCATCCTCACAATCGCCTTGAAGAAAAGATTTGTGATACGAGTTGTATCACTAGTCCTTCGTTAGCAATGAAATGTGGCATTTTTGAAAATATGTCCATTACAACATAAATGGAATTCACTTCTCTTTGCATCCTAAGTAAACCCAAGATAAAATCCATGCTTATATGCTCCCAAGGCTTCTTTGGTATTGGCAAAGGTTGATATAACCCTGCATTTTGAGATCTCCCGTAGTCAACTAACATGACTTGCATTCTTGTACAAATTTTCAGACATCAACAAACATTCACGATCAAACACTTTGCTAGCTCATTTGTGCTAATGTCTTATCCAATCCAAAGTGCCCTACCAATCCACCATTGTGCTTCTCTTTCACCAAATTCTCCCGCATTGATCCTTTGGGAATACACAAAAGTTTGCGTTTGAACAATAGGTCTTCTTTCACAAAATAGTCCAATAGATGTGTCTTATCAACACTTGTAAGTACCACGCAGTCTTCATCTTGTGCATACAACTCCTTGATGGATTCAAAATCCACTTCTATTGTCATTTTTTCAACAAAATATTGCGCATAATTAACACACAAGCAATCATGTTGGAGCATGTAATGTTTGTGGTGACACACCTAATGTGGCCCACCAAAACAAAACACTGTCTCCACTATAAGTTTTCTATTAAACTTGTAAACATAATTTTTATTATAAGTTAGAACTTTATCTTTTGGTTATAAAATTTAAATCAATTCATGATTTATTTAATTAAGAGTGAACCTTTTCAATTGAAAGGTTGAAACCAATTCGCCCATCCATTAAATAAAGGGTGATTTCCATTGGCAATTCGGGTGAGAAATTCATGTTCAATAAATTATTATGAATTATTGGAAGAAGTGAGAAGGTGGATGTTTGTTGGGGTGGCTTGCAATTGTCGACACATTGGTGTGTAAATGTCGACATAGTTTTTATTGTTGATATAATTTGGAAAGTGTTTTTGGTAGGTTTTTTTATCACAAGGTTTTTCCCACGTTTTTTTTATTATTGACAAATAGTTTTGAAGGGACTATAACCTGTTACAAAAAAGACTCAAAAGCCAAATAATCTAGTCATTACAACAAAGACTGATTAAAATCAATATATTACACGAAAGTCCAACTATAGTTTGAAAACTGTACAAAAAGAGACAAAACAGGGACTATACTACAAAAATACAGCAAGACAACAACAATTGAGTGACAACTTAGTAATCAACCTTTAGCGCGTTAAAATTGTGTTCATGTGTTATTTATTTTTTCTTTTTCATTTATTTTTTGCAAATTATAATTTTATATTGCATTCAATTTCAAAAAAATCAGATTGAAGGAAATTAATTAAAAATATCTAGTCTCTGCCCATGGACCATTCTCATCTCTACTTCTTCAGCTCTAGATCTTGTTACAACAAGCCCCTTCTCATGTTTCTATTCCATGATTGATTTTTTCTACTTCATTCTCGTATTAAAAAGCTAGTTTCTTGGCATCAAGAAACATAAATATAAACATCATGAAAACAAACAAAATCAAAATGAAGATATACAATGCTGAAAAACTGACATATTGTAGAATGGTAACTCCATTTAGATGAACTGGACATAAAAATGCCTGCATAAGGATGATAATTAATAAACCAAATCTAAATGCTTTTCTCTGTGTGGGACACTTCTCATGGATCTTAACACACAATAATTAGGATCAACTTGTCATGCTAAATCTATTTATACTTTCATGTGATAGAATTATTGTCTAATGACTTGTCATTGAGACAATACCACATACTCTCGTAGAGTCAACAATTTCAACAAGTGCGATGGAGGAATGTTTTGTTAGGAAAAATAAGTTAGTGTGAACATTTTAATATTATACGAGTTTGTTATATTTAACAATTCATGAGATAAATGATTTATATGTACGTGAGTTATAACTCACTATTCACTATTTTAGTGATTAACAATTACATTTGCAATATTGATTTTAGGAACTATGAGTGTTTTTGTACGCTCCTACCATTATCATAATTCTAACATATTTTAAATTATGTCTATTATTTTTGTGCGTGGGAGACTCACAATATCGTATAAAAAAATACTATCTAGATTTTTGGATCTTAAAAGTTCAAGAGGAATGTGTAGATCCATTTCATTGAGTTGTAAACGTAGCAGACTCCTTTTACCACACCCCACTCTTCTTACTGATCTAAGCCTCTGTTTATTCTCACTAACTTAACCTCATGCACATCTTCAAAAGTATTCATGCTTCGCATAAGTGAGCAAAGTCTTAAAATGGCTTTAAGTTATAAAGATGTGGAGATTGGTAGTATATAACCATGCAAGTCTTAAGTAATGTCGTTTGAAGTATAGTTTGTCATCAATATTGTAATCAATTGGTTATAAAGAATTTAATCTAGATTTAAGAGGCATTAGAGTATTTGAGTTTAGTTGTATCTTTGTTAAAGAAATTGCCAGTGTTGTCAAAGTAATATGTCTAAGTTGATTCATTTTGTCAAATGGTTATATCACTTAAAATTTAAAAGTATTTAATTTATTACAAATAGTTCAAATTGAGTTTTTAAATATATCATTGTATTATTTTGTGTTGAATGTCAAAACAATCAATTTTGTAAAAGAGTTTATTGTCGATTACTATAGTCATTTCAAGTATTGCATTGTCAAGTGTCGAAAAAATATTTTGTCTCACGAACACATTTTCGGTGTAACATAACATCTAATGAGTGTGTCAAAATCATGTGGGGATTTCTCCTCAAACACTTTATACTACTAAACGTCACTGCCAAACTTGCTAAGTAAGCAACATGTCATTGAAGGATGGAGGCAACAAAGGAAGGCTATCGATCAATGACCTCTTGTTAGTCAGTAGCGACGAGGCCGCATAACTACATTAGTGGCACCGCATTTGCGCCAAAATGGCAAAAGCCAGGTTGATTCACAAGTGGCAACGGTAACTATCTCACACCTTGTTTGTGCTCAATGTGGGAGTGATCACCAACGGTGGTGGTGAAACACGATGAGTACACGGTCCTCAAACTTCCAATTTTCTATTATTTCAGTGGTGTGGTGTGTGCAAATAAAAAACATTATAATCATTCCTTGCTAAGTTTGAAAACATGTGAATGTGCATATCATAGATGATGTAAATAGTAGTATGGAGGGCATCTTATTGCAAAGACCCTCGATCGCAAGTATCCTCTAATTGCCGTATTTTATTGGAAGATGATTGATCAATAATAAGTTCATTGGAAGTAAAAACAAAAGTTCTCGTATAGAGGTAACTATATGCAACAAGATCCATACAACAATATGCAAATTTAGAAATATGAATTGTCATACAATTTTGTTTCAGTTCAAATGCACAATTCTTCTCCATATTCACACTAAGGGGGAATCTTAAGAAAAATAAGTTAGTATAAACATTTTAATATAATATGAACTTGTTTTTGGCTCTGCAATGATGCTCCGGTGTTGTTGATCAAGTGTTCGCTCAACAATCGGTTTTTGAAGAGGGATTGTTGCTGGATGTTGGTACTTTTCTGAGCAGAATGTTTTTTGTTGTTGGGCTTTCATGTTCTATCCTGGCTATTGAGCCTTTCTGTACAAGGGTATAGTCCCTTAAAAAAACTATTTACCCATAATAAAAAAATATAATATGAACTTGTTACGTTTAACAACTCATGAAATAAATGAGTTGTTATATTTATATGTACATGAGTTATAACTCACTATTAGCTATTTTAGTGATTGGGTTATTATGTGAGTACCAATCACACAAGGATAGTGATATTAGGGACTATGAGTGTTTTGTGGAGATTTGATCTCATTATATATAAGAGATGAACACCTATATATACTAACCAAAATATATTGAATATAAGTATTATCACGTGTTAATTATATTTTACAAATTAGGTTAATAGCTATCATATTTGACATCAAAGTCACATAGAACAAATCCCAAGAATAAGTACACTGCATGTTAAAACTCTTGTTTTCAAATATATCTCCCAAAGTGGTATGGGCGTGGGTCTTCCAAGATACACCTTAGCTCTGCGTTCAGCCTATTGCCTTGGACATGTATCCATCTCCATGTCCATGCTCAAATCTTAAGTCCATTCTCGGCGGCACCTCAACACATAACTTTGTCTCTTACAAACAATGCCACTAAACTCAAACTCAAGGGAAACAAAACCACGACCTAGAAAACCTAAATGCCCATAGTATTTGACACATGGATTGTTCAAATCGCTATTGATCCAAAATAGGTATAGTTTTAAAAAAAAAAAAAACAAGTTTGTAAATTTTAAAATAATTTTTATTTGCTATTATCACATAAAGAGTGGTCGACACTTGGGTGGTTAGGGCATGGTCCTATGGAGTGGGGGATCCATAAATATCTCAGCGGGTATTGTTGAGAAAATTTAGGCACATTGTAGCCAATTTAAAGTCCCGTGTTTTTACCATTTTCCTATATAATTGCTACTGAGATATTTTAGGAACCTTCTACCTCCTAAAATTATACCATATTCAAAATAAGAAGTTTATTTCTCTCGAAAATGACCAAAAAAAGTGGCACCTCTGAAATTTAACGGGTTAAAAGTATAGAGATCCTGATTTCCAGGTCAAAATTTAGTTTTTTCTTGTAGCTGGTTGAAAAAATCAACATGAGACCATATGCAACAAGATAAAGGAGCTGGAACAGGTCCACGGGACCATACTCTTAGAGTAAGACTTTGTCGGAAGTTAACCCTTGAAGCCCGATTGACCCCTACTCTTTAAAATCTTTGTTAAGAAAAATAGGATAGTGCTCATATTATATGAACTAATTACTGCCTAATAAATAAATAATTATTGATTTATTATTCTACCTAAGTTAAAGTTGTTACACCCGTAAATTAGTTAAAATAAGTTATTTGTTTGTTGTTAATAATTCTTCCTATTTATTAGGAAGCTGTTATTATAGCCAATTATATTATGTTGAATAATACGTGAGAAGATCTGTATAAATCCACTCCTACCAAAACATTTGGTATGGAGAATTGTGCTTCGGCCTTGTGAAAGAGAGAATGATCTGAGAAGAGTTCTGTAATATAGTTTAGAAAAGTTTTGTTAAGAGTTGTATTGTGTAATATTAGTGCATAATAATGGAGTAGTCTTAAACCAGACACGTAGCAGTTTTTGTGAGAATTGTGCAGGGAGAAGGTTTATAGTTGGGCGCAGTCTTTTCCAAATAAAAATAGAATTCAATGATACAATTCAATGTGGCAGTCCTCTGTACAACACAGACTCGTCAAGTTTGAATTTTTTTAGTATTAAAAGTTTGCAATTATTTGCAACATCTAGAGCAAGTTTAGAGAGTATAAAATTCCAAGCACCATTCACTGCTCAGACCTGCATTCGATGATTCATTCATTGCATTATGGGCAACAGGAGGACAAAATACAAATCAGCAGTGAGCTATTTCCATAATTTTTTTTTTTACTTAGCACAACCATTTATGACTCTTAGATTTTTTTTTTTTTTTCTGTTTTTTTTTTTTTGCAAGACTATAGTTTTAAAATTTTAATTTTTCTATAGTTTTTGCTTAAATAATTGCATTTTGAAAGCAATTAATGCATTTTTGGCCAAATTAATATTTTTATGGTGCCAGTTCTTGAGGCATTGATATTTTTGGAATTTTCAATGAGTGGACACGATAATTTTTTTCTCTATTTTGAACAATTTTTTTAATCATTGAGCCAATTTTAATTAAGTTGGGCATTTTAATGGGAAATTGAAACCTGAATAACTTTTGCATGGTAACTCGAAATCGAGTGCCACTTTTTGCAAAAGAGATTGTTTTTAATCCCCGTCGCATTAGTTCAAATTTCGTTGAAAATACCAAGTTTGAAAAATACCATCTTTTTGGCCATCATATGGGCATCTCCTTGTTCTAGGCTTGTTTATACTTTTGGAGATTTTCGCAGCCCCTTTGAGCCTCATTGAGTCATCAATGCCAAAATTCAAAATTTTAAAGGATACACTATCACTTTAACGTGATGTCCAATTTATGGAGGGGTGTTTTTTGATCTTCATGATCACATCCGATTGAACTAGCAATATGACACTAGAGAACAAAGGCATTGGAGGTTGGAGATTGATTAGCGACCTATCATCATTCGCCAGTGATGGGGATGCATGAAGGTTTGGTGACATCTTTTTTAGAGTGTGTTTTCTTTCAGTGTTTTCAGTGTGCTTCAGATTTCAATGTTCATATTGTTCCTGTTTGGTTTTGAATAAGTAGAAATTTCATATTGGAGGAACATGACACCAATGTTCCATTTCCATTTAGTTTCTTTTTTAGTTTGTAATGTGTGAGCACAATTCCTATGTAATCCCCTGATGGAAGAATGTGATGAGAGCTGATGATAATATTGTAACATCATGATATTATGGTTGTTGGTTATCCATTTTGAAAACCATCTCGAAGGTTTATTGGTTATCCTGAAAACAAAACCATCTTTTGTGGTTGGTGGTTAGCCACTTGCAAAACCATCCGGAGGTTATTGGTTATCCTAAAAACAAAACCATCTAGATCATGAGCAAGCATCAAAGCGGCACGTTGTAGTACAAAACATGTTTTCTCCATGTTTGCACTAAGGGGGAATGTTAGAAAAACTAAGTTATTTTTCACATTATATGAGCTATTTACCGTGTGGTAAATACATATTTACTAGTTTGTTATTCTACCTAGGTGAAGTTGTTACACTCATAAATTAATTAAAACGGTTTATTTGTTAGTTGTTAGTATTTCTTCCTATTTAATATGAAGTTGTTTTGTAATTGTAATGGCTATATAATAGCCAAATGTATTATGTTGAATAATACGTGAGAAGTTCATTATTTCTCTGTGTAAATATGATCCGACCAAAACAATCTTGATAGGGTCAAGACATCCCTTATTTAAAGCAATATTCAAGTTTATAGAGTATGTCCTTTGAAAGGATCAATAGAAAAAATTAATGATTATTTTTCTTATATGATTTTGTAGACACAAATTTGGCAATTTACCCTTTAACATCGCTAATTGTGATGTGCTTCATGGTTAAGACAAAGACCCACATCTTATCCCCACTTAGCGCACATCACTCACTTTCCTAACTTGCTTAGTCCCACGCACCGAGGTGTCAACAAATTCTAAATAAAAATCCATGAAAACCAATGCTTAAGCTCTAACCATCATAGTGTAACTTTAAGATTTGATCTACTTTTTCCTTGCCCAAAATAATATAGATTGGTTAGGATGTTAAATCCGATCCTTGACGAGTTGTATAGTCTTAGACCGACATATCTTCCAACTTTTCTTTTAATGCAATAACATTTATTGGGTCTTTTCATCTTTATGGGTCAACCTTATCATGATAATTTACCTTTGGAGCCCTATATAAACAAGTTAAGATCACCTCATTTACTCACCCGACACAACTTGGAAAGCATCTAACAAAATCATTTGACACACTCATTACAATACTCACACAAAGGCACTCAAGGCTCCCTAAATCTTCATAAAGCTAATGCACATCCATTAGGGAAACCATTACTATCGCGTTCTAAAGTACTCAACTTGGTCAAGAAGTATAACTTCCCTCATTTCCAAGCACAACAAGATCCCTACTTCAAATTCTTCGCAACAACACAATCCTCTCAAGTATGTTCAAAGTGGTCCAAGTTTCCTACTAGCTGCATTCATATAGATGTTACATGCTAGGTGGAGAGCTACGTGTGGTTTGAGGCCTTTTCAGAGTAGTGTTGATGTACATGGTGCATAGATTGCACTTCAACCCAAACACTAACCTTTTTTACAGGTATTCCACCCATGATTAGGGTTTGGGTGTGATTCAACAAATTATAAATGGTTTTAGGATTGTGCGACAACTATGGTTTGAAAACGAAACATATTTCTAGACCATGGAAGGGCCTAAAAATTTATGGAGTCTCATCCCAAGAGGGTCCAAGACTGTACCATATGGGTAGGACCAGATATTGCAAACCAACCAATTTGTATGTTCTCGTACAGGAAGGTTTTCTTGTGATGGTATTAGAAATGAAACATTTTCAATATCGCATTCCCGATTCTCCACTATGTGCACTCATATCTCTATTGTACAATCTTGTGTAGCTACGTACATCTTCCTCCTCGTGTTTTCATGTTTGTATCATATTGTAATACCAATACATTATTATGATATTGTATGATTAATGTTGGAAGTTATTTTGTCGAATAACTCCGAGTTTCAAACCTTGCATTCCGTTTTAGTGTTGTACATGTCCATGACATAAATCTTTTAAGGTTAAAAAGGTGTAAACATTTGGTGAACCCAAATCTTGCATCAAACATTTCAGATCAAACTCTAGCTCCTCTAGGGTTCATTTTTGTATGCTCTTATCATTTGTTCTTGGTGTCGTATTTGTCTTTCTATATATCATCACGATTAATCTTCAACTCTTCTATCATGTTTTCCTTAAGCATAGGGACTCTCATTCTTCTAGTAGTATGAGATACTATTACCCCTATTTCGGTACACATCATGACACTATGGTTCTTCCTCTCGATTCCATTCTAATGCGGATATATTTTTCAATTCTATTTTGACTATTATCTCTAACCATGTATAAGGTGAAGGGTCCAATTATAACTATGATAATAATTCACATGCACTTCCCAATGATGAAGCAATCAAATGGCACAATTCTTACAAGAAAATACCTTTTATATTGACATCCATCTATATGTTTCTTAGGAGTAACTTAAGCATACTTCTCCATCTAAAATAGAGACATCTACTATTCCTACTTCTACTATGCCTACATCTATGGGGGCACCTAGGGTCACAACGCATCATATCTATATGCCTATTCCTACATCAACCGTTGTTCCTACTTCCAATCACAATGCTCGACATGCTTCTTATTCTAGCACATGAAACCTTAAAACCCTTATTCATATTTTACAAGCTCAAATCTTACAATTATAACAAGGTACATCCGCTACTTCTCATACTATGGATTCTACTCAATTGCTTCATAACCCACTTGCCCAATTGGCTTCTTATCCCATGCCTTTTGGTTTTTTTGCTCCTAAGATTCCATTTTATGATGACAAGAGTGACCTTGTAAAACACGTTTGATAATTCCATGTGGCTTTCTTATACTTATCATGATATCTTACTCACAAATATTTTCCCTCAAAGTCTCAAGGACTTTGCCTTACAATGGTTCTATGATTTACCAACACACTCTATGCGATCTTTCACTTTGCTTTGGAAAATTAGTTTCTTACATAATTATCTATCAACATTGGTGAAATTTTTTCTTGTGCTCAAATGTCTAAATTCTTCCAAGGATCCAATGAGCACATTAACGACTATGTTTTACACTATAAGAGTATCGTACGTAGAAAAATGAAAAATTTCTAGCGATAACGAACTTTAAGATCCTTTCACATAAATCTTGCTTTCTCCTTTACAAGACTCTATTATATTTGATAAGTTCCCCTCATTTGATCATCTATGCCATACTCTAAAAGAACGTGAGGCCAAGTTACTACATATGAATAAGATTACGTATGCTATTAACTCTTCTACTACACATAATGTCAAGTTCCCAAATACATCTACATTCAAGGAAAGGATATTGATAATAAGGCTACTATTAAGGAAATTGTTAATGTTATAGCTCAACTTACTAAAATCTAATTAAAACATGCATGAAGACAATTTATGTGTATACCCCATGTTCCCCACATTATGCTAAAATAATTACTTGAGTGCAATCTGTGTCTCTCCCTCCACCACTTGAGGTTGATGTGATTAATCCTCATAGTAAGAGTTTTGATGCTAATGCTGATGACTATCATATATGTATTGGTCACCTCACTAATAATTGTATAAATCTCAAGCACGTTATACAAGATATTTTTGATGTAAATGTAATAGAATGTGACAGCCCACTAAATCCTCTAATCCTACCAATGACAATCCAAAGCTAAAAATATTCAACAATCCATTGTCTAATCATGAAAATGAAAAATCTACTTCAAAAGTGCATACTATTTATCATGCAATACCACCTCTTCCTTCTTACAATCACCCATTAGATGCAATGATTGGAACTGTTGGCCCTACGCTACCTTCTACATTGGTTATTACTTTTGATGACTCTGATATGGATGATACTCTTGTCTTAGATACTCTATACATTCGTGCATCTATTAATCAGGTCCCTATACATAATATATTGGTTGATCCACATAATAAGGATAATATATGTAATATCAAGCTACTTTGTTCTCTTGGCTACTCTAAAAATCACATTACATGTGATTCTAATTTCTGCACGTGGACATATTATTCTACCTATCACTACCAAAACAATGATTACATAGGTCCCATTTCTAGTGGATTCCACTCTTATCTTAGGTGACATGCATTTAGGTTTCCCTTGGTTAACGCTCTTAGGGTTATCCCATCTATTTTACACCAAAGTGTTAAATTTTATTCACCAACAATTGTTTTTTCACAATTTGAGGTATTCCTTTTGAGGCTTCTCTTCCTATATTACCTTGTCATACTTCTATAGTTTCTCCTCCTAGGTCTCCTAACAGGCCTTTTAGCACACATGTTATATCCGATGGATCTCACCCTCCTCGATTCCTTGTAGGCCTTCTAGTGCACATCTTATCTCTAGTGGGTCTTACTCTCCAAGTCCTCCTCATAGGTCTAGTTCATCACACAAAACTTCTCATGGATCTAGTCCACCTCATTCTCCTCCCAATATTTCTATGACACGTAGTAATACTTCTATACCACTCACATATGAACATCCTTCTTTGGCACAATTATGGCCCATGCCTTCCATTTATTTCATATTTTATTTGCCTTATCATGAAGATCTCACTGGGTATCTCTTTTGCTACCCATCTCCTTGTACATAACTATATTCAATAATACAAAAACATTCACATATTTGTAAAAATACAAAACTAGGACCTATACACATAGCTTGCATTGTTATCACTTTACATTACATATGTTGTTTGTCACTATGGTTTGATTGATAACATATCTTTTCTACTCTTTACACACATGATTTCACAAGGTATATTAAGATTAATATATGAAACACATTGTATGCAAGCTAAAATGTGTCTCAACAACATGCACTTTACTCATCCGTTCAACTAGGGTATTTGAGGCAATGAGTAGGAGACAAACAAGTACCAACATACAAGGGGATAGACTTAAAGGGGCCATGCAATGAGTGCTAGGGTCACATTTAGAGAGGGAAGTAACCCTTACAATAGGTTAACCTAGGGTTTCCAAGGCCCGCGATCGAGATAGAGGAAAACACCCTTTTGAGATATTGGTGGTTGGGTGTGGAGAGGTATGGATAAACAAATAAAATAAAGAAGCATACAATAACTGAAATAAAAGTAACTAAAGAGTTGATATTTGATAAGAGTGCTAAGATAACTAGCATCAAGCATGCATAATACTAAGCTAACATAACACAATGAAGAGGAGATAAACTAATCTATAAAGTGATAAAGAAGGGTTAGAAAACTCACCTTGTACCTATAAGGTGGTTGCACATCTATCTCCCGAGAAGTAACACACACACACACACACACACACACACACACACACACACACACACACACACACACACACACACACACACACACACACACACACACACACACACACACACACACACACACACACACACACACACACACACACACAGAGAGAGAGAGAGTCACTATTAGGTGGAGTAGGGGAAGACCATTCCTATCCTAGACTCACTATATGATGACCCAATAGTGCAAACAATCATCCAAGAAGAGAGGTGTCCAATCCAATCCAAACAAAATGTAAGATGAACCAAAAACATAACAAGAGAGATGCAAAGATGACACAAAAGAGTAGAGAAAATGGCAGTTCAAATGTCTTAACTTCCTTTTTCTTATGAGTGTCAAATGAAGTGGAGGTATATATAGGATGCCATTGCTATGGGCAATGACATTGGCCATGAAAAATATGACATCGTCATAACCACCCATGGGCGATTATGTTGGCCAAGAATGTAAAAATAAAGTGATGTGTCATGAAAAGTAAAAATAATGTGTCATGAGTCATATACAAGGATGAACAAGGTGTAAAATGGTGGAATACATGTAAGAGATCATGAATATGATATGCATGAGACCTAGGAGGACAAGGATACCTAATGCAAACTAGGACCAAGACCAAATAATGACAATCTCTTTGCAGATCTGTCTCTAACCCATAATGGTTATGTTAATAACCATTCTCCATTCTCGGCAGGCCCCTTAAGGCACTGATCAGGAAATAAATGCATCAACAAACCTTATCTGCACAAGGACGATTGTTAGTAACATGTATGAAAGACAAAAAATGAAAAGTGAAAAATTATGTGTATACATATGCCCCAACCATTGATCACCGCATGTCACAATAGTGAAACATGGGGTGGTCAATGGAAAAAGACATTTGTAACACCGATACTAAAAGTAAGTACATAAATAAGTGTGAAAGGACTAGCTAAAATGAAATATACCCACCAATGTGTACCTGATAGTGTCGGTCATCCTGCCATGTGTGGGCATAATCCATGCTACAAGAACCAGGAGAAGTAAAATTGAAAGGAAATACTAAAGGAACGTTAGTAGAATAAGACATAAATCACCTAGTTATAGGATGGGGTCCATCGGATAGATGTCGAGATGGTATGGTATTAAAAATAGGTCAAAATTGAATATCGCCAAAAGGAGGCGTGTAATAGGTAAAAATAAATGACATGATATCACGATCATAATGCAAAAAACAACACGAACTAAGGATATTGAGAATGAAAATGACGGGTATTTGAAGGTTGAGGCCTATCAGTGACCGATTTTGAATAGAAATTTGAGATTTATATAGTAATTTTGATTGTTATTTGCTTATTACTATTTTTAGAATTGAGAGAACTAAGCTTTGGAATTACAAATTTGGGTGAATTTTAGACAATATGGCATGAGTATGAGGTGGTGATGGAGGATGACAATGAGGAGAAAACGTGTGACTCTTGACCACGGGTAAGTCGTTGCATTAAATTTTATTGAGTAAATTAGGTGCATTTTAGTTATTTAGATTTTTTAGAGTCGATAGAGCATCAAAATTAGTCAAACTTGTGTCATCGGGTAGGTCTAGGTTAAAATACAAGTGGGTTTGGGAGAGATGTGATTTTTATTTTAGCTTTTTGTTGTTTTTGAAAAGTCAATTTTGGGAGGTCGCAACCACTATTTGGCTAGACACCATCACCCCCTACAACAACGGGGATGATGGCGTTAAGATGGGAAAAAAAAAAAATAAGCCGAAGGTTGATGGGTCTGGGAATCTCGCTAGAGCCGATGGTGTTTTCCATGGGGGATGATAACGTAGGAAATGGATGCAAATTTGGATGTTTTTGATTATGGATTTATGTTGTGGACGTCTAAGTCATATTTTTATTAAGATTTTTGGATGCATATAAAGTGCAAAGGATCTACCTATGGTGGAGCATAGATGTATCATGACTTAGTGGGATGATTTTAGGATTGACATAGAAAAAGATAACCCAACTACAAGGTTGGGGGCTTTGGGGCATCATGCAGATACCCAAGATACCATTGGATATGGATTTACTAGAGATATTTTTGGCCGTGTGGGAGACCCGGTCTAACACCTTTCGATGGTGGATGGAATGGGAGACGATGGTGGATGGCCTCGAAATTGGAGGATGTACATGGGATTTTGGGGTTACCGATTGGAGACACCCACATGTATTGTGATTTGACACTTGATGTTTGTAGAGTAAAGAACATGAACTATATGGGATACATGGAGTAGTACATATGATGAGCACATGTTGTGCGTTCAACTTAGCGTAGTGTGTACAATAAGGATTCGGGCATCCGGAAGGTAGTGATGGGGATTGTGGTGGCATGCATAGTGTGTCACAAGGTCGATGGATTTATCTCATTTTTTTGATACAGTATGTCGGGATGTTGTGGGATAGGGTGTATTATTTAGCTGGGGCACCACCATATGGGTGTAGTTAGTACATGATCTTTACAGGTGCAACATAGAGGCTAGAGGGTTGTGATACCCATCATTGTACAGGGAAAATTAGATATATGAGTGGTTCTTGATGCACAGTTAACCAGGGACACCACATGTATTAGGATCAGATGCCCCAATAGTACTTTAATGGGCACATGGGTTGACAATGAGAGAACTTTGGGAATGCTAACAACTAGCACATGTGGGTCCAGATGATGTGATATGGAATCCCTACAGAGGGAACACAAATCTGCTGGCCCAATGGCCAGAGTAGAGTCTATAAAGGCCATGATCGAGGTGACATGACACTATTTGTCCTAGGTGGAGAGAAACATGATAGATAGAGTACCAAGATAGTTTGGATGGTCAATCGACACCAATGGTGATTCCACCATTTCCACCCTACCAACATCATCATGTTAGAGAGGATATAAGATTAGAGGTCCTAGGGATCTAACATTAGTACCTCGCAGGGTATGGGCATGAGGTCTACTAGGGTGGAGACAATGTAGATGCGGTGGGGATGCTCAAGGATCACCAAAAATCATAGTGGATATTAGTTTAGAGGAGGGATCGATGGAGGATACGCAGACACAGGGTCACAAGCTAGAGAAGATCCAAACACCATAGGAGAGGCAGCCAGATAGCCAGGACCATGATTAAAAGAGCACAAGACACGATGACTAGGAAGAGGATTTTTGACATTGTTTGGATTTTAGATGGCCGTGCATCTAAGACAGAGGCCCATACCAAAATGGAGAGAGGGGATGATATTAGTTCCCTGTAGTAGGTGGGCATAATATATAGGAGCCATATCTTGTCATGACGATGAGATGAGAGGAGGTATTGGGTGGCCGAGGAGATGATGAGACCATCATGGAGAGACTCGGGTAATCAGGTATGAGTGATAACATGTTATGTTAGGTGTTTTAGATAAACATATGAGGGATTATTAGTAATGTATGTCAATTTTTGGTTTTGCAGAGAAGACAATGGAGGAGTGACACTCCACGATCAAAAGTTCCCACCATGAGATCTTGGACTCTGTGTTAGATGTCCATGATAATAATGAGTAGGTCGAGGATTGAGTGAGGTCAGTGTGATTTTTCTAGTGGACAAGGCATCTAAGTCATTCAGGTGATATAAAGATGAACAAGTGCGGAGGCTACCGACAACATAAATGTGATGTTGCAGAGTCTACTACAAGAACAAGAAACCCTGGTACAAGAGAGATGAGGCGCGGATCACTTTGCTAGAGACATAACTAGCGAGGGCACATGGAGAGGATTCAAGAGCCCGATTTGCAGGAAACATCCATAACTCAAAAAAAAGAGAAAATAACACAGCCCCATTGGCCCAAAGCATCTAGAGACCCCCTACAGGGGGTGAGGTTTCTTGAGTCATTTTATAGATGGGCCATTTTGTATGATTTTCGTCAATGTATAGAACTTGATTTGATACATACACACACATATGATTATTTTTATGGTATTTGGGTATTTGGTTATGTGTGTGTGGTAATTTATTTATCATTTTCATGCTTTCCACATGTATGTATGTGATAATATCACAATTCTTGGGAATAATGATAATGAAATAGATAGGTAAATATGGAGAGAGGGGATTGATAAGATAGCCCAACTCCTGTGATGTGAAGAAGCCAAGAGGTGGAACAAGGCCAATATATCCAACGATAGGATGTCAGGACACAAATGGTTATGAATCCAAGAGGAGTGAATAACCCAAATGAGGATGAGATTTTTGATATATTGGAGAATGTGTGATAAACCCAAGGGGGATTGAGATCCCAAGCGAAGGTAGAGGATGTTTGTGTAAAACCCAAGTGGGGGCTAAGAGCCTTAACGAACATGAGGGATCAAGCCAAAGAAATAAAGTAAGATGTAATCATGGTGTTTAAGGTAACTATCCATGATGGGAAAAATATTGAAGTGTACCAGTAATAATATCATCGACTTGATGCAGAATGTGGCTTTAGGCACATGTCATGAGGTCCTCAATAAAATCCTATGTTGTTGATGGAATTTAGACCACGGGGAAAATAAGGTGTCATCTATCCATCCTCCAGTGAGTGATGACACCATGCCGAATATCATCAAGAGTGGGGCAAGGATTAGGGCGAGGTGGAGGCCCATATGTAGGCTATGGTCTAGGTGGTCTAGGGAAGGTGGGAGGTTCTAAGAGGAATCAATGCTATGATTCCAAGTGCGTTAAGGGGTTTTGGGGATGGGATGCTTCTTATGAAAACCCGACAATGGCGTCAAGTATAGGTGCAATAGCTATAATGATGAGAGAGAAGAGAGAAGGTTGTAAATCTTTTTGGTTTGGTCATTTTGAACCCGGCTTCAAGCTTCTTTATATGGTGTCAATAGGCTCTACAATTAGAGACATCATGCCCTGAAGCCTCATGCCTTGTGCAATATGGCTCGTCTGTAGAAGACCAAGGATCCATAAGGGAAAAAGGTAGGGGAGATGTCTCACAGTGTAAAGAGATAGTGAGAATGTCGATAGGGGCACCAATGCAATGTAATGGGTGAGGATGCCACCTATGGAAAATGTGTCTCTTAGTTATTGAGGCACAATAAATAGGATCATCACCCATGAGATCATCGAATTCATAGTAAAAGTTGGCAACCTACTCATCCTATTATATTAAAGAGAATGGGTCAGCTAGGTTGATGATGATATGTGAGAGTTTAGTTGGTGGAGTAATCTAAGGCTTAGACACTTTGGTGAAGAAGTGTCAATAGTGTTCGGGGGTTCTTCTTGTACTAAAATGACATTCATGTCTTGATTTATTTTGGTACGTAGGGTTTTTTAGTAGCATAATCCTTCCCTATCCCAAAATCTGGGCATATCTAGCCAAATGAGCATCATCTAAAGTGTAACAATTGTCATAATTTGACATGGAAGAATCCACCACATAGGAGCCAAATATGGTTTTGAGTTGAACCACACATTCTCATGGGGCTATGGGGTTTGTGATATAAATATAGGAACCAAAGGATCCTTTTGCGAGGTCACAAAGAAGGAGGAAACTAAGATATGACGAGTTCGGGGAAGGTCGTAAGTATTTATTCTAAGGGTGAATTTATCAAGCTCATCGTCATCCGATTCCAAGATATTGGGAGGTGTGCACCCGACCAACTTAGTGACCAACATTTCCACGAAGAGTATTTATGGGGTAGTTAAAGTGTTGATATTCCCAAAAGGGGATTAGTGATAGTTCTCAAGCATGGGGAGCTTGTATGTCCCCTTTTATGAAGTGTATCATAATTCCAAGGGTTAGTGTCCCCTTGAATCTTATAAATAGCTCCATGGTGAGAAAACTTCACACATTAACATGTAAAAGAGGCGATGACATGCATACGGTGAGTCCAAGGCCCCTATGAGAATGTTATAAGATAAGAGAAAATTGAATACCATAACTTTTGACATGAGAAAGTCTTAGGGGGAACGATTATGGGTAACAAAATACACCCCATCGAGGCATCCGTCGGCCGGTCATATCCTTGGCAAATAGTTTGTGTGGATTTTAGGTTATCGATGGAATAACTAAGAGATTTGATGAAATATAATGAAGCCACACATGTTCCTGATCCCTCATCAATGAGAGCACACTTAATTGAAGTATGACCAATATTAACTGAGATGAAGAGCGAAAGATCATCTACACAAAGCAAGAGCTCATTCACAATCATAAAAGCAATGAGAAAATGAATACATGAATGAGAATATATGGAAATATCAAGTACAAATGGAGATTTCCTCACATTGTGGGTGGATACTTTATTTCGAGCCATGTAATGTGGGGTTCTTCCCTAAAGAAGGAGGAAAATAAATTTTCATATCAAACAACGCCATCTTGAGACGCTCATGATGGCGAGGTGATGTATGCATGAGTTCTAAGAAGGGGATTAGACCATAAATTTGGGCAAGTGTTTTATGAGATGATCCCACTCATCATGACTGGACTATGTAGTAGGCTGAGAGTGTTGGGAGTCATGAGAAATAAAGAAGAAGGAAAAGGGGTAATCAAGGAGACCTCTGAAACCAATTTTGTCTCAGTTCCTATGCCATCAACCCTACAAGTTTGAATTGCATAGTGTGTAATGGTGTATGTAGATAGAGAGGCAGGCAAAAACACCATCGGCCCCATGGGAGAATTTCACAGGGGCCAATAGGGTCTAGAGGGGTATTTTTTTGACTTGAGGAGCCTAATTCTGAGGCACAAAAGGGTATATGACCATGTGAGTCCTAGGATGGAATACTACAGGATATTCTAGTTCTACATAAGATATGGCACATTTTACATCGTTGATTGCAACCATGTTTTTAGGAGGGTAATTCATGTCAACTACATTAGTTATAACATTCTCTTTATTCTTAGAATTTTCAGTGACATCATGATTAGGCATAGGATTGGAAAATATTTTAACTTCTCATTAGCTTGATTGATGGCTTCATGATAATATCTTTATTTTGATCGTATCACGAGCTTTGATTACTTGGTCAAACACTCATGAGTGATGGTGTCATAGTCAAATTTAGGTCCTAAGAAAAATATGATAGTATCCATATGGAGTGCATGAATCTCATGTGAGTGACCCTAATTAGCATGCCACTAAAAAAACTTACTCTCATCATGTCAATGAGGAATAGGTTGAGAAGGATATAGAATCATGGTAAATGGTTTAGGAAACTAACGCTTAAAATCTTCCTTACTCAGTGGTTGATGATAGTTAGGTTGATTCTTTTTGTTAGTAGGTTGTTGGTTAATGTTGAAAACAATTCTATTTGAAGAAGCAACAAGAGGAAGAGTGTCTGAGACTCCGTCATCCATTGCATTCTTGTTATTTGATCATTAAAGGATATGGAATTTATTGTTAGTTTTTATCTTGGGAGGATCCTTCTCAAATTCCCTCATGAGATAATATTTCCTTTTGGATTTTTCAAAGGCCTCTTCTAGGGAAGTAGGAGAAAAGGACCTCACCTTTTATTGAAGGAGAGGCTCCAAGGATCGTAAGAAAATTTGAAAGAGGATATCATTGGGCATGTTATGTTTTGCCTACATGGATAGAGTCTTCTAATGCTTGATAAAGGATTGTGCTAATTCATTTTCATCTTGTTGACAATTGATGAAAGTGTTGATGTTATTTTCAGGTATATTGTGATATTGGAATTCATTTACTAGGGTTGTCACTAGGGACTCTAGCTTAACTATAAAATTAGGAGGAAAATAATGGTACCAATCTAAAGTATCTCCTATAAGGGTATTAGATAAGAGTTTAGTGGCAGGATATGAGTTAGTTCGATCCATTCTTTGTAAATATTATCGAAGGCCTTGATGTGAAGAGTGGGATTAATAGACATGTCGTAAGAGATAGATGGAACAATGCCACCAATTTCCATACTAGAAATATAAGGTGCTAATGGATCATGTTAGACTGCTCACAAGACCTTGTTTTGAATGGGAGGTTGAGTGATGAGAACCCATTAGGCCCATTTGGAAAAAGAGGGGGCATGGTGCCCCAAGATCCCATTAGAGGGTGGTTGACTAACTGAGCCATATTGGCTTGCATTTGGAGGAGTTGAGCGGTAGTGGAAGATTATTGTTGATTCATTTTTCAATAAGATGAAGAATAAGATTGGTAGGATCAATTGGAGGCATTTTTAGATGAGCCTATTTCAATTGATTTACCCTTTTTTTCCAAATAGCCAAGTTATTCGGAGACAAAATCAAGAAGACGCTTTCTAAGAATATCTTTTGACTCTCCCTTGTATTGAGGAAACTGAGATAGGAATTTTGAATCTCAAGAGGATGGTCAAAAGTATCATCATTATGGATTTATTCCTCCTCATCCTGAGGTTGGACATCAGAAGAGGTAGAAGGATTCTTTCTAGGTGCTCATACGACGCAATAGTCCATACAAAAGAGAAATTTAATTTTAGGATGACAAGTTTATGAAAATGATTACACAATAGAGTCAGAGGACCCCATGCCTAGATACTCCATGATGGAGTGACTATCTAGTTGATAAAAGGTCTAGAGATAATGACTACATACAAAATCAGCCTTGTAAAAAAGCACACATAGGGACCAAAGGCGTATGGGAAAATATCTGGTTGAACATAAGGGATTGGATGTGTAGAGAAGTATGCACAGGGGCCCAAGGCATATGGAAACTAATGTGTCAACGATAGACAAAATCGCCCTGGGTGATGGTGTCTGTGTAAACATATTTTTAGGGATTTTAGGGTTTTTGGATGTTTAGATGAAGTCAAAATGAAAGATGAGTGATTTTAACAAGTTGTGCTCAATCAAAAATTCTGTAAGATTCATGTCAGTTCACCAGAGGATGTATGCGGGCCAAAATGTGTCTCAAAAACATGCACTCTTACTCATCCATTCAACTAGGGTATTTGAGGCAACGAGTAGGAGACACACATGTACTAACATATAAGGGGATAGACTTAAAGGGGCTATAGTGAGTGCTAGGGTTGCATATCTAGAGGGAAGTAACCCTTACACTAGGTCAACCTAGGGTTTCTAAGGCCCGTAATTGAGATAGAGGAAGGAACCCTACTGAGATATCAAGTGGTTGGGTGTGGAGAGGTATGGATCAACAAATAAAGGAAAAAACATGCAATAACTGAAATGAAAGTAACTAAAGAGTTGATATTTGATAAGAGTACTAAGCTAACTAGCATCAAACATGCATAATACTAAACTAACATAACACAATGAAGAGGAGTTGAAATAATCTATGCAAAGTGACAAAGAAGGGTTAGAGCACTCACCTTTGCACTGTAGGGTGGTTGATAATTCATCTACCCCCTAAGAAGAAAGGTGGAGTAAGGGAAGACTATTCCTATCCTATACTCACTATATGATGACCTAATAATGCAAGCAATCATCCAAGAAGAGAGTTTTCCAATCCAATCCAAGAAAAATGCAAGATGAACCAAAAGTAGAGAGAAAGAAGATGCCGCAGTTCGTATGTCTTACCTTCATTTTTCTTATGAGTTTCAAGTGAAGTGGAGGTATATATAGGACGCCATTTCCCGTAGGCGATGGCATCGACCATGAGAAAATATGACACCGACACAATCACCCACAGACAATTGTGTTGTCCAGGATGAAAAAATAAAGTGACGTGTCATGAAAAGTAAAAATAATGTGTCATGAGTCATGAAAGAGGATGAACAAGGTGTAAAATGGTGGAATGCAAACAAGAGATCATGAATATGATATGCATGAGACCTAGGAGGAAAAGGATACCTAATGAAAACTAAGGTCAAGACCAAATAGTGACACTCTCTCCGTGTACTATCTCTAACCCATAATGGTTATGTGATCCCCATTCCCGACAAGCCCCTTAAGGCACCCACTCAGGAAATAGATGCATCAACAACCCTTATCTCGTATAAGGATGATTTTTAGTAATGGTATGAAAGATGAAAAATGAGAATTGAAAAATTAGGTAGATACACACATATCATTACATGATAATAAGATCTATTCTAGTTATCTATATTAATTCTCTTAGGGCATACCTCCACACTATATAGGTGCTATTATTTCATTATAGTTCCTTCGTACTTCATCATTATGCTTGATTACATATATTATTTACATGCTATTTTTTTAACTAACAAGACTAACATGTCTTGTGTAGAGCTGTCATATATTGTTTCATGTGCATTCTTATTACTTGTATTTGATATTATCATTTATTGACATTACTGTTTGATACAACATTTTTTCTAGTTATTTTTTCTACTGCTTGTTTTCTTTGTTGTATGTGGCATGGGTGCCTTTTTTGTCTTGTGACACCGTGGGTTTCCTATATTTGTGGCTATATATATTTCTTATGTGACATTGATTCTCTTGTATATGGCCTCGGCTCCTTGATTGTCTGTGACACCCCATTGCGGCTCTATGCCTTGATGCGACTCTTTTATGCATTTTATTGCTTTTGTTTGCTCATTTTATTGCTATTTTGTCTCTATACTAGCTCTATTACATCTACATTATTGCTACTATTGATGTCCTTTTTCTATCACTACTATTGTTTCTCTTATTACTATGGTTGTTTGTCTCTTTCCGCACCATGGTTTCCTCGATGCACAACCTCTTTTGAAGGTATATGATCTCAAAATGGCCATCACTTCCACATTCCAAATTCTCTTACATATTCTCAGACATACAATACATGGACACACACATATTATTTTAAGACACGTGTTCTAATGCTTTATCACATGCACATCAAAATACATGGCACTCACCGAGATATATTATACACTTATAGATTATTTTTGGACTCGCACACAAGTTTTCATAGGTAACAAATTATCTATAAGTGACCATAATAAATATAAAGCTATGTGACCATAATAAAGGACCAAGATCTAAACATCTACTACTATCACCTAAGATTGCATCCAAAGGCATTTCAAAATCACCAAAACATCCATCTAGCTTCATTCAAGGGACAATGGATTGCATTTTTGCATACACACATATAAGGGAAGTTCATTTTGACATCCACACATCTATATCCATTGTCACATCTAGCTATTGCTCACTATCAAGTGTATTGCATAATAGCCACCTAGAGCATGATTCTTGTACACACACTCAAGAACTACACAAAATCTAAGATGTAGTGCATTGCTCGGTCGTAAGTTCACTCAGTTGGGTGACCACCGGGGTCAGTCTGACTCCCCATTTGCATCTTTTTCTTTTTAAGATTTTACGTGTTTTGGAGTTTTACAGATTCTCTTTCTCTTTGAGGTTAGATGAATTCTACAGGCATAGTGAGACATACGGGTGACAAATAAAATTTTTTAGCGAACATTTAACAACACAATACAAATAATTTTATGAGGTCTTTCGTGATCACAGTGAGATGCCTATAATCCGCCCCCAATGCCCAGCACCCCGACCTAATCCAGTGCCCCAATCTAGGCATATCTGATAGTCACACAATTTTCTCGAGCACAATTGTAACAGATTTCCTCCTTGATAAGTCTTCTATTCCCTCTCTTGCAACTAGGGTTTCATATTTCTTTAGCTTATTGCTTGAGCCATATCTATATATTAGTGTTTTATCTATTGCATGTGACTCTGAAATATCTAGGGTTTAACATTATTCCATATTTGTTAAATCATAGGGCACTCATTCTATTTTGTTCCTTGTGTCTATGTATACAAAATTGGGCCTAGATCTATCTACAATGGTGTTGTATGTGGGGTTATGGAAAGTATCAAAGAATCTAAGTTCTTTGTAAGCAATGTTTCCTCTCCTCATTTCAAACAGGAAGATACAAAAGTTACAAAAACTTTGATACATGGTCTTCTTCCTTAAAAGAGTGCATTATTGCATCTCTTTTATTTTATTCGATGTTGGGTTGCATACACATAATAATCTAGTTTCTCCCTCGACATAATTTGGGATTGATCACCCTTGGTCCTTCGAAAAATTTTAGAAACACTATCCAAATATCCAACTACAAGAAAGGAAATGGGATCTCTTCCCTTTATAAGAAAAACAAGTGTATTTTTTCCATGCTTTACATCTCTTGATTTCCCTTTATGCAAGTTCAAATTTTACATTTATAATTGATTTACAATCAAATTTTTACTATGGACATTAAACATGTAATTTTAATTTCATACTAAAAGGGAAAAATTTAGACACTCAAATTTGACAATTTACCCTTTGAAATTGTTAATTTTGACTGTGTGCTTATTGTTCTGAAAAACACTCACATCATATCCCCACTCCATTCATATTGCTATCTCTTTCCTAACTTGCTTATTTACACACACCGATGTGTCGAAAAATTCTAAATACAAATCCATGAAATCAATGCTTAAGCTCTAACCATCATAATGAAAATTTCATAATTGATCTATATTTTAGATGTTTTTATTTTTTGTATTTTATTTTTATGTTTTTGGGTTTTGGATTATTTTGATCTATTTTTGGATTTTGATGTTTTTTCATGTTTTTGGGGTGTTCGATTTTATGGGTGTTTGTGGATTTTGAGATTTTTTCAAATTACGAGACTTTAAGAAAGGTGTGGTTTTCTAATGTTGATACCTGTATGCCCCTTTCTGAACTCTGGGGTATAGGTGATAGGATGCAACTTAAAATTTGAAGATGAGACATGGTTCGTTAGACCAGATGATAAGGTTGTCATGTATTTTGGTTTGGATGATTTTCCACAAGTAAGGATGCATGCACAAGGTTTGGATGATTGAATATATAGAAAAGGACCTAGAAATGTTGATCAACATGACTTTTCAATAGATTTTTGTGAAGGGATCGATGGGATAATTTCACAAGTTGGATGAATATTTGGTCAAATTGATTTAATTATGATTGATTGATAAAATTAATTAACAATTTTCATAAGATTGATGAGTCAATAATTTGGTAGGGTATCTCCCCTCAAGTGACATTTTTGGGCCATAAACTACCCCAAAATAATGCATAATGAAGAGTGGCAATGGAAAAATGACTTGGTGAAGGAATGATTATTATGGTGACAAATGTTTTTCCCACAACCATGGAAAAAGGAATTAAATATATATATATGTTCGGAGGGAAACATAAGGAAAACACGATTATTATGAATGAATGGTATGAATATTGGCCATGAGACAAATGAAACAAATAATGAGACGATGGAGGGACTAAAGTAGGAGCGTGAGAAAGGTCTAAACGAAAACTAAAAACATACTAGTCTAGTCACTCATTGAGATCTAGTGTGTGCATGTGAAAGTGAATTGATAATTGAAGTGAATATTTGATGAATAGTAAGTGAAGACAAACTAGAGAATGTGTAGGAATTAATAATTTTGATAGTTGATTGGTGGATAAAGGATGTGCAGAAGGGAATATGTACATTTATCCACTTCCAACTAGGCATTTACAACCTTGACAAAGATGTATTTGATTCTAGTCACAACATTTCGTTATTTTCAACCATCTAGATCTCTCTATCCATCTGATCTAAATAGATATGATATATATGGAGGCTATATATATAGAGGATAGAAGCATCATTAGGATACTAATATACTACTATAGCCCTGATTTCCATCTATAGTTATCATACCAAAGACATAGATAACGACATAGATATGGGGCACTTGCCCCGATAAAGATATTGGAGATGCCCCTAGAGAGAGTTTCACTATTGTTTATATTTTTGCTTTTCATTTTTATTGGCTTTTGAAAATATATTTAGTTCTCTTGATTTTTTAGAGGTTAAGAACCACTAATGGCCAAATGGAAGAATGTGGAAGTGATGGTGTTGACACCATTGTCTCACTGTTAACATATATGCTCGAGGTTATTTGTGACAAGATTGTTAAGTACATGATTACGATAGGATCTTTACAAGGATAATCATTCTTTAATTTACCAAGGTAATGAAAGGCCAGGGTAAAATGGGCGTAGAAAATTCCATTGCCTCATTATGAGTGTATAAAGTATAATAAAATGGTCACTGAAAGTATGAAAAATGATGGGTGATGTGCAAAAGTTTTGGGCAAGAAAGAACATCCATGTGCGGCAGTGAATTGTTGATACTTTGATTTTTTTGATCTTACATATTTGTATGTTTTAAATTTTATATGATATTAGGGATTTTGTGGATTGTTTTGACTTTTGGATATGTTTTAATGACATGGACTTGGATTCTAAGTAATTTTTATGTCCAAGTTGATTCGAAAGCCCTTTGTGTGGCCTCTTGATGAGATATAATTGTTGAATCCAAGGAGCATGGTGATAAATTTGTTTTTTTAGGAAAGATATACATTTGATTTTGATGGTCCCATGTGAGGAGGTTTGGGGATTGACTGTTTTTTTTTTTTTTTTATATTTTGGGTGGCGGTGTCATGAAAGGAGTTTGTGGAAGCAATCTCCTTAGATAAACTACAAGTGGATGTTATGTCAATATTGGAAGAGCCTTTTTCATTCTTGATGGAGGTGGATGTTGAATTTTCATGCCCATTTCCATAAAGTTTGTAACTTATGTTGTAATGACATAAATGCGTACGAGTAGGGATATGCTAATATAATACTAGGACTTTGCCTATGTAATTCATGTTTTTGAGAATCCTAGTGTCAATACGGTTATCATATAATTGGAAAGCTCATGAAGGGATATCGTCATTAGGATGATGAATGTATGAGTATATGATTTTATTTTATTTTAGGAGGACTTCCATGATGAAGGTTTAAGTTACCACTTGATAATATGTTTGATCCTCGTGTTTATGCATGTCAGGATTGACATGGATTTGAGGAGGTGGGAGAAGCTTGGTGACATAAAGTCATTTTGAATTTCACATTCTCTTAAATTTTTGGCAATGCTTGTGAAATGGGATTTTGATGATTGATTTTGGATGTGGATGGAATCTTGTCATTTTGGGATGTAAAGGGAAGATCATTAGTTATGGATGTAGAAAGGGCATGGGTCTTGGAAAAATGTCCAACAAAGTGTGGAATTGTGATGGGTCAATATTGTAGGGAAATCTTGACTTGTGGAGGACATCATACGAGATGTCCATATGAATAATGTATGTTTTGAGAAGATCCATGATTTAAATTTGTATGAGAGTATTCTCAAGCTATTGGATAAGGTTGTATGGGATCTCCAGAGTAGGAAAATTGGGCTATTGGGAAATGATTTTGATTTGTCTATTTGTGATGGAACAATAAAGTATTTGGTTTTGATGGGTTATTTTTTATTGTTGGTTTTATATTTGAGGCCAGCAAAGAACATCATGATTGATTTTTTTGGTGTGATTTAATTTTGGTGTTGAATTTATAGGATTGTGCTTGGGGAAAGTATTGCAACGTGTCCCCCATCGTACACTATTTGATTAATTTGGATTGGGTTTGAGGATAGGATACCGTGGTTGATTGAATGATTGATTTCAATTGGATGATGGGTTTTGTGATTTGTGTTTGGGGGTAGGATCCCATCATTGATTATGTGATTTGGGGGAAATGTGCTCAATTTGAAGGTTCCCTTAGTCAATGAGACCTTGCATGAAACCTTTTATATTCATGCATAAATTGTTATGATTCCTTGGATTTGATGGTAGTTATAATAATCGAATTCCCAATACTAATATGGTTTAGGGATGTTTTCATCAAACAATTTTATTTTTGGATATGGGATCATATTTTACATTTGTAGTTGATGGAAGATGGGGGTCAAAGATCTACCCAAGTGGGTGTATCGTCTTGGTTTGGATTCTTGTTTAATTTATACCTAAGGGAGATTAATGTGAGATGGTAAGATTAAATAGGATTTGGTTGACTCAAGGGTATTGTTGTTGCATTTTAGATTTATCTTTGAAGGTTATGATGTTTCTTGGGTATGTTTGATTATAGTATGGTCATGATCATCCTCATTTGGATGGGCGAACTAACTTTCCTTGAAAGGATTGGTCAATGGTTTATTTTATTTGATGCGATAATGGTCATGACCATCCTTATTTTTTATGGGTGAACAAATTATTCATAATAATATTTTTTGTTGATTCGATGAATGTATTAGTACCAAAAATATTAGTCGGTTGTTGATCATGTATGATTTGAATGTCATCTTTATCATATTGATCAATGCATGGGTTGTTGATAAAAGGATTTTTCATTCATTTGTTTTTATTTGGTACGACTTTGGATGCCATATTTTTAAATTTGTCTCGTATTTTGTATTTTTACATTTAGAAATGCTAGGTCAATTTTGGCAGAGTTCTAGTTTTTTTAAAAAATAAGATTTTATTTGGGCAACATTTTAGGACTTTATGTTTGATAAAAAAGTTTTGACTTGGACATAGATTCACCTTATTTTATGTGATAAAATAGGGTTTGAATCAGCCAAAGTTTAAGCTTGTTAATTTGGATAATCAAGGTTTTAAGAAAATCAAAGTAATAATTTAAATATTTACAAACAAGATGTAGGGGAATTAGACCAACATAACATATGCATGTTTTGGCCACCTAACTAGGATAACAAGGTGTTTAGGAGATTCCTCGATATACCTTTCAATACACGAGGCACCATTATGTGAAATTTTGAATTATTTTCTAACGACGTGGTTCATAGGATTGAATCCTCCTTTACCTTCATTCCACTCATTTAAGTGGAGTTTAAGCAAAAATGACAGTTGTTTCTTGTGGGATCCTATCAGTGCCCGGATATTGGAGGAAAAATCACCCTTGCTTCACAAAAGCCATGTAAAAGTGAACTCCTTATCATCCAAAATGATAGGTCCTCCAAAAAAATTGTATAGCCCTCCATAACATGGGATTTGTCAAAATAACTTGGTGATGAATCCCAAGCCAATGAACCCTAAACAAATTAAAAAAAGTGCCTAGCAATTTATAATTCCCAAAATCACATTGTGGCACATGTGATGCAATCTTAGCTCAACAAATCATTCGATAGAAAAACCATACCATGCTCCCCTATTCCAACTCACAAGGTTCTTCTTGATTGTTTTGAGCCCAATGACAATGACCCTATTAAAATCAATCACTTGCATGTATTATAGGTTTTGAGGAGTTTCAATTCAAGCTCCCGATTAGTTCTATATGTATCAACATTCCATATGAAAATATGCTCTTAATTTGATTTGATAGTGCATTAGGACAAGTATCTATCATGTTTTATGGAATTTCAACTTTTATGTAACAATACAGAGAAATATAGATAGTAAGAAAATCTAACTCCCATTAGAGAATAGATTCTCTAGACACTACACCCATGCATATAACTTTATAGTTCAATCCATGTAATTCCACATCCTTGTACTCAAATTTTCCTATTCTTATCTCAATTTATACAATAAACCTTTATACCACTTGTTCTCATGCTTTGGTCTCATCTTTTTGTTAGTCATGAAGTCCCATACCCGCATTCAAAGACCATTTTCCTCTTGAATATTCATAGTCACTTTGTAGTCATTTTGATTCTCTTTATCATATGACCTCCATGGCTCCTGCCCCTACATTGAATTCTTGTAAATATCTCTGATTTAATCAAATAAAAAACAAAACATTACACAGTAAAATAATAAAACCAGAGATATTGTAATTCATTCGGGAAAAATTCCCAATGGAGAGATTACATATAAATAGCTCAATGAACTCCTATAAGTAAGGAGTCAAGGCTAATCTCTAAGTCCTCTCAATATCCCAAATATCTCTCAACTATGAGTTATGCATTACAACTGTTTTGCACACTCATATATTATTTTATAATTATTAAAAACCTATTACTACCAAATAACCCAAACCACTCCTAAGTGTTCACACTATGAACAATATTTCTGTAACAGTCACCCCCTTAGTGTGAACATGGGGAAAGCTATCTCTTGTACCCGCTCATGATCTACAAAGAAATGAAGGTTTTCAATGAGTACCAAAAACTCAAACAATATGAGGTTTTCAAAGATAACATCCAACTCGAGAAAATGGTTTTCTAGTGGAACCAACCACTATATAACAATGTACATTAGTTTCCTCACATCATTGTTTCTAACTTAGAGGGATTACAAAATAGAAGTTATGCTCACACTGGGAGCTTTGAACAGGAATATTACTTCTATTCATTATTACAGCAGAAAGCAAACACACCACACAACTGAAACAAAAGGTCACCAATACAATGAAGCAATCTCTTTGTTGGTGAATAACAAGAGATGCCAATTTTCCTCCATCCTCCTATGCCTCCATCCTCCATCAGCACTACTTAGTATAGGTAGTCATCTTCATCCTCATTCTATTCAGGTTCATCTTCTTCTTCATTCTATGACTCTTCTTTAACAAAGTTGTATTAGCTTCATCCATTTTTAGCTTTCCTTTTATGATGTCCTTGGCATGAGTAATACAAAAAGAAGATTTATGTCCTTTTTTCTTACAATAAAAGCATTCTAATTCCTCTTTGTTTTTGAAAAAATTAGTATGCTTCCTTTTAATATAAAGAGCTAGTTTCTTCCTCAATATCTTATTTTGTTCTTTTTCTTCAGCTAGTAATGCATAAATCATACCTTCAAGTGAATGAGAAGGCATTTGACCAAGAGTAAAAACTACATTACTATATTTTGGAGGTAAACTATTTAATAAAATAGCTTTTGCATCTTCTTCATCTACTTGAGCACTTACTTCTATCAGTTGTCTTAGAAGAGATCTAAGATCATTAATATGACTTGACATAGTTGCACCCTCATTCATTTTCAACTTGAATAACTGCAACTTAAGTGAGAATTTAGCATTCACAACCTTTGCACCAAATGTCTTACTTAGCAAATCCCATATATCTTTATACTTTTTTCTAAGTCTATATAATGCAACTCAATATCTGATAAAGCAAGCCCAATAATGGATTTTCTTTGTCATCCCTGGTTTGCCATTCAAGCAATTTTGCAGCATCTGTTGGTTTTGGTTCTTTTCCACTCACAATTCCCCAAAGGTTCTTGTTCATTAATTGCATTTGTATTTTCACCTTCCATGTGTGAAAATTTAATCCATTGAATTTATCTAATGGAATTTCCATAATAGGTGTCGAACTCAGTCGAAAATGCACCCTTACAATAAACTTTAAACACTGAAAGTAAAATTTTCTGACATATTTTCCAAAAAAGGAAAAAATAATTTTTTTCCAACAATAGAAAACACAGGATCAATGTGTAGAGATCGAAAAAATACACATTTTTTTAAAAATGGCACATTAATTTGAGTTACCAGTTGAAAGTTATGACAATTTTAAGTTATAACTCCAACATCTTCCTGACCCTTTCCAAATTTGGCAATTTTTTTCTATCCTTCTATTTTTTTCATCTGTGTCCAAAAAGGAAAGAAACGTAATACCTCTGATTATGCAGATCCGGATATTGAAAGAAGTCACGTCGCAGCCAAGTATGGATTCTCTGAGTGAAGCATCATCGCTGTTGGTAGACAACACGCATGTCACATATTTGACTCCAATGAAACACGCAGGTCGCAGACTTGACTCCAATGAAACACGCAGGTCGCAGATTTGATTCCAATGAAACAAATTTGATCTAGATCTAAACACCTCACAAATTCCTATAGGTTATCATTGCGGTCTAACCCACTCTGATACCAAATCTTGTAAATATCTATGATTTAATCAAATAAAAAACAAAACATTGCACAATAAAATAATAAAACCAGAGATATTGTAATTCATTCAGACAAATTCCCAATGGAGAGATTACATATAAATAGCTCAATGAACTCCTATAAGTAAGGAGTCAAGGCTAATCTCTAAGTCCTCTCAATATCCCAAATATCTCTCAACTATGAGTTGTGCATTACAACTGTTTTGCACACTCATATATTATTTTATAATTATTAAAAACCTATTACTACCAAATAACCCAAACCACTCCTAAGTGTTCACACTATGAACAATATTTCTGTAACAATCACCCCCTTAGTGTGAACATGGGGAAAGCTATCTCCTGTACCCGCTCATGATCTACAAAGAAATGAAGGTTTTCAATGAGTACCAACAACTCAAACAATATGAGGTTTTCAAAGAGAACCTCCAACTCAGAAAATGGTTTTCTAGTGGAACCAACCACTACATAACAATGTACATTATTTTGCTCACATCATTGTTTCTAACTTAGAGGGATTACAAAACAGAAATTATGCTCACGCAGGAGCTTTGAACAGGAATATTACTTCTGTTCATTATTACAATGGAAAGCAAACACACCACACAACTGAAACAAAAGGTCACCAATACAATGAAGCAATCTCTTTGTTGGTGAATAACAAGAGATGCCAATTTGCCTCCATCCTCCTATGCCTCCATCCTCCATTAGGCACTACTTAGTATAGGTAGTCATCTTCATCCTCATTCTATTCAGGTTCATCTTCTTCTTCATTCTCTGACTCTTCTTTAACAACTGTATTAGCTTCATCCATTTTTAGCTTTCCTTTTATGATGTCCTTGGCACGAGTAATACAAAAATAAGATTTATGTCCTTTTTCACCTCTTCATCTTCACAAGGTGCATCACTTCTCTCTCTTCATGGAAATCATCTCTTGCCTCCTCTTCTTCATAAGTAGATTAACTGGCCACTTTACTCTCTTCCTCATCCTCCATCCAACTCCTTGGATTGGTATCTTCATCATGGTGTCCATCATAGACTCTATGTCTTCACTTCTCTCTCTTATCTGCCTAATTTCTTCCACTTCTCTTTGATACTTTTCCTCTCTCTACTTTCTCCTTCTCTCTTTTCTCGAGAGATCTCTCATCATTCTCAATACTATTTCTATCTCCATCTTTCTTTCTTGAGTCTCTTCCACCTCAAATCACTAGATCACATCTTCTTCTTCCTTCACTTGAGCTTCACTAGCTCTCTTAAGCCTCTCTTGGCTCTTCTTCTTAAGCCTTAATGGCTTGATTATCCTTCCTCACAACCCCTGCAATCTATGTGTATCAACATTCAACAATACTCATTAGCAGCAATATGCATCAAAACTCTTTTTACACCATAAACCACATGTCCATATTAACAAAATAATAAGAGAGTATAAACGTACCAACACGCTATGATACCACAAATTTGATGCAATCTTAGCTCAAAAAATCATTGTGATATAAAAATCATACCATGCTTCCTTATCCCAACTCACAAGATTCTTCTTGAGTGTCTTGAGCCTAATGACAATGACCCAATTAAAAGAAATCACTAGCATGTATTATAGGTTTGGAGGAGTTTCAAGTCAAGATCCTTGATTAGTTCTATATGTATCAACCTTCCATATGAAAATATGCTCTTAATTTGATTTGATAGTACATTAAGACAAGTATCAATCATGTTTAATGGAATTTCAACTTTTGTGTAACAGTACAAAGAAATATAGATAGTAAGAAAATATAACTCCCATTAGAGATAAATTCTCTAGACACTACACCCATGCATCTAACTTCATAGTTCAATCCATATAATTCCACATCATTGTACTCAAATTTTTCTACTCTAATCTCAACTTATACCATTGTTCTCATACTTTAGTCTCAACTTTGTGTTAGTCATGAAGTCCCATACCTCCATTCAAAGACCATTTTCCTCTTGAATATTCATAGTCATTGTACTCATTTTGATTCTCTTTATCATATGACCTCCATGGATCCTACCCCTACATTGAATCTATCATGATGGCTCTTCCTTGCATTGATTCAACCTAGCCAAGACATTACTATATCATTCACGAATCTCTTAACTAATACCCGACAAGAATTCACATTCAATCAACCCTTAAGAGTGTTTTTGAATAGATTGTTTCCTTTTGTATTTAGGACTCTTCCTATTCTAGTCCTATTGCCACCATTTCTCATACATTCCCTACTAGATCCTTATTTGGCCCTTATTATCTGTTTTAGAGTAATTTTCCTTGTAGTGATAGGTTTTAGAAATTAGTCCTTGGCCTCTTGAAATGCTAGGACATGGGTCATATAGGAAATTCATCTGATTCTAATCCTCTTTAAGGGATCTAAAATATATATGTCTTCCCTTTTAGGTGCCCTATACCAAAAATCAGAGTAAATAAGGACTTCATAGTCTTCTCAGGAGCCTAAGATGGGACTATACTGTAACAGTTGAGTGAAAGGAACTTATTAAACCATAATAAAAATTATGAAGACGTTGAAATTATTCTAATACATCCTCATTGTCGTGCTTAAGCCTTGGGGCATAATAACTTACCAAAATTTACATTGAATTTTACTTACCAGTTCACTGTGTTGCTCTCACGACTCCCGAAATTTCTGTCATCAACTGCTCCTTGTACACGAGATGGTTCGATCTGAAACTTGGGGAACTTCTTCTTCTTATCGAGACAAAGGTTTCTTCAAATTTATAGCAAATTCCATCGGTTAAAATGGGAGATATTGACTGCTCTAGTTCAGGGCTGAGAGACGAAAATTGGTTATAAAATCCTTCAAACCAACTGTCAAGAATTCTAGAAAATTGATTTAGATTTATAATGTCTTTCTTGAAAGTTTTTAAGCAAAAGTCATAGATTTTTGTAAGGTTTTGGCACGTACAGGATTTCAAGGCCACTGCCTGTCACAGTCTCTATCACACAGTCCTTCAAAACATACAAAACCAGCATATTTAGCTAATAGAAACGTGCATTTCATACTATATACCTTTGAATACGTGCAAGGAGGAATATTAAGATCATTTGGTGTCCATGGAACTCAGATCAATTACATTTCATAATAAGACAACCTTACATCATAGTTCTACATACAATTCTTTCACACTTATTCATTATTCTGGTCCTCCATGCCAAAGTCCATCTCCTTATCTCTCTCTTGGTATGATTCAACCTCGTGTTCCTGATTTGAACTTAAATAGGATGGAATTTTGTTCTCTTTTTCTTATCTTAGTCTAGCTCCCATATTTTGTGATATATTCTTCTACATGCTTGAGAATAGGAACTAATTTCTAACTTTGACTTATTACAACAATTACAACCTGATCATGGGAGATTTCACTCTTCTACTACATGGATAAGTCAACTCATATCCACTCATGACATCTAACAAATCACCTTTCACTTTTACCCTATGGTAAGGACCATCACAATCTAACATGTTCAAACTTGAATTTTGGAGGGAAAACTAAAATAACACCTAATACATATTTACATGCATATAGAAGGTTGATTTCAACTTGTTTATGTCCTCCATGTACTATGAAGATTCTCTTGCATCAACATGGGAAGAGCATACACAACTAAGACAGATCTCAAACAAACACAAAATGTAGAAATCAAATAAACCTTGAGCAAGCAAATGTGTTTAAGTAGTGGCTAATCTAATAATGAGTACATAAAAAATGTGTAAAAGCAAAGTACAAAAAATGAACTATGCGATTAAATAAAGATTAACCCAATATAGTAAGAAAATATTTAAATGAATAAAATAAATATGTTTTCTTTAAGAAAAAGTATGACAAATCAAAATGTGCCATGTAAATAACTCAAAATAAAAGTGTGAAATTTGGTTTGTTTGTTTGATATTTTAGTCTTTAATAAGCAATTAGGTACCTAGACACAAATATTAGTAGTTTTGGAATAAAAAAATAAACTTGCATGTAAAAGTAAAGTGATAAAAGTTAAGACAAGGAAAAAAATAAAACTCTTTGTCACGAGGTTGCTGATACAGATAGAAAAACCATTGATAAAACAAATTTGTTGCTAAATACAATAAGATTGCTATAAAAAAACAAGATCATTGCAAAGTGCAGCAAGGTTGCTAATAAAGTAAATTTGCTTCTACATACAACAAGGAAACTAATAAAACATTTTTTTGGCTAAATGAAACAAGGATGCTACTAAAAACAAGACTACTACAAAGTGCAAAAAGGCTGCTAAAAATTCCTACATGTGATCATTACTCTTGAAGATTTTGAAAGAGTCGCTCACGAAGTTCCACCTGAGCCACTAAACATGAAGAAAATGTTCATCCAAGGCACATAAATGCTTGATAAGTTATATGTTATCCCAAATGATAAAATGAAATAAAATAGATAGCATAAAAACTAAAATTCTATTCCATAACATTAAAAATGACAAAAAATAGTAATAACATAAAAGAACCCTACAACCAAGTACATAAAACCAGACCATTGAAGCCAAGAAAATATTCTGCTTAGTGTAGCGAGGATGTTAAAAAGTGAATGACACTGCAAAGTGTAGTGCATCCACTAAAAATTTAATCTGCTACAAAGTATAACAAGGTCACTCATTCCAAGGAAGGTCATTGAGAAGTGTAGTGAGGCCAATAAAAGTGCCAAAAGGTTAGTTTTAGGATAACATAATTGCAAAATCCTTCTTGGCTACTGAAAGTAGAAAGTTAAGATTTTTGGTTTGTGAAAGGCCACCAAAAAGTACCATCAAGTCATTAAAGCTGATTTGTGAAATTGTTGTTACATAGAGTGAGGTCACTGAAGATGTAAGCGACATGGAACTTGATGTAAAATATAAAAAGGTTGAATTTTCGACATTAAGTCCAAATTTTGGTAGCACCTTGCCTCCTTAACTCACACAAGACCAAATCAACATTACCGAACACATAGAAAGTGTAACAAAAACACAAAATTTAAATCAAATTCCATGAAAAAGTATGAAACTTAAAGGAAAATTGCATTTGATATAAAGGGGTGTCCCATTGGGCATGTCAAATGTATACAAGCTTTTAAAATTCCTAATTTAAAACACTTAGTGAAATTAAACCTACAAAGATAATTTTAGATTAATCATTTTAAGCTAATTACATCAAGATAATACATTTTAAGATAAATGAAAGATAACAAAAAAATTCAAATAAAGAAACTCAAACATCTCCCTTGGATGTTTAGATTTGCCTTCAATTTATGGATGTCCTTCGTTGGCTGAGTGCGAGAAAAAAGTGATAGAGTTTGGTTTCTTATGAGAGATATTTTGATGAAGCAAGAGGTGCATTCAAATTGGCATGAGCCATATTTGGATCTCCATTTTCTCTCAACAAAGGGGGTTTCTCAAATTTTCATGTGCTTTCTATAAGCAGAATGCTGACATGAGAATTTTGTGTGATAATATGTCAATGTGTGTAGGCATGTTGAATGAACTCTAGTAGAAGATATCATTGATATCATTGATGAATAAAATTTCTAATTGTTTGGATTAACATTATCATTACAAAACTTCTTTCCTTTCTCTTAATAAGGGGATATATTATATTGTCGCCTTCAATTAGTCATCAATTATTGTACAAATGATGGTGTTACTAACACATGTAGTGTTGAGAATAATGTATTTGATATTATTGGGCATTAGGGTAGATGTGTCATATAGGTGTAATAATTTATCACTAATGAGATTCTATATGAGGCTTTATGTGGGTCAATATAATTGAGAAAGTAATGGTGTTAAATCGACAAGATATGAAACTTAGTGGAAAACATACGAGAAGATTCGCACGCATGTAAGAGCAGAGCGCATTCAAACATGGGGGAGGATCGGGAAGGAATCAAACACAAAGGATAGAGATAGATTCAGAACTTCGCTGTTTTCACGTTGAGGATCTATTTTTGGAAGATGGAATGCGGAGCACACAAACCGGTTAAAGACTTGCACGACATGCATTGGCTATTTTTGGAGGATCAACTACGAAGCACTTTGCATGAGTACATGCTGAGAATAGATTTACTACTGATAGTTAACTAGAAGAAGTCTATTGTTAGTGCACTTGCATGTGTGGCTATTATTGTAATGACACGTGGCTAATAATAACATGCAACCTATTTTGGGATTGGATAAGTGGTGAAGGGAAATTCCCCACCCTTATAAATATGTAATGAACTGTGTAGTATAGGTGTGTGAGGATATATATGTAAGGACTAGATTACTATGAGATTACACTATTAGATATGTACGTGCATGAGCATATGATGCCATTATTGTAAGAAGCTTCGTGGTATTACTTGCATTTAATAAAATGGGGGCTATTGAATGACTCAAAGTGTTAATCATGGTTATAATTTATTACTGCATGAATGTTTTCTCTATGGTTATTGTTTGATTCATGATACTTTAAGATCTAGCTCTGAATATGTACTATAGGATGATATATTAGTCATAGATATGAATGCTTTAAGTATTCATCATGCTAACATCCTATAATAGCAACCCTAAAGAGGGGCCTGGTACCTTTCGTGCTTGGTGAGCACTCGGTCTAGGCTAAGTGATGTGCCAACGCGCCTAGGCTTTTACTGGTGAATTCTAGGTTGTATCATTGGTTCCGTTTCGAGACCTATTTTTCAGTTGTGTTTAGGATGGTTCACAATGAAGATGTACCAATTGACCCTAGCAAGTGTTGAGGAGTGGATACACAACCTAGAAGAAGAATACACACATAGGTTCAACACTGGATCTGAGTTTAAAGCATGCACTTGGGTGGAACGAAATCTGTATGATAGTTTATATGAGAGATTCTTTGCTATCTTTCGGTAGACATGTATGAGTGGCTAGTTGCTTACGCGTCTATACGAAATTGGAGGTATCACACACTTGTCTAGATGCGGGAAGAATTTGGACCCTTTATGATGGTGATCCGATTTGGACTCGTGTTGTGGCTATGTGGTTCCGTGGTGTCTTAAACAAATACATCTTGGAGTACTCAATTTCCACTTATTCGTGCCCAAAGGTAGCTACATTCCAATTTTTATGATATCCTGTGAGGGAGCTTAGCTGCAGGGGCATTCCACCTGGCGATAAATTTTTTGATTATAACTTTAAATTTGGAGAGCAAACCGATGGCTAACTAAACCACACCACATGCTAGGGTAGGAGCAAGCTTGGTGAAAGATGGTAGACGTAGCGGCAAAGAGGCAGAGAGAAGAAATGTAGATCTAAATTTTTCCTTCATTCTGTGTGCTCTGAAACATTTTTCTCTCAAATTGGTGGTCTGCAACTTTTCCCTCCAGTCAAATGCCTTGAAATGCTCACAAACTTGTTGTTTTCCCCAATTTGAAAGAAATCTACATGTGTGCCCTGTTTTGTGCCCTAATTTTTCCAAAATCTATGGGCTTTGCCATTTTTCCTTTTTGCCCGATCGTGGAAGTTTAAAATTGATCGATTTTCACTTAAATGCCATTGAAAATCCAATTCCATGATAAAAATTCTTTAAAAATGTTTCAGTTGGTTCAATTTCGAGAAATTTGTCGTCCTTAGCTGAAAAAATCAAATTCTAGGCATCCTAGGCATTTTTTTGTGTTTTGACGGTCAGACAGGAGTCATTTTCCCATCAATTTCTTCTTTAGAATTCATTGGCAACGTGGCTTGTTCTAATTGGCCGAGGGATGGCGGAAAATTGTTTTAACTTATCACTTTTTGCTTTTTTGGAAAAAGGGTGAATTTGGTCCCATGGCTCCGCTTTACTCTGATTGGTTCTAATGTTGCTGACGTGTCCTCTTTTGATTGGATGGGAAGCAACGGGTCTTTTTGTGCCTTAAGGAATTTTGGAAAAAGAGTTAAAGAGCAAAGAAAATGCCTAGGGCCCGCAATGAATCAGAATGGAACATGGAGAAAATTTCAGAGCCAAGGATGGAATTCCTCTTTTGGTGGATGAGGGTAGTTGGGTTCTTTTGAAGTTTTTTGACTTTATTTGGTTAAAAGATTAAAGTCACAAAACAATCTAGAACTCCGCAGCGAATCACAGAGGGACACGTGGCAGGGTCAGAGGTGGAACTTCGGGCCTTGGGGAAAATTGATTTTTTCCCATTTTTGGCATAAAGGTGAAATGCAATTAAAAGGAAAAGCAAGAATCACAAGAATCCATCATGTTAGGGACTTATCAGGACGACGGGTCTGTGGGGATAATTTGGAAAATTTTTCCATTTTTTCCAAGAAAGGTGGAAATGTGAGAATCGGAGTGTGGGCCCCGGACACACATGAGATATGAGATGGAAAATTTTCCTTTTTCCAAAAAAGGTGGAAATGTGTAAAAGAATCGGTCCACATCCAATGGAATGGTGCCACGTGGCCACTCAGAATAAAAGGGTCAAAAAGTTAAAAATGTGAAACCCGTGCCCATGCCGAATCAAATCTCGCCACGTGGCCATTTCTTTTTAAAAATAAAAGTGGAAAAAGGTGCTCCAAATCCCATCTCCAATGGTTTTTCTCCACGTGGAGGGTGTAGATTAAAATTTGAATGTCAAATCAATGGTAGCTGTGCATCATTTTTGCTTTGCCACCATTTTTCCCTATAACACTCCAGAAGTTTGGAGATGTGATTTTGCATCAATTTCATCAAATTTTTGACAAATTCATGTCGTTTTGTGCCTATAAGGACCAATGCAATTGGTTTTGAGGATCAATTTGAAGATCAAAGATGTTTTTGAAATGAATTTTTGCCCTAACCCATCCAAAAATGTGAAATATCAAATCCAAAAGTTAGCAGAGTCAAATTTTGGAGGGATAAGGATGAAATAATGAAAGGAAGGGGGTCTGCATGCTTTGAAGATGAAAAATGTGCCTCCACAATGGATAATGATGTGAATTTTGCAATGATTCATCTCTTTTTGAGACAACTAGCAACTTTTTGGACGTGTTCTGTTAAACGTCCCGTCTGTGAATCATGAGAAATTTTTGTAACAAATTTGATCCTTTGGCATATTATTTTCTTGGGAAAGAAGGCTCGAAGGAGATTGAAAGCTATATATTGCATGAATTTTTCATGCAAAGGGTTGGAAGAGTTTAAAAATCCTAGAAAACTAAAAATTTCATGGGAAAATATGGGAAGAAGCCCATTCTCTGAGTGACCACTGAGAAACTCATGTAACTCTCTCTATATCAGATTTCAAATCATGTTAAGTTGGTTGCACATGTATAGCCATTAACAAGCTCTGAGATTTTTTTCAAAACATTCCCTATTGATAAATCTGATCATTTTTGAGTTATTCTATGTGTTGTCTTTGGGAAAATCTGTGAATGCTTACATTTCATAATGCATTTCAAATTTGTGTTTCTTGTTTCCTGTTGTAGTCTTGTGTTTAAAATATCTCTTGATCATACATGGTCTCATTTCTTGTGATAGTTTAGTGGCATTTGCAATCTCACATTCAAAAGAGCTTTCATCTGATAAAGAGATAAACAAATTTAAAATCACTTTACCTTCCTTGACTTCAAGAGATTGTTTGTAAACCTTTGGGTGCACCTTAGGTCATGATTAAATAGTGATTGCTAAATGCTTCATTGGTTCATTCTAACTCAATATTTTGTGATAGATGATCAAATATTGTGTGGAAAAGTGTGCAGATCTAGGCCTCCATTTGATGCACATATCCTGGTGAAGGGATGATTAACCATTTTGATACTTTCTGTTGTTAAGTTTCTCCATATTTTGTTGAAATCCTCAAAGAGTCTGGTGGACCTTGGTTTGTCTTATCTAAACTCCCACCCAAAAAATCATTCAAAACAACTAATCCTACCCTGTTTTACCCTGTTTTGACTTGTATACCCACATAAGATCAAAATCCATTTGCTAAAGTATGTATAATAGATCAAGATTTCAAAATGTCTTCAGTAACCCTTGTCTTACATTGAAAGTATCTCCATAATCTGGAAGTGACAACTTGTGAAAGTAGATTTGGAGTGTTGATCATATTTTCCCAAGGCCCTTTTCATACTATTTGCACAAATTGAGGGATATCTTCATCTCCTTCACCATTTGAGGGTTACAAAATAGGTTCTCTTACCTTGGTTGAAAGGCACAACCTAAAACAATTAGGACAAGATCAAGTCCTATTTGAGTGCTATCCATCTCTCCAAAAATCTGAGTGCTAGTTAGATCATATCCCGGCTACAAAATGACACACACCATGATCCATCTATCTTCAAGCTTCATGCCATATCTTTGATGCTGCTCAGACTGAAAAGGAGAAAAAATTTGGGTACCAACACCAGTGGCGCCATTGCCAGGGACATTCTTAGTTCAATTTGATCCATGTGCATACATATTTGAAATATTTGAATGCATATCAAACCTGGTAATGTCTCTTGCAAGTTATTTCTGCAAATATATTGTTAAAGCATCATTCTATACTCAGATTTGCAAGGTGTATGCAAAGGTTTCAAACTTTGTCTACAATTTTATTAGTTTCCAGTAGTAGTTGCACTTCATTTGCATTTGTGGTTGATAGATTCAAGAAAAGGAAGATCTGATCTATAAAGTTTGGCAAGATTTTCAGTGTTGATAGGTATTTGATAGAGTATTTTAGTGCATTTGCACAACTAGGGTGAAAGTCCTTAGTGGTGAACTCCATGTTGTTTTGATCTTGATAAATACTAGTGTCTTAGCTTTCTTGTCATTTTTTTTTGGTGTTGCTAATCTCTACAAAACTGGAAGGAAGAAGATCTCTCTTCATTAGAGACTCTGCTAAGAAGTTGTTTTCAGATTCAAGGAACTCAAAGTTAGAAGGGAGAAGAGTTTGGAAGGTGGTTGGAGAGTAGAGCTCAAGGAAGGAGGTTCCCTTTGTTGAACTTGAGATTAATCATCCTGTCATTGAGGACTATGCAGTTCTTCTTAGGTAGATCTGAATCAGATAGTCCTCTTGAAAATTTGCATTCTCCATCTAGAGAGGGACCTTCATTTGTCTTTGAAAATATTGCTCCTCATTCTGCCCTATTTTTTCCAAATCTGCTAGAGTTTATCAAGAAGCTGATCCTATAGGGGATATCCATTTTGAAGATTACATTTCTATTCCCCAAAGACCTCTCACTCCTCATCATTTTGTTTCTCCTCCAAGATCACCACCTCAAAATAATATGGCTCAGCCTCCCCTAGACCTCCATTTGTTGTTAACACCTTTGGTCCTATAAACTTTAGAGGAATGAATGGTTATCCAAATGTTGTCCCTCAAGATGTTAGAAATAGATTGCCAAAATTCCAAGGTAACAATGCAATAACTGGTGATCAACATCTCAAACTTTTTGTTAACATGATGGAGGATTTTGAAATAGAGTTTGAAGATGTGTATGTCAAATTGTTCATTCATACACTAGAAGAGGATGCAAGGGATTGGTACAAGGCTCTGCCTAATAATTCTATTGATTCTTGGACTAAAATGAACAATGCATTTAGGTTGCAATATGGTGATAAGACTGATCCTAGGTTTCTCTTGTCTGAATTTGAAAATATCAAGAAGAACCCAATGAATCAGTGCATGACTTTAACACAAGATTTAACAAAACATTGAGAAGACTACCTGTTAATTTGAGGCCTTGTGATGAATCTTGTTTAATCAAATATGCAGATGCATTTGATAAGAAAGCAACCTACTACTTAAGAGACAAAAACCCTACCAATTTAAGGTAGGCCTTTACCATGGCATTGCAGATTGAAAATAACATTAAGGCCATTGGGAAACCTCTCAAGAGAGATGGTGTAAAGTTGATAAACCCTGAAAAACCTCAAGCTAGCAAGGGTGATGATTTGGAGGAGGTTGTGAAAACTTTTGGCAGGGGTGTCAAAGAAATCTCATACAAGTTAGCCCAAGAAGAGAAGGGAATTGGGAAGACTTCACAAGGTCAACAAAAAGCACAAAACCATGACAGATTTTCCAATCATCCTAGGGGTGATCAAGAGATATGATGATAGAGGGAAAGGACCCATGGGGTCTATAAATAGACATCCTCAAGCACGTGAAGGAAGAGTGTTACCTGATCCCCTAACTACTAGGGTTGTTGTTGTTGAGGAAGTTGTTGATATTGATTGGTGTGATAAGTGTTTTCTACCCCATCCTCCATGTGAAATGGACCAGAAAGATGGTGAAGCTAATAATGATGATGGTATTGATGATGATATCTACATGGTGGGTTGTTCTTCAAGCTCACAAGAAGGAGCAACATCAACTGAGGTAATAAGTGCAAGGACAACTGCAACCTTTTGGGATTGCATCAAATGGGTACAAGTATTTCTTCCCTCTCATACTCTTGAGGTAGATGTAGTGCAATATTTTGAGATTCCTAACAATGAATTTGAATACTTAAGAGCTTTGATGATTAAGAAGTATGATGGTGGTATCCCTTCGGAGGAAGATAGACAATTGTTAATGAATGTTGTTGTGGCTCAAGAGAAAGAGTATAACACTAGGAGCAAGGTTTTTAAGGGAGTTGGGCCTCAAGCCAAACCTAAAACACCCTTGCTTACAAGTATTCCCAAAGAAGCTCCTAGAAGAGAAACACCTGCCAAAAAGCTCTGTTGTCCCAAGAAAAATTACAGTCCTCCTCATGCCCAAACTACCAAGAATCCCATGCCATCTAATGAATCTGCTTGTCTCCATTCCAATGCTACCTTGCCAAAGAGTGTTCCATATGACATAGCCCAAGTATTGAGCCAAATCAAAGTGAGTGTTCCAATCATTGAGTTGCTTAGGATTCCTGAGCACAAGAAGAGAGCATTTGAGTACTTGGGATTGAAAGAGGAGAAGAGTACCCCAAGTAGAAATGTAAACGTTGTTGAAAACTCCTCCTCAAATCATTGCAGACCTTGAAACACCACCAGCATTAGAGGATCTTGGAGAAACACCTGAGGTATACTTGGGGACATCCTTGGTTGATTCCCAATTGAATGTTGATCCATTCTTTACAACTTTGATCATAAAGGATAGACTACTTCACAATTGTATGTTTGATTCCGGTGCATCATGCAATGTCATGCCTCTAGAAGTCATGAATGAGTTGGATATCAAAGTGATAACAGCCTATGGAAAGTGTACTGCCATGGACTCAAGAGAAGTGCGGTAGTTGGTTGTGTGAAGGGTTTGGTGGTACAACTTGCAGCCTATCCGGGTAAGAATTTGAAACTTGATGTTGTGATTGTTGATTGCCCTGCCAAATGGGGTATGCTTTTTGTCAAGAAAGTGGGCTGCAAGTGTTGGTGGGACTATTCAAATGGACATGTCTTTTTCCACTATTCCCATTGAAGGCAGCCTTGTCAAGCTCTATGGAGAAAATAAGATGTTACACCTTATTGAAGATCCCAACAATGCTTCCTATGAGGTGTTGTTTGCTGATGTAGATGCTGATAACTTTGTTGGGTTTGTTGATGGAAAAGAACACAAGATGGATCAAGTCAAAGTGCCTTGAATAGGTAGGTTCCCTTGGACCTTGCTATTTGATGGAGCTTGCTCCAAATTTGGAAATGGTGCTGGTATAATTCTGATTTCTCCTAGCTTGGAAGAGTTTGTTTTTTCCTTCAAGCTTAATTTTGAATGTACTAACAACATTGCTGAGTATGAAGCCTTGTTGTTGGGTCTGAGAATTGCATGGAAGTATGGTGTCAAGGACATCATTGCAAAAGGATATTAGAGCTAGTTGTCAAACAAATAAGAAAACTATATGCTACAAAAAATTAGTGGATGAAATAGTACAAACATGCAGTTTGGGATCTAATTGAGATGTTTGATTCCTTCAACATTGTGCATCATGACAGAAGTTTCAATGCTTTGCTGCTGAAAAGTTGGCAGTGTTGGGGTCAAGATTTGGAAATTACACCATTTCACCTTATTGTGAGTACAATATTGAAGTGTTAACTAGGCCAGTTGTCCCTGACAACATCAAGCATTGGAAAGTGTTTAATGATGATGCTCAAGTGAAAAGGTTCTTACAAAATCAAGGTGAGTTTGTAGATCAAAATATTGATTGGGAACCAATGGTGTGTGTGACTGAAGGAAGAGAGACTTTTTTGGAAAGGATATTATCCAATTGAAAACTAACACCATTCCTAGAGGTCTTGTTGCACTTGAGTCAAATTTTAACAATGTTGATTGCATCATCAATAGAAACATGTCTGCCTCAAGGGATGTGGAAGAGCATAACTTGGGCACTAATGATAAACCAAGAAAATTTTGGTTGGGCAAGCAATCTAAACAAAGAGGAAAAATAGTCCTATGTTCAACTATTGAAGAAATATCAGGACTATCTTGCTTGGTCTTATTCAGAGCTGAAAGCATACAGAGAGGACTTGTTTCAGCATGAGATTCCTCTTGAAACAAATGCCAAGCCCTTCAGACAAAATTAGAGGCCAATTAATCCACTCCTCTCCAATGAAAATGCAAGATGAATTGAAGAAATTGAAGGAGGGAGGGATCATTCAGCCCACAAGGTATTCATCTTGGGTTGCAAACCTTGTGCCAGTTAGAAAGAAAAATGGAGATATTAGACTTTGTGTAGACTTTAGAAATCTAAATAGAGCTTCATTGAAAGACAATTATCCTTTTCCAAACATGGAAAACATGCTGTTGCAGTTAGTGACTGGATCTGAATTGTTGTCCACCTTGGATGGTTTCTCTGGCTACAATCAAGTTGTTGTCAAGGAGTCAAAAAGATTTAAAACTACCTTTACCACTCCTTGGGGAACATATGTCTATGTAAGAATGCCTTTTGGTCTCATGAATGCTGGAGCTACCTTCCAAAGAGCAATGGATGTTGCTTTTGCTGGTTACATAAATGACTTCATTGTAGTTTATCAGGATGATGTGACTGTGTTTTCAAGGAGCAGAAAAGATCACTTGCAACACTTGGAAAGAATGTTGATCAGATGTAGAGAATATGGAATTTCTCTCAATCCAAAGAAGTGTCATTTTGGAGTGAAAAAGGCCAAGTTTACTTGGTCATATTGTTTCAAAGGCTGGTGTCATGATTGACCCGAGAGGGTAGAAGCAATCAACAAGGTTCCAATTCCAAGAACAAAGAAGGGCATCCAATCCTTCTTTGGGAAGATCAATTTCATTAGAAGGTTTGTGTCTAATTTTGCTGAATTGACTCTTCCTATTACATGCATGTTAAAGAAAGACCAAGTTATCAAATGGGAGGAGGATATTATTCAGATTTTGAAGGAATCAAAGAAGCATTGAAACATGCACCTATCTTAGTAGCTCCGAATTACAAGAAGCCTTTCCAAATCTTCTCCTTTGCTTCTGAAAATACCATTGCATCTATTTTTCTACAAAAGGATGAAGATGGGGCTGAGAGGCCTATTTCCTTCTTTAGCAAGGCTTTACAAGCTGTTGAGTTAAAATACACAATCATGGAAAAACAAGCATTTTCCTTGGTGAAAGCAACAAAGGTTTTAGGCCTTATATCTTAAGTTCAAAAGTTGTTGCTTATGTTCCCCACACCATGGTAAAAGACATCTTATCAGAGATGGAGATCTCAAGAAAAAGATGTAGATGGGTGAAAAACTATAGGAATATGACATGGATATCCAAACCACAAAGTTGGTGAGAGGTTTGGGTCTTGCTAAGCTCATGGCTGAGAGAGCAACTTGTAGACTGTGGAAGTGAATGAAGTAGAGGAAGAAAGGGAAGATGTTCTTGAGAAATTGGTAAGTTCTATGAGTGGTACAAGGATGTAATATTTTACCTCAGACACCTATGCTGCCTTGATCATTTAAATAAAAATTAGAAAAGAGCCCTCAAGTTGGCTTCTCAAAAATACATCATCATTGACTTTGGGCTGGCTTGGAAGAACCCTAAAGGTGTCCTCTTGAAATGTATAACTAAAGATGAAGCTCCCAAAATAGTTGTTGATTTCCATGGGGGAGTTTGTGGAGGACACTTTGCTGGAAGGGTTATAACACACAAAATTTTGAGAGCTGGTTATTGGTGGCCTACTCTCTTCAAAGATGCAACCCTGCTGGTTAGAAAATGTGAAAGCTACCAAGCATTTTCTAGAAGAATGAAAGCTTTAGGCTCCCTTCCTTTGCAACCTGTATCAATTGAAGCTCCTTTCAAACAATGGGGAATAGACTTCATTGGTGAGATTTTAGACCCTTCTAGTGCTGGACATAAGTGGATCCTTGTAGCCATAGATTACTTCACCAAGTGGGTAGAAGCAATCCCCACCAAGAAAGCAACACACCAAGTTGTTATGGACTTCTTGTTGAATCATATCATATGCAGATTTGGTGTGCCAGTCAAGATTGTTGTTGATAATGCCATGTGTTTCAAGAGCTAACCCTTGATGGCAATGTGCAAGGAGTATGGAACCAATCTGACTTATGCTTCAAACTATAACCCTCAAGGAAATGGACAAGATGAGTCCAGTAATAAGAACTTGTTGAAGATCATTAGGAGAACCTTGGAGTTGAACAAGAGAAAATGGGGTGAACAACTAAAATTTGTAGTTTGGGCTGATAGAATCACTGCCAAAAGAGCTACTGGTAAGAGCCCATTTGAGTTGGTGTATGGAACTCAAGCTCTCTGTCCCTTACATCTACAATTATCTTCATTTCAATTTGTTCAACAACTTGAAGATCAAGAGGTCAGTCCATATGAAGCAAGGATTAATCAGATTGTTGAGCTAGATGAAGAAAGAAGAGCATCCCACCAAAGGCATGTCAGATTTAGAGAGAAGTTGAAGAGGTTGTTTGACAAGAAGGTCACTCCTAGGGCTTTCAATGTTGGAGATCTGGTTTTGTTGTGGGATAACAGGCATGAAGATAAGGGAAAACATGGTAAATTTGATGCATTGTGGATGGGCCCTTACTCCATTGATATCAGAATTGGTGAAAATACCTTTTTTCTCAAGGACTTAGATGGGGAATTGCTTGAACTACCTATTAATGGTAGGAATTTGAAGCATTTCTTGGATTAATCCCCAAATTTGAGGTATGCACCACTTGTATAGTGTATAGTCTTTGTTTTTGGCTTTGTTTTTGTTGTTTTTGTGGTTTGTGGTTTGCCCTATTGTTTGGCAGCCATTTTTGTCGATTGGGTCTGGTTTTTCTAGCCCTGCATTTTTGACTCCATTGCCCAATGGTTGTTTTTGGCACTTGGTCTACTTCTTTTTTTGTTCTTGTGGCACTCACTGGGAGTGCCCATCCTCGAGCAGGAGCCGATGTTGGTGCCATTTTTGAGCTTGCACCATTTTTGCCCTAAATTTTTCCTTCATTCTATGTGCTCTGAAACATTTTTCTCTCAAATTGGTGGTCTACAACTTTTCCCTCCATTCGAATGCCTTGAAATGCTCACAAACTTGTTATTTTTCCCCAATTTGAAAGAAATCTACATGTGTGCCCTATTTTGTGCCCTAATTTTTCCAAAATCATGGGCTCTCATTTTTCCTTTTTGCCCGATCGTGGAAGTTTAAAATTGATCGATTTACACTTATATGCCATTGAAAATCCAATTCCATGATAAAAAATGCTTTAAAAACATGTTTCAATTGGTTCAATTTTGAGAAATTTGTCATCCTTAGCAAAAAAATGAATTCTAAGGCATCCTGGCATTTTCTATGTTTTGATGATCAGACGGGCATCATTTTCCCATCAATTTCTTCAGCATTCATCAGCAATGTGGCTTGTTCTAATTGGCCGAGGGATGGTGGAAAATTGTTTTAACTTATCATTTTTTGCTTTTTTGGCAAAAGGGTGAATTTGGTCCCATGGCTCCACTTTACTTTGATTGGTTCTAATGTTGATGGCATGTTTTGATTGGAGGAGAAGCAGCGGGTCTTTTTGTGCCTTAAGGAATTTTGGAAAAAGAGTGGCTAAAAGTAAAGAAAATGCCTAGTGGCCCGCAATGAATCATAATGGAACATGTTTCTAAAGCTTAAAATGATGACAAGGACCTCTTTTGTGGGTGGTCGGGTTCTTTTTGAAGTTTTTGAATTTATTTTGTTAAAAGATTAAAGTCACAAAACAATGCCTAGGAACTCCGCAATGAAAAAAAAGGGACATGTGTAGGTTCAAAGGTGGAACTTTGGGCCTTGGGGAAAATTGATATTTTTCCATTTTTTTGGCAAAAAGGTATGAAATTAGGAATCACAAGTGAATCAGAAGCCACGTGTCGAATCAGGTCGGAGAATCGGGCATGGATAATTTGAGAATTTTTCCTTTTCCACCATGTGGAAATGTGTAGAATTGGTAGAATCGTGAGGCCCATTTTCATGAGGGTGAGAGGTGCGGGAAAATATCAAAATTTTCCTTTTTCCAAAAATTTTAAAAGGTGGAAATGTGTAAGCTCCTAGGTCCGCATCCAATGGAATGGTGCCACGTGGCCGCTCAGAATAAAAAGGTCAAAAGTTAAAAATGTGAAACCCGTGCCTATGCCAAATCAAATCTCACCACATGGCCATTTCTTTTAAAAATGCAAAATGGAAAAAGGTGCCTCCAAAGCCCATCTCCAATGGTTTTTCTCCATGTGGAGGGTGTAGATTAAAATTTGAATGTCAAATCAATGGTAGTATGCATCGTTTTTTTTTCACCATTTTTGCCCTATAATGCTCCAGAAGTTTGGAGATGCATTTTTTGCATCAATTTTCATCAAATTTTTGACAAATTCATGTCATTTGTGCCTGCAAGGACCAATGCAATTGGTTTTGAGGATCAATTTGAAGATCAAAGATGTTTTTGAAATGAATTTTTACCCTAACCCATCCAAAAATGTAAAATATCAAATCAAAAGTTCACAGAGTCAAATTTTGGAGGGATAAGGATGAAATAATGAAAGGAAGGGGTTTGTATGCTTTCAAGATGAAAAATGCCTCCACAATGGATAATGATGTGAATTTTGCAATGATTCATCTCTTTTTGAGACAACTGGCAACTTTTTGGACGTGTTCTATTAAACGTCCCATGTCTGCGAATCATGAGAATTTTTGTAACAAATTTGATCCTTTGGCATATTATTTTCTTGGGAAAGAAGGCTCAAAGGAGATTGAAAGCTATATATTGCATGAATTTTCATGCAAAGGGTTGGAAGAGTTTAAAAATCCTAGAAAACTAAAAATTTCATGGGAAAATCTGGGAAGAAGCCCATTCTCTGAGTGACCACTTGAGAAACTCATGTAACTCTCTCTGTATCAGATTTCAAATCATGTTAAGTTGGTTGCACATGTATAGCCATTAACAAGCTCTGAGATTGTTTTTCAAAACATTCCCCTACTGATAAATCTGATCATTTTTGAGTTATTTTTGTTGTCTTTGGGAAAAATTTGTGAATGCTTACATTTCAGAATGCATTTCAAATTTGTGTTTCTTGTTTCCTATTGTAGTCTTGTGTTTAAAATATCTCTTGATCATACATGGTCTCATTTCTTGTGATAGTTTAGTGGCATTTGTAATCTCACATTCAAAAGAGCTTTCATTTGATAAAGAGATAAACAAATTTAAAATCACTTTACCTTCCTTGACTTCAGAGATTGTTTGTAAACCTTTGGGTGCACCTTAGGTCATGATTAAATAGTGATTGCTAAATGCTTCATTGGTTCATTCTAACTCAATATTTTGTGATAGATGATCAAAGATTGTGTGGAAAAGTGTAGATTTGGGCCTCCATTTGATGCACATATCTTGTTGAAGGGATGATTAACCATTTTGATACTTTCTATTGTTAAGTTTCTCCATATTTTGCTGAAATCCTCAAAGAGTCTGGCAGACCTTGGTTTGTATTATCTAAACTCCCACCCAAAAATCATTCAAAATAACTAATCCTACCCTATTTTACCCCTGTTTTGACCTGTATACCCACAAAGATCAAAAAATCCATAGTTTTGCTAAAGTATGTTATAATGATCAGATTTCAAAATGTCTTCAATAACCCTTGTCTTGCATTGAAAGTATCTCCATAATCTTGGAAGTGACAACTTGTGAAAGTCATATTTGGAGTGTTGATCATATTTTCCCAAGGCCCTTTTCATACTATTTGCACAAATTGAGGGATATCTTCATCTCCTTCACCATTTGAGGGTTACAAAATATGTTCTCTTACCTTGGTTAAAGGCACAACCTAAAACAGTTAGGACAAGATCAAGTCCTATTTGAGCGTTATCCATCTCTTCAAAAATATGAGTGCCAGTTAGATCATATCCTCAGCTACAAAATGACACACACCATGATCCATCTATCTTTAAGCTTCATGCCATATCTTTGATGCTTCTCAGAATGAAAAGGAGAACCAATTTGGTACAACACTTGAGCATCGGGAACTCCCCATTTGGGAAAGCATAAAGGTAACCCTCCTTGGTATCATGTAGAAGCATAGTGGCGATTTGCAATCTCACATTCGAAAATTTTTCCATTGCTTTTGGTCTAATAAAGATCTAGTACAAAATTAAAATCAATTCAAGTTAAGAGAGCAAGAGTGAGTCCTATAAGAAGACTTGATGGCAACAAAAATAGATTCATTGTTACCTATGGGAGTACCTTTTTAGGTGTATCATCCACACAAAATTTGGGTGTGTAGAATTTTACTATCTGTGGGATTAGTAATATGCAGAGACTATTGGGGTGGTTCATTGCTATGGTTGGGACATAGGGAATTGCATAGTTTGATCAAAGCTATGTGTGGGAAGGAGGTATAGGTGGCTCTAGCCACCGGAAGAGGAAACACATGAGGTTACGGATCGAGGTGGGTAAGGTCTGCATAACCCTAGAAATTTACATGAAGATTTCTCTTCATCTTCTAGAGTATAGGGGCATAGAAGATGCTGTTGAACATGTACACATGTGTGAAATAATGTGGCGTGAAAAAGGAATCATGACTTCTAAGCGTAGGGAAATTACTTATGTTATAAGGGTGCACACACAATTGGTACAAAAAGTTTGATCTTGATTAGACTTGTATAGATTATTCAACATTAAAAGATGTTTTCCTTAAAGAATTTCACATCCCTGAGTTTCAACAAAAGAGTATTAGTGCACTCAAGGATATTAAGCAAGGCACAACCGAGAGTGTCGAGAGAGTATGATGCCCATTTGAGGTTAAAAATAGGTTCTGTTACCTTCTAAAGACTGTCTTATGATATTCATACAAGCCAACATGCATAATGGTTTTTTGGAGGCTTGATTACACCTTTTAAGAGGTGCATTATCACATAAAACATACATTGATCCATGTGAAGCACTTGAAGAATCCTTACGAAAAGGAGGAAGTTGGGAAGTATAGATACTGGGGTGAGCCCATTTTGAGAAGCACATATCACAACTATGGAAAAGCAATTGGAGAAACTATCAAGAAATTTAGTACATGAGATATGTACATGGATTTAGTGCATATATTATGAAGTAGAAGGTCACACAAAGGATAATTGTCTCGTAGATTAGTGCACTCGTTGCTCATTGTTGTTGGATAGTGAGATATGCCATTTAAACCATTATGCTACTACTTCCCATTACTACACAATGCAATAAGGAAGAATGCCTCTTTTTACTCAGTAAAATTTTAGGTCCATGAATCATGACATGGAAGACTCTAGCTGATTGATCAGATCCATGATGCTATAGATATTGGTGTACAACATACATGAGTTTTAGATAACTCTAAAGGAAAGAATGAGCATCAGGATCGAGATCACAATCAGTGCGCTATGATGGAATGAAGGGCATTTTGAAGGTGGTCATGGTAGAGGTTGAGGATACTATGGTGGATTTGGAGGATGAGGCCGTGGTGGTGGAAGAAGTGAGTTCCCTCATGGAACATGTTATACATGTAGATCTCCTAACCACTACAGGCATGAATGTCCTCAAATATTACATGTTCTTTCTATGGAAAGAATCATAGTTATGAAGAGTTCCCTGGACTTGTATGAGCATCTTAAAAAGTAACATAAATAAGAAAACAAAGGCACATGGATGGTTAGGATACAACATGTTGTGAAAATAAGTGGATGCCTAAGTTGGAAGTAGAATCTGAGGCATTACAGGTAAAGATCACGACCTGCACTAAAGCAACACACAATAAAGAAGCATTGTAGCATAAGCATACCATCACTAAGGAGGAGATTCTACAAGAATGATACCCGGATCCTTCCCATCAAGATGGAGTTTTATCAGAAACCATGGAGGTACTCATGAATCTTCAAGGTGAAATACAATATTTAAAGGAGCAATCACGAAAGATGGAGAAAAAGAAAGCATCAAAGATGGTCCAAACTAATATGGATGACTTGAGAGAAGTGTGCAAAATGTTGCACTAGGAAATATCATTCCATTGTTGGGGAATTGGTTAAAAGGAAACACTCACACGTGCAAGTACTGAGACTAGATGATAGATCCTACATGTAAATTTCCCCTCATAGCCTAGATTATGACAAGGAAATCACTCGAATGTTGTTGTGGATGGGTGGCTATTGAGTAATATATTGATTGATACATAGTGTGGAAGTCAATGTTCTTACCTTAGATGCATGGGTACAAATGGGGAGACCCCCATTACAGCCATCCTCTAATGTATTGTTCATGGCTAATCGGACTAAGGCCACTCCCATCGGAGTTTTGAAAGATGCATCCATTACCATACAAGGAGCCAAGTTCACTGGAGATTTTGAGGTTTTAGTATTGGAAGAGTCAAATAGCTTCCCAATCTCTATTGGGGCATCCTTGGTGCTATGCAAATAATGTTGATCTTCAATTCAACAAGGGTTATATCAACTTTGAAAACAAGGAGGAAAGAGTTATTATCCTTTAACATATGGAAAATTTGTGCCCTATGTTGAGCCCTTGAGTGAAGAAGACCTGAATAAGATTTATGTATGCCATCCGGATCCAGAAGTACTTGAGCCATATAAAGAAGGAATCCTTTAGTGGGAGGATGCATAGTCTATTAGCGATACTACAAGTGTTGCTTTTGATAATTGGGCTCATAGAACTTATGAGTTGGTAGGGTGCGAAGTAAAGAGCATATTTCTAAGGTTAGAAAAACACATTATATAATGAGAATAGGTAACAACTCAGTACCTTATTACATCAGAGAAGGATATCTTATGGTATTCTTGTGCACCATGGAAGAACAATGGATAGACCCGTTGGAAAGAAGAAATATGCTAGCATATATACCTATGTGGGACAAAAATGCCTGGTGGGTGGTCCATAAGGATAATCTTGTAGGATGGAATGAAATTAGGATTTCTCTTGCTACTAGGTTCTTCAGAGAAATGTCACCTACTTAAATATGTACTTATGATGGTAATCAACTTGTTTAAACCACGTTCAAAAGTGTGAGAGACTCGGAAAAGGGTTAGGAAGCTTTACCACCTTTTCTCTGGGTGCACAAGTTTTATTCCACTTTACAAGGCTATGTGTACGTGCTTGGTATGTCTATTCCAAACTCCATAGAGAGACTAGAAATTGGCAGGATTTAATTACATGAATGGCCCAGATGTTTGACTTCTTCTCTATCAAGCCTCCAGTGGAAGAAGCATTAAAAGTCATAAAGTGCTTAACTATGGGAGATAGTGCCAAGGCTAAAGAACTCCTTAGGAGTTATTGGATGAAGGAGACTCAAGAGTGCATTTTGTTGAAGAAACAGAGGTTGATGCCACACTACTTCAATGCACTTTCCTTGAGAAAGAAAAAGGAAAAATGGTCTACTTAGTGGATGATGAAGAAGTAGAAAATTTGGATATAAACCATTCAACATGTAGGCGTGAGGTGTTGGATAGTGTAGATAAGACCACATACACCTATCATGAACCTATGAAGAAAAATAAAGTGAATATTGGATCAGATGTTGAGCCTAAGGAGGCCATAATTGGAGACTATTGGTTAGACTTTGAAGTGGCAAAAATCATAGAGTTACTATGGGATTATTAGGACTTATTCCCTTGAGGGTACCATGAACTTAAAGGTGTGCATGAATCATTAGGGAGATGAAGATAAAGCTTAAAGAGGGTGCACACCTAGTTAGAAAGAGACCCTACAAGATGAACCCCAACTTGCATGAAAAGGTTAAAGAAGAGATTGAAAAATGTTGAAGTCTGGAATCATCAAGCCCCTAGATGAGTCAGAATGGGTTAGTCAATGGTGATTAGTATCAAGAAGGATGGTGGATTAGGATCTATGTGGACTACAAGGAGCTGAATGTTGCATGTGTGACTGATCCCTTTCCTACGCCATTCATTGAGGAAATACTAGAAGGCATTGCAGGGTGCGAAATATATTCATTTATAGATGGGTTCTCTGGGTATCATCAAGTTAGGATTGCCTAGGAGGATTGGAAAAGACTAATTTTACTACTGAATGGGATAGATTTTCCTATACTATGATGCCTTTTGGTATGAAAAAATGTGCCTGCTATATTTTCACGCATAGTTGTTTAGGCATTTAAAGAGTTTATTCACAAATTCTTGCATGTTTATTTAGATGATTGGATGATGTATGGACTTGTTAAAGATCATTGTGAAAATTTGCACTTAATGTTTGAAAGATGTAGATAGTTGAGTATCTCTTTGAACATCAAGAAGTGCATATTTGATACACCATTTGGATACTATTAGGACACATAATCTGTAAGGAAGGTTTGTTGGTCGATCTAGCTAAGGTTGAGGTCATTATAGGCCTAAAAGATCCTACCAGTCAAAGTGAGGTGCATGGATTTTGGGTCATACGGGATATTATAGGAAGTTTATTAAAGGATATGCCAAGGTTTCCACACCTTTGGAGGAGTTACTGAAAGGAAAAGGTACATTCTACTGGGAGAACTGCAACAACACACATTCGAGATATTGAAGGAGAAACTTACTACCACGCCTATTCTATGTTTTCCTTCATGGGACCAACCATTTCATGTACATGTGGATGCCTCTGGCATGGCCATTGGCATGGTATTGGCTCATCTGGAGAAGGTATTATAGATCATCCTATTTATTTTGCTAGTAGAAAGATGAATCCTGCATAAAAGAATTACAAAACTACAGAGCATGCAAAGCTTTGTCAATGATCTATGCACTACATAAATTTCAGAAAATACCTGCTAGCTACACCATTTTTCTTTTATATAGATCATATGACATTGAAGTATTTGGTAAATAAACCCATTTACAAGGGTGCATATGCAGATGGGTACTCTTATTTCAAGAATTTGATTTCATAGTTGTGGTAAAACTAGGGAAAAGTAATTTTGGACCAGACCATTTATCCAGAATACAATCAGGAGAAGAAGGGAAATTGAAGATACCATGCCGATGCATAATTATATAGGTTACAATGAGCACCATCAAAATTAGAGGACATTTTTGTCTTTCTACGAACAAACATGACACCAGAAGGAATGAAATCCTTAGAGAAGAAACAACTTGCTATATATGTGCGACACCTTATATGTTAATTAGCGGTGACCTGTATAAATTAGGTTCGGGATGAAGTATTGCACCATTGTGTACTAGAACATGAGCACATAGATATAATGGAGGAAGTTCATGGTGGTATTGTAGGTGGCCACTATGCAGGTGACACCACTTGCTGTGCGCAAGATTATACTAATTGGATTATGGTGGGAGACCATGTATAAAGATTATAAGGAATTTTGTAAGGCATGTGATCATTGTCAACATCTTGGGAAACTAGGTCAATGAGATGAAATGCCTCTAAGACCTATTACTAGTGTAAAACCATTTGAGAAATGGGCTATCAATTTTGTGGGTCCTATTTCACCAGCTATGTGTAGAACTGGATCACGCTATATCATTAACTTACATAGATTATCTGACAAGGTGGGAAAAAGCAACACCTATAAAGGATTATACAATGGCTACAATAGCCATGTTTATATGGGAAAATATTATTACAAGGTATGGATGTCCTTTAAGTTTGACTAGTGATAGGGGCACACATTTTTTGAATGAGACAATCAAAATTTTATTGGATGAATTCATGATTGCACACCATAAGACTACACCCTATCATCCTTAGGAAAATGGGATTGTTGAGGCTTTCAACAAAATTTTGAGCCAGACATTGACAAAAATTTGTGATGTTGGAAGAAAGGATTGGGATGATAAAGTATCTACAAGTACTTTGGGCATATCGAACAACATATAAAAGGTTGAACAAAGCCACACCATTTCAGTTAGTGTTTGGCACGAAACAATTCTTCCTATGGAATTCATGTTACCTATCTTTACATACACGTTGGAGGTCTAGTTGATGAGAAAGCATTAGAAGAATAGATTGAAAATTTAATCAAGTTGGATGAGTGATGAACAATAACACGTTGGAGTAAAAAAAAGAAAAGGCCAGGAAGAAAGCATGGCATGACAGGAACATTAAGGATAAAAAGTTCACAATTGGACAAATGGTGCTCCTTTATGATTCTAAATTTTTGTACCATCCAAGAAAACTCAAAGTACATTGGTTGGGACCATATGTTTTCACTCACATACTCGAAACAGGTGCTTGTCAATTAGAGGCACTTGATGGAATATGGTTACCCGAATACTTCAATGGGAGTAGGCTGAAGCCCTACTATAAATAAGTCTTCTTGGTGTTTGTAATAAGGAAATATTGCCATTTAGATTAGGTTTTCAATTCTTCATTTCCTTAATGTGTTTCCTTATTTGTCCTATGCTTTGTCAATTTAGTTGGTGTGTTTGTGTAATAAAGTGTGTTTACGCACCAGAAGCTAATTAATATTTGAAGAATTTTTATGCGCAGAGGACTGCACATACCCTTAGTGTGGGGTGGTTATTGATATCTAGGTACAAAACTATTGGAAATAAGTACACATGAAAGGAAAACTACTCTACGGGTGTTATTCAAGTAGGAGAATTGAAAAAAAAGAGATTTCTTTTAGAAAAAATGACCATAGATGGAGATAAATGATGGAACAATATAATGTGAGGTAAGTAGAGGCTATGAAGACTACCAGTGGAAGGCGTAATGATGAGGTACTCTAGGCACATGGAAGCGCGCTAAAGATAAGTTTGCAACCAAAAGGTAGGAGGGCGTGCTAGAAGGTTATAGCTTGGGCATGAAGATGTACCACATAGAAAGAATGAAAATGGTCAATTAACAAGAGGATTGTTGGTAGGTGAAGAAGTAATAAATGCACTAAATTTTTGAAAATCTATATAAGGACATGATGCGAGTTCATTTTTACCATTGTAATTGTGATAATTTGAAATAGCCAAGTGTGATGGAGATGCGAGAAGAGTATTCAGTGTGAAGAGTGTGAATCAAGACATGATGAGTATATTTGTGCATAGAGCAAGCTTGCATCCCCAATTGCAAAGAGTTTGAGCGAAGCAAGGCGTTGCAAAAGAGCTAGGGCACGTGATTTCAACTAGGGCACATTGAATCAAGCTAGGGTTTGTGTTTTCACGTTGTAAGAGATAAAAGGTGAGTATTTGGAGTTAGAAGATTTCAAGTTACAAATGGAACTGAAGAAATCACCCAAAGCAAGAGTAGAAGGAAAGAAGAAAGTGGAAGTAGAGGTTGAAATGAATCCTGAGAGTAATTTATCAGAAATGCAATATCCAAAGGGTGTGATTGTGGGTCAAGAATGGGATTCCCACATCCAAAAGAGAAAAATCAGTGATTACAACCATCGTACAACCAAAAATAAGAAGGAGATGGATGCATTATTAAACACAAAGACAAATAAGCACACAATAGAAGACATGCCAATGTATGACAACATTGGGGAGAAGTTATTGAAGAAAATTGGAGTTTACCAGTTGTATGAGCTCCCCTACTTTGGGAAATATGAACCATTGTATTGATGGTTGATGAGTAGGGTACATGAATATTTCTTCTACTTTGCAGAGGACAAGGGTAAGGATCATAACCACATTGATCTCAATAGTAACAGGGTTGAAAGGCATAGGGTTAGATTTAAATAGTGATTTAACTGATAAGGCCGCAATCCTAGAGACAAGGAAGGAGTTGGGGTATACCAAGGACTGCGCATGACATAGACATTGATAAACTAAAGAATTACCCAATCATACAAGTAACTGCACACTTAGTGACAAATTTGAATGACCAATAAATATGGTCACAAGTAAACACAATGTGGTTACACACATCGCGAATAAGATGTTAGGGAGTGACTTATAACATCTCCAATTACATCGTGGAAACTATCATTGAAGAAGCACGCACAAGAGAGAAGATTAGTTTTGGGGCTGTTCTATTATCTCTGGTGTTTATGGAAATTGGGGTACCCAATGGGCCAAAGGAGAAAATATGGGAATACCCTATGGAGAACAAGTCACCTGTGGAAATATTTGGCAAGTAATTGTGCAAAGGATCAATGAGCAGACTAGTCAAGTAGAGGGTAGAGAAATGGTATGATAGACTCCGCACAACATTTGAAGAAGAATGGTGCATACCCAAGGAGTTACCTTTGGTAGTAGGGAATGCAAGTGTAGTTCATGGTATACCAACACTTTTGCATCGTACGGTTCTCCATGAAAGATGGGGCTTGGAGCCCATGGTGCAAATTATCATATGCCTTCACAACACGATATTTCTAGGTATCAGTTCACCAGTTTTGGATGCCCACTAACTAACCTTCAATGCAAACAAGGTATATTGTGACTACCATACACTGAGAAAGACATATGTATATCAGGACAATCTACCTACATTGAGAGGCTTATTTTAGATGTATTAAACATGAAGCCGGAAAGCTTGTCTATTGAAGATGTTGGAATAATGCTTGTGTACCTTCAACTCAAGCTCAAATTGGAGAAAAAAATGTGGAGAATGAGTTCATGCTCCCAGGGCTGCCAAAAGGTAAGCATACAATGGAAAATGTTCTAGCACCTAAGCCCACAAAGACAATAGAAGTAGAATGATGAAGAAGAGGAGCATGAAGATAGTGATGGTTTGGAGCACAGAGGTAGGAGGAAACCCTCAAACAAGGTAGAAACAAAGCGCACAACTACGCCACCTCTGGGGTAAGAAGGAGAAGATGAGGATCTAGATGCAATACAAGGAGAGCACCACTTCAAAAGAGTATTCAGGAGAACAAGAACCCAAGGTGCTACTCCATAATTAGTGTGCAGATCACCTCAAATCTCTCCATAGAAGGAGACAACTAAGAAGAGAAGAAGGAAGTTGAAGCTAAACGAGGAGGTAGAAGAGTCTGAGGAGAGTGCGCTTGAATCTCCTACACCTCCAGAGGATGAGGAAGAACCAAAGGATGAAGAAATGAAGGATAGAGAAGAAGGAGAAAAGGAGACATATGAGACAACACACGAGACGATCAGGGCATAACAAAACAAGCTCTAAATCTTGAAGCTCAAGTTCCTAAGGGGCCAAGATTGAAAAGAACAAGTGGAGAATATGTTGCATCGATCATGGGCTATGTTGAGGACACAGGTAAAATTGTCCGCGCCCATTTTCAAAGCATAGTGACACCAAAGGAGTTGTATGGGTGGAAGCTGATGGATGAAGATATGACAACCATGCACATAAGGAAGCAACTGTCATGGTCTATCCATAAACACATGGACAAACCAGAATTTGATGTGTGTGAAGAGTCATGTGTATCATGGAGGTTGAAGAAGACACCTTAGGCCAGACACATAATAGTAAATCCTACTGTTATGTCAGATGAACAAGTGAGAAATTATTTGGTGAAGGTCTTGACATAGGTGGTACGAAAAATACGGATAAGGTTGAAACAATTAGGGTGTTGAGGGAGGAGATCAAGGCAAAGGATGTAGAAATAATGTGCCTAAATCAAGAAAAAGACTTGGCACAAAATAAGAACACTATTTTCACTAGCATGATAGAGGAAGTTGGGGACAATATCATGAAAGTAAATCCACACTTAGAGCATAAGGTACCTAAAATGTTTCCTTCGGTAATGAATTATGTACAAACCTTGGTGGACTTGGTGCTTGAAGATGAACCTCTGTGCATGCCAGAACCAAATAATCATGAGTAGGAAGAAGAGTGAGAAAAGGCTTCGGTGATGAGAAATATTGCATCATATGAGGGGTTAATCCAAAGCTTGCAGGAGGAACTGAAGAAAGTAGATCAAGCACTGAATATTTGTACAGCCCCAGAAGCCATTATAAGAACCAAGACCGTTGTAGAGGATAATGAAGTCCTAAAAGCCATAAAAGATGAGACCTTGGGCCATACATAATGATTAGATCTTGTCAAACATAAGTGCGAGGCCCTTACAGAAGCTCAAGAACCACAAAAGGAAAGTCTAGATGACCTTAGGAAACTCATCGCACAAAATATGGACTTATTAGAAGGAAGAATGACTGCCATGTCCAACATTGTGTTGGTTTTGTAGAATGAGAAAGGAGAGATTGGAAAGGATGAGCTAGAGTCAATTGCATTGGATATCCTAGAAAAGGCATAGGCCATGCTCAATGATTGACAAACTTTAGAGGTGGAAATAAAAGAAGAATATCCAGAATTGATTCTTTCAATTGAAGCACAAGATGCTACATGGTAAAGTCATTCTTTTATTCTTAAAAATTATTTCTATTCTTCTATTCATATTCTTTGATTCATTTTGGAGACAACCATTTCCAGGGAAACAATGCAATTAGTGTAGGGTAATGTTGGTCAGAAAAGCTATGGAACTTAGTGAAAAACATATAGAAGGTTTGTGCGGAAGAGTAGAGTACATTCAAAAGTGTGGGGGAATCGGGAAGGAACCACGTGCTGAGGATAGAGACAGATTCAGGACTTAGTTATTTTTATGATGAGGATCTATTTTGGAAGATGGTGTACAGAGCACACAAACCAGTTAAAGACTTGCGTGACACACATTGGATATTTTTGGAGGATTTGCTATGAAGCGCTTTGCATGAGTACATGCTGAGAATAGATCTACTACTGAAAGTTAACTAGAAGAAGTCTATTGTTAGTGCACTTGCATGTGTGGATATTATTGTAATGATGTGTGGCTAATAATAACATGCGACCTATTTTGGGATTAGATAAGTGGTGAAGGGAAAGTACCCACCCTTATAAATATGTAATGAACTACATAGTATAGGTGTGTGAGGATATATATGTAAGGAATAGATTAATATGAGATTACACTATCAGATCTGTATGCCCATGAGCATATGATGCCATTATTGTAAGAATATTTTTATAAAACTGCATTTAATATAACAAGGGTTATTGAGTGAATCAAAGTGTTAATCATGGTTATAGTTTATTATTGCATGAATTCTTTTGCTATGATTATTGTTTGATTCATGATACTTTAAGATCTAGCTCGAATATGTACTGTAGGATGATATATTAGTCATAAATATGAATTCTTTAAGTCTTCATCATGCTAACATCCTGTAATAGCAACCTTAAAGAGTGCTTGGTACCTTTGCACGCTTGGGTGAGCGTTTGGTCTAGGATGAGTGATGTGTCAGCGACCACGTGATTTTCTTGGTGAATTGAAGGCTGCATCAAATGGTTCTAGTTATATAGTAGTATAATTTTAATGCTCAAAGGGGATGAAAATTCTAGCGGGATATTCATTGTTTGTGTTGAAAAAATTCTCAGCTAATAGGATTCTATGTGGAGTGACATTGGTTGATTAGTAATAATATGTACATCTTTCCAACTTATAGGTTGCAAAAAAGATTACTTGGATGACTCCATACTCACATGCTTTGTGGATAATCATCTTATATAACCCTTTGGATCAATTGGGATAATCTGGGTCATTTGATCCAAATTGTTTAGTTTTATTTGTTATAAATACTTCATTTTATATTTAAAATAATTGTAAATAGGGAATGTATCTCGTGAGAAACACCCCCATAGGAAATAAATACATTGATAGTTATTTTAGTGGGTTGATTAAGTAAGAGATTTACAATTATTTTGTGTGTGTGTGTGTGTGTGTGACCTAAACATGAATTTTTAAGATTAATAAAATATATTTGGTTTTTATCTCACAGTAAATGTGATTTCTCACTCCATCACCTAAGTCCATATAAATTTTATAAATGTCATGAGTGGATCCATAATATATAATAATGGACCATCCCAAGTTCATGTAAATACATGATACATTCCTATTATGAACATGTAATATATAATGATGAACCATCCCAAGTCCAAGTGAATATGATAAGAACTAAGTTGTAATCTACCTTGAATATTTGCATGTGATTAGTGTGAAATAGTATTACCCTGTCTACTCTATGGAACTTTGGATGTGATATGTGTGAAATTTTGGAATATCTCAAAATATCCCCCCTTTAAAATGAGAAAATTTGTCATACATCACTTATCTCAAAAGATAAAGTGTTAGCTATAACAAGTATATAATCAAAGTATCTAGAATGTGAATCATATAAAGTATGTGAACTAAACATGGTTATGTAAGTAATTTACATCATATATGATCATTAAATAACTATTAGATGTCATCTCGTGGGTATGAAACATAGTAATCATGTCTAATAATCCATAGAGATCATTAAATAAGAACATAACAATGAATAATAAAGAAAACCACTAGTATACACATGACTCAACAATAATGGATTCATTGGGACTTATGGCATGAAATGACAACAAACAATACAATGTGTTATCCATAAGACATATAACTGAAAATACATTATGACGAGGATTCAACTAGTGTTAGTAGTAGTTAATTGTGTTCATGAAGCAAGTATGTGTAAAACAATAGACATCAATAGTGATAAACAACACACATTTCAAAATGTGTCACAAGCAATGCATTTTACAAAATAGGTGATAAGTTTGGTTTAGAGATTCACACAATAATAAATATTAACTTTATTCATATAGAAAATAATCCTTTAAACACAAATTTCTCCCATATAGAATAGGTCTCCATATTCTATCTCCTACAACCACTCTACTTAAAACAATGAAGTTGTTCTAACATCTCATAACAAAATCTCACATAATCACACTAATTTAATATTCTAAATATAATAGCAAGTTTTCCAATAATTCATTCCATGCTCACATGTTAAATTATATCTCACACAGAAATATATCACATCCCTATGTACATTAATATAGTGTGAGTACTAACAACTAATTCCAAACAAACCCCCTTAGTACGAACATGGTAAGAAATCACCACACTCAATAATTACCACATACCACCACATAAATTTCTCATGATGTTGACTTAGATGTGTCACATTGGAGCTTGTGCATACATATAACCATGTCACGTCAGAATTGTACTCATAGTAAAATGTACTATGTAACACCATAGATGAATTTCATGGATATTAACTACAGTCCGGCTATGAACATACATCTACTCATCTGGTCATACTCCACATCTATTACATATGATTTTACATGAGACTAACCAATGACATGAATATGGACACACACATTATTCTTCCTCCATACTAATGGTTTTAAATAGGATGACCAACAACCTCTTATTAAGGATTATGATTACTCCAATACTATGATTTATATCTCCATTACATTTTTTACATGATGGGAAAACAAGGATACTTCACACACATCATGCTATAAAAGAAAACTAAAAATAAAAATTTGAGGACATGGGTCCTCATTGTCATGTTTTTATCCATCACTGCGACAATCATTTCCACTTGTTCATGCACAACATAACTAGTTCCTCTCGTCACTAGTTACCAATCTCAACATTAGGTAGTTTGACATATTGGTTTGTAGGCAATGTACTTTGTGGCCTATGAGGTAGTTGTTATCCATATTTCACCCCCTAGGAAAAATATTGGATCAACCACGATCTCGCATAGGAGGAAATCGAGTCAAAAGGCGGACAGAAAAGGGCTTCAAAATTGGCTAAATATAAAGGTGTAAGCGGAGAATTCCAAGTGTCAGTATGGCTGATTCAAGAGGGTAAATAGAGAAAATGTTTCTAAATGAGTGCGAATGATTGCGTGCATTGGAAAGTGGACCATAGGGGAAAAATTTGGTTCTTGGCCCCTTGTTATCAAAAAGGGTAAAAGTTACAAAATGGCCCCATGACTCCACCCAAAGAAAAGTCAAGCATTTAGGCCCGATTCAAAGCCAAGCGGGAATCAGAGGAAAGGGAAAAAGATAAATTGTGGACCCGTAGGCCTGATTTTTGTTCCAATCTGGCTACCACGTGTCCCATATCAAAAAGGGGACCCATTTTTCAAGTTGTTTTCCCGCCCTCCTGTACGGACCCGATACAAACTTCAAAGGGCATATCTTTCGACTCAGGGCTCGAAATATTGCAAATCTGATGCCGTTGGAAAGATCTCGGCCTCACCCATGCCATGGAGGTCTGAAACTTTAATTTTGAGGAGGTTAGGTGAAGAAAAATAGAGGAAAATGTCTTTGGGCTTTTAATGTAGGATCTTCTTGCCTCAACAACCAGATCAGATTTGATCTGTTCCATCATTTCCTCTTCCTTCAAGGCGAACCAAGGATTGATGTAGTAAAGATGGATTTGGGGAGAATATTTCATTAAAGGCATTAACAATGGTGGTTGAGCTTCAACCTACTTTTCCCGCTTCTCTCTCTCTTCTTCTTTCAAGTTGAATCTATAAATACGGGGGGAAAGATTCATTGTAAAGGGTTGGACATTCTTTGTTTTACAGGCTCCCTTCTCCTCTTAGCAAAGGGATTTGTGGGGTTCAAGCCTTCCATCAAAAAATTACATTATGTTTCTACCTCTTGGCTACTTTGTAATGGACTATATCAATCTATAGAGCAATAAAACACGTCTGTGATCGATTTTAGATCCTCTCTTGTCTCTTTTCTTTCATCTGGTCTCCCATTATATATTTGGCTATTTGTGCTTGTTTATTGTATGCATTTTGTTGGTTTGTGTCTATTAGCAAAATAAGTGTTCATCATTCCTTTGGTGCATCACCTCGTAGTTTAGCTTTTTTTTAATTTATGTATTCCTTCTTCCTGTCTCCTTGGTAAAGTTTAGATTAGGATTAAGAACTAGACCCTCTGCAAGTTTCTACGTATGCACCTAAATAGAGGAATAAGGAACCAACCTTTAATCTGGAGAGCTTTCCCATTTTGCAAGGTCCCACACCTTGGGGAAAGTTCAATGTTATGCAATCACACCAAATGAGTCTACCTTAGAAAAGTAGATCTTTTAGAGCTCATTTGGGGGTGTTGTGATTTCACACTAACAGTTTTGGCATGCTCGGTGGGACTAAGAAGTCTCCATCTTATTACAGTAAGGATTGATGTACACTTGTTGTGATTCTGGCTTTTAAGAAGCCTTAAAATTATACATCTAGTGACTCAAAAGAAACAAATCTACTGGTTTCAGCAGCCCAAGCTTGGGAGATTCATGAGAAAAACCGGTCTAGAGCAAGGAAAGAAGGTATATTTGAATACTTGCATCTATCCTAGGTAGAGAAAGGAGAGGAAGAAGAGTTTAAGAGGTCTCCATCTCCACCAAGTAGAACCTTGTCAACACCTCCACCTGCAAGGCCTTTCTTTTGATCTCTGCAAGGATTCTTAGGCCAATCAGAATGGCACAACCAAATCCATATGTCAACTTCACTAGAAGTAGTCCACTCACCTTGAATGCACAAAACCTAGTTCGATTGCAGCATTAAAGAGCATCCCATATTTCACTAGGGAAAATCAAACTTCTCTTGGTGACCATGTCCAAGATATTGCAAATGTCTGTACAATCCACGAGATCCATGAGATGGACATTGCAGTCAAGTTGCTTGCCTCTTCATTCAAAGGGAAAGCTTCATAATGGTTCAGAGTCTTGAAGCAGGCTCTATCAAAACTGGAACCAGTTGTGCATGGCTCTTCACAATCAGTTTGGGGAAAAAGGTGATAACTTGTCTTTGTTGGAGCAACTAACAACAATCAAGAGAGCCCCGAATGAGTAGTGTGAGACTTGACCTCGATTCTAGTGGACACTGGTAGGATTCCAACAATAGTAAAGCCCACTAATGAAGGTGCCTTCTTATACTTTCTTAGGGCTTTAAATTTTGATATTTCTCTGATGATTTAGTCAATGGGGGCACTACATTACCTGTAACCTATAGCCTCTCCATAGGGGCTGAGAACCATTTGATTCAAGCTGGAAAAATCACTCCTAGGCCATCCATGCCTTTGTACCCTGAGTTAGGAAGCCCAGATACTAGCCAAGCACCTACATTAGCTCCTATACCCACCCCCAGGAGTCAAAGCTCAGTTGAAGCTTCCACTTCATCATCTAATACCTCTAAAGAGCTTCTAGGAAGTGATGAAGCAACTTCAAAACTTTGGGAATGAGCTAGTGACCATCAAAAGACAACAAGCTCGAGTTCAGGCCATACGGCCCCGAGGCTCAATATCAAGCTAGACCCCGAGTATCAGCACAGAATAGGCCACCACCTCGGACTAATCGAGCTAGAACCAAGGACAACCCCAAGTTGCTAGACCTTTCAGGCCGTATGATCCTAACACAACTTCAACATCAAGAGCATTGGTCCCAGCACAAAACAATATGGCACAAGAATATGATTGGTGTTTTCCATGCGATCAGCCACATAACCAATCAACGTGCTTTAATGGTGCTCTAAATCAGGCCTTGATGGTGCAAACTAGTATGGTGCCGAGAACTATGGCAAAGAGGAAGATCAACAACAAGGAGCTCAACAAGGTGGACCCCCAGGAGAGACTATGCTTGTAAATTGGTAGGCTGAAGACTTTTGTGGGATGAATCAGTTCCCTTCTCAAAGTGTGGCTGCCAACACATGGTCCAAAAGGAGAAATATTGGAGAGGCCAACCACTGAACTCAGGTGACCCTCAACCTTCCATCACTCCACAAGGTCTTGGTGCTCCAAGTGCAACTCCCAACATGTTGAACCAATCAGACCACCTTCCAAACCTAGTCAGGCACCGGTTGTAACAACCCATGTGCAAGAAAGAAATGTGTCTAGGAAGGGGAAGAAAAAAGATAGCTCATTCAATATTATTGAGTAGATGAAAAGGAAAAGTGTGAACATTTCACTATGGGAGTCACTGGCCATTCCAGGGTAGAGGGATCTATTGCAGACTGCCATGTAGAATTGGTCAAGTTCAAATCACCCCCTAACCAGCAAGAGAGAGTGCTTGCTAATGTGGTTCAACCAGGGAGAAACCATGGAGAACAACAAGGTAAGAACTTGAGACCTCCTCCCTTCTATGTCTCATTGATTATTGGAGACAAATTGGTGCATAATTGTATGATTGATTCTAGGGCTAGTAGTTCTGTGATGCCCAAACAAATAGTTGATCAGTTGGGTCTCCAATATGAGGTCATCTCTAGAGGAGTAGTCCAATTAGATGGGACAAAAATGACTACTATGGGAATCATCAAGGATCTGAGTCTCACTCTACACACGCTTGCCCTAATGTGACTATTTTACAAAATGTGTCAATCATAGACTTGCCACCACATTTTGCTTTGTGTTTGTCCAGAGACTTCACTGCCAAAATTGGAGGCTACCTATCTATTGATTGGTCACATATGCTCTTTAGGACAAGGTATGGGGTGAAGGCCACAATCAGATCTAAACCTATTGCTGATTATCATATTGAATCCTATGTGCCTAGCCCAATCAATGCCAACTGCTCAACTTTTGATCAAGAAGACCTCCTAAACACTAATGAAACAAATACCAAGGTGGGATGTATCCCAGACTTGACCCTAGATGAGTGGGCCAACAAAAACATGATTTTGACCCCTATAAGGAGATGGAGGAATCTAAACTAGGTGTCTACTATCTACATGAAGAGAATCATCCCTCTTCTGACCTAATCAAGCTAGAATACAAGGATGACAATGAGGTATGGCAATTGTTCTTTGATGGCTCAAGGAGTAGACAAGGAGCTGGAGGAGGAGCCATGATTGTGTCCCCAGAGGTATGAGATATTATTCAGCCTTCAGATTCTAGTTTGCTTGCTCAAATAACACTATTGAATATGAGGCTTTAGTCCAAGGTCTTCATTGGGAAAGGAAGATGGGAATCAAGAACTTGCAAGTATTCGGTGATAGTGAGCTGGTTTCCAATCAAGTTAGAGGACTAAATGCTGTCAAAAATGACCTGCTCAAGAACTACAAGAGTAGGGTATGGGATCTCATGGAGGATTTTGAGGCCTTCAGTATTGTGTCCATACCTAGGAAGGAGAATGAAGCTGCTGATAGACTTAGTAGTTGGGGCAACGTTTGATGTGGTTGACAACATCAAAAGAGACAGAGAACAACCACATATCCATGTGGTTGTGAGGCTAGTAGTGCCAGATAATAATACATGTTGGTAGGTGTTTGAGAATGATCAACAAATCATTAAATTTCTATAAGAAGCTGAATTCTCAGCTATAAACCAGAGTAGACTAGAAGCAGCGATATAGGAATCGAGATAGTACAGTTGCATACAAACAAGCTTCCCAAAGGCTTAGTGACACTGGAATCTATTTTCAATCCTAATGATCAGTTAGAAAGGAGAAGGCTAACATGTAGATCAAAGGAGAAGATTCAGAGTCAATCCCAGTTGGAGAAGACAAAACACTTCAAATTGGCAAAGTGGCCACCGAGCAAGAAAGGTATGAATTCATACAACTTTGCCAAGAATTTCTGATGTGTTTTCTTGGAGTTATGAAGACCTAAGAGGGTTCAATCCAAAGCTAGCACAACACACAATCGAACTGGATCAGTGCTCAGCCCATCAGGAAGAAGTAGAGACCAGTCAACCCACATATAGAGCCTCTGATGAAGAAGGAGCTGAACAAGATGATAGAGGCAAGCATCATATTTCAATCAAACACTCAAGTTGGGTTGCAAATCTGGTCCCAGTCAGGAAGAAAAATGGAGAAATCAAGGTTGTGTGTTGACTTCAGGGATTTGAACAGAGCCTCCCTCAAAGACCACTACCCACTCCCTTCAATGGAGTAGATCTTGCAAGTAGTGTCTAGGTCAGAAAGGTTCTCCCTCCTAGATGGCTACTCAGGGTACTAACCAGATCATGGTGAAAGAAGATGATCAATTCAAAACTACTTTCACCACCAAATGGGGCACCTATGCATACAAAAAAATGCCATTTGGATTATCTAATCTTTGGGGCTACTTTCAAAGAGCCATGGATATGGCATTCAAAGGGATAATCAACAAAATAGTGTTGATCTATCTGGATGACATCACTGTGTTCTCCAAAAATGTAGTCAGACCACCTTTTTCACCTAAGGCAAGTGTTTCAAAGATGCAGGAGATTTGGGGTATCTTTGAACCCTAAAAAATGCATATTCTTGGCCCATGAGGGTAGGATTTTAGGCCATATTGTGTCTAAGGAGGGTCTGGAAATTGACCCAGAGAGAGTTGAAGCAATAAAAGCACTGCCATTGCCAAGTCACAAGAAGGCTCTTCAAAGCTTCTTGGGAAAAATCAATTTTGTCACGTAGGTTTGTTCCAAACTTTGCTGCCCTTATTAAGCCAATAACGTTGATCTTTGAAGAAGGGCTTAACATTAGGTGGACAACTGAAGGAAAATCAAGTTTTGAGGCTATCAAAGAAGCCATATCACAAGCCCCAACTCTTGTGAACCCAAATTTTCCAAAGACTTCATATTGTATGCCTTTGGTGGTAGTGACACAATTTCTGCAATCTTGGTGCAACAGAACAAAGAAAGTACAAAACAACCAATTGCTTTCTTTAGCTAGAGTCTGGAAGATTATGAGGTGAGGTACTCCTTCATTGAGAAGTAGGTCCTGGTGGTAATAAGAGGATTGAAGAAGTTTAAGCATTTGGTTTCAAACAACAAAATCCAACTATTGGTCTCCCATGCGGGAGTTAAAGAATTCCTTCTCAGCAAGGACCTGAATGAAAAGTGTGCAGGATGGATCACTCGTGTCATGGAATATGACATTGAGATCAAGGTCACCAAGCTAGTCCGTGGGAAGGGGTTGTGTGAACAACTAGCCTCAGGTCAACAAGATGAAACAGACAGTGAAAAGGAGGTTGTTCTTGTTCTACAAGATGATCAAGAAGAAGGGAGAGATGATGTACCTACTCCTTGTTGGACCCAAGACATGGTGCACTTCCTTGAACAAGCCTTATGTCCTCATGGGATGAGTAAAGAAAAAGAAGGCATTTCAGGCTACATGCCATCCCATATGTTCTTATTGATGGTGTCTTGTTCAAAAGAGACATCAATGGCATTCTGTTGAGATGCATTGAGATAGATTAGGTGGAGAGAGTGCTACAAGAATTCCATGTTGAAGCAAAGTTGGAGGCCATTTTTCTCAAGAGTGACAACACTCAAAATCATGAAAGCAGGATATTATTGGCCCGAGTGTTTAGTGATTGCTACACATGGATCAAAAGGTGCAAGAATTGTGCATTCTTCAAAGGAAAAGAAAGGCTAGCAACACTTCCATTGCACCCAATCTCAGTTGACCAACCTTTCATGCAATGGGGATTGGACTTCATTGGAGTCATCAATCCAAACTCAAGCCAAGGTCACAAATGGATCTGACAAGTGACAAATTATTTTACCAAATGGACCGAGGCAGTGGCACTCAAGGAAGTAAATGAGTCTAGTATCCTAGATTTCTATGAAGGGATAGTGACCAGATTTGGAGTGCTAACCACCATCATATCAGACAATGCATTAGCATTCATAGGTTCCAAAATCATAGGATGGGCTGTTAAGAATGGGACTTATTTGAGTACTTCATCAAACTATTACCCTCAAGGTAATGGCCAGGCTGAGTCCACAAACAAAAACTGCTAAAGATCATCAGAAGAACTCTTGATGAGAATCAGAGGACCTGGCACACAAAGCTCAAAATGGCCTTATGGGCTGATAGAATAACCCAAGAGATCTACAGGAAGCTCTCCATTCAAGCTTGTCTATGGGAAAGAGGTAGTGTTGCCTATATCACTTGAGTTTCCAACATTGGAGCTCGTGAAGCAACTAGAGATGTCTGAATTTGGACCAATGGAGGCTAGGTATGTGGAGCTGATAGAATTAGAAGAAACCTAGAGAGCATGCTCTCAAGTAATAGAGAAGAATCGGGCTTGATCAAGAAATGCTTTGAAAGAAGACAAAAGAAAGGACCTTCAAGAAGGAGACTGGTTTTGAAATGGGATGAGATCTAGATTGATCAAAACTAGGAAAGCATTCCAAATTTGACGCCATCTGGAGTGGCCCCTATATGATCACAAGATGAAAAAGTAGCAATGCTTTCAATTGTCTACATTGGAGGGTGAAGAGTTGCAGATTCTAGTAAATGGGATCTATCTTAAAACTTTACTACTAAAGGGGAGTTCTCACCATGTACATATTAGTTTAGTTTTCTCTTTCCTCTAAGTGCTTATGCACATTGTCTTGTTATAGTGTAGATTACTTTTCTCCTAAGTGCTTTGCATGCTCTGCATGTTCCATTTGGAGCATGTATGATTTCAAATTCAAATTTTGTATATAGTGTGGTGTTGTTTTGTGGCTCTTATGCAGTCCATTCGGAAAGATAGATGAAACCCGAGTTAAAACAATTTTCTACTCTCAGAAACCTTCATTTCAAGATTTCTTATGAAAATTGAGAGTGCAAGTAGTCGGGCTTGTGAATCAGAGGCAAAATCAATACCAAACTGTCTTTCTCAACTCCATGCCCAATGGATATGACAAGGCAATTGGTCTTTTCATCTAGTAGGCAGATACCCTGTGAGTCACCAAATTGTTATCCATATTTTCCCCAGGGAAAAATATTGGATCAACCACGATCCGCATAGGAGGAAACAAAGTCAAAAGGTGGACAGAAAAGGGCTTCAAAATTGGCTAAGTATAAAGGTGTAAGCGGAGAATGCCAAGTGTCATTATGGCATTGATTCAAGGGGTAAATAGAGAAAAGGTTTCTAAATGAGCAACAGACTGCCGCGTGTCCCAGGGGAAAGCGGACCGTCAGGGAAAAAGTTGGTTCTTTTCCCCTTGTTATCAAAAGGGTAAAAGTTGCAAAATGGCCCACAACTCCGCCCAAGGAAAAAGTCAGCATTTGGGCCGAGTCAAAGCCAAGCGGGAATCGGAGGAAAGGGAAAAAGATAAATTATGGACCCGTAGGCTCGATTTTTGTTCCAATCTAGCTGCCACATGTCCCATATCAAAAGGGGACCCATTTTCAAGTTGTTTTCCCGCCCTCCTGTATGGACCCAATACAAACTTTGAAGGGCATATCTTTGACTCAGGGCTCAAAATATTGCAAATATGATGCCATTGGAAAGATCTCGGCCTCACCCATGCCATGGAGGTCTGAAACTTTAATTTTGAGGAGGTTAGGTGAAGAAAAAAGAGGAAACATCTTGGGATTTCAATGTAGGATCTTCTTGCCTCAACAACTAGATCAGATTTGATCTGTTTCCACCATTTCCTCTTCCTTCAAGGTGCCGAACCAAGGATTGATGTAGTAAAGATGGATTTGGGGGAGATTTATTTGAGGCATTAATATGCGGTGGTTGAATTCAACTGCTTTTCTCACTCTCTCTCTCTCTTCTTCTTTTAGGTTGAATCTATAAATACGGGGCAAGATTCATTGTAAAGGGTTGGACATTCTTTGTTTTGTAGGCTCCCTTCTCCTCTTAGCAAAGGGATTTGTGGGGTTCAGGCCTTCCATCAAAAATTGCATTACGTTTCTGCCTCTTGGCTACTTTGTAATGGACTGTATCAATCTACAGAGCAATAAAACACATCTGTGATCGATTTTAGATCCTCTCTTGTCTCTTTTGCTTTCATCTGGTCTCCCATTATATATCTGGCTATCTGTGCTTGTTTATTGTATGCATTTTGTTGGTTTGTGTCTATTAGCAAAATAAGTGTTCATCATTCCTTTGGTGCATCACCTCGTAGTTTAGCTTTGTTTTAATTTTTGTATTCCTTCTATCCCTATCTCCTTGGTAAAGTTTAGATTAGGATTAAGAATAGACCCTCTGCAAGTTTCTACGTATGCACCTAAACAAAGGAATAAGGAACCAACCTTCAATCTGGAGAGATTTCCCATTTTGCAAGGTCCCACACCTTGGGGAAAGTTCAATGTTATACAATCACACCAAATGAGTCGCCTTAGAAAAGAAAATCTTTTAGAGATCATTTGGGAGTGCTTTGTGATTTACACATTCCATGGTATCCTGTTTATCTTTTTTATCCTTACACATTAACATGTCAAATTATGAGAGTACAATGCACAAATTTCATAGACAAACACCAAGTAACAACTTCCAAACTTTAGATTCCATATTTTTCATCTCTGTTCAAGGCTATAGATTTTTTTCATGATAGTAAATCTAGTCATGACCAACTTGTATGACCTTGGGCCAACATGTCCTCCAAATTTGATTTTAAATTCATGTCTTTTATTAGGTCTTCTAATATCTCTCGGTAATCCTTTCTTAGATAAATCATATGTGAAACCCTATATAAATAAGTAAACACTACCTCATTTGATAACTTGGGAAATCCGATGGCACTACATTAATACAATCACTTCCTACAATTTTAAAAGCACAATGGGATCCCTAAATCTTGCAATAACTAATATGCATTCATTAGGGTAGAAATTTATATAGGTCTTAAGCTTCTTACTAGGTTAAGACAATAATATCTCTCATCTAAAAACACTCAAACATCCCTTAGCCAAGTATCTTGGCAAGAGCCAACTCAACTCAAGCATTGTCGAAGATGGTTGTCAAATATAGTTGCATTCATTTAGATCATCCTCTCGTGTGTCCCAACTATTTAATTAATTTCAATGTGCATATATTCAATCGACTGTTGTCCACAAGAACATGTTTTATCTTCCGGTGGGTAACAAATACCTCTATATACGGGGAAGATTACATGTGTGATCTTTATTAGGATTTACTTATGTACATTTGATATATTAAGAAGATCTAAGATTGAGATCTTAGCAGATGTCTTCTTAAGTTGTTCTAAGATGTTGTATTGACCATCTTGAGGGGTTGATGGAGAGGGTTCTAGGATCATGAGACAGGCGTGCCTTGTTACCACAAAGGCAATCCTTTCCCTTGATCCTAATGGTATTCACATGTTCATTATAAGAGTGGACACATCCAATGAGTGAGTCATAATGATTATTGTCACTTTTGGTGTATATATAGTTTGCATCTTTGTAGATTTGGGATGAATCTCCTTGATCCGGCCTTTTCTCATATGATTTTCCATGTTTAAGGAATGGTTCTTTGAATATCCCCATCTTTTCATTTGGCATTTGATTTCTCTCTGGGGTGTCAACTTCTATCTCTCCATTTTTAATGAGATATTGGATGTAGTGGTGAAGTCTTAGGCACTTGTCTATCTTGTGTCCCTTTACACAATGAAAATCATAATATTCATGCTCTTTATACCATGATGGTTTAGGAGAATTTTCATCAAAAGGTTGTGTTCTAGGATAAGTCACCATGTGGAATGCATCCAATTGTTTCAATATTGCAGACAAAAATTCACTAAGAGGAGTGAACGTTCTATGCTTAGGTGGTGGTTGAATAGGTCATTTGGTCAATTTAAAAGGTTGACCAACTTGAATTGTTTGTACTCGTTTAGAATCCGTGATTCCATCTCCCACCACGTTCTTTTTTGTTAAAGATATTTGGCTTTTCCATTGGTTTGACATTTTGATTATCTTTAGAAGGTGATTTGATTGTTCCTTTTACAATGAGGGATTTTTCTATTTGTATGCCCTTTTCAATGACCTCTTCAAAGGTACATGACACAATGCATTTGTAAATGAAAAGTGATGTCCAGGTTTAGATTAGGCACGAAGATGCTCACAAGATATTTTTTGGGAAATGCGTAAGGGAAGCGGCTAGCTATCCCTCACCATATTTGTAAGAAGCTTGTGAATGTTTCATTAGGGCGTTGTTTAGTACTACACAAGTCTGCCATAGTTATGTCACTTTCTATGTTGTATGAGAAATGTTGAACAAACCTTTTTGCTAGTTCAGGCCATGTGAAGATAGACCCATGAGGTAAGCGAGTGAACCATTCCAAGGCTTGTCCCCCTAGACTCTTTGGAAAGAGTCATATGAGGTAATTGTCGCTATATGCCACTTATTGGCATGCCATGTAAAAATATTTCACATGATCTCGCGGGTCACCTTTCCCTCTATACTTGTCAAATTTTGGCATGTCAAACTTCTTAGGAAAGGGTTGAAGTGTCATAGCTTTATCAAATGGATGGGGGCATAACTCTTCGTATTGGTACTTTTTGCTATTCCCAACATTACTTTCTTGAAGGATTATAAGCATTTTTCATGGATTACATTTCTTGTGTAATTAATTTCTCTTTAGTAGGAGAAGTGGGAATATATACATGACTATATTTCATATTTTCTCCTTCTTGTTTTTCCATGTGAAGTTCACTAGTTTTGACCTTAGGCTTTACCTTATGTACATTTTTGTTATTTCCTTCTATACATGAGATGTTAGTAAAGCTAATTGTTGACTAAGGTTTTGGATTTGTTGTTGAATAGTGACTTCTTCCTCAAGAGGTTCTTCTTCTTCTTCATTGTGTGGAGGTTGTTCCACATTTTCATGTTCTAATCTAACTCTACGTGGCATCTTGATGAAGGGAATTTTATAACCCACCATATTATCATTTCCTACGTTAGATGTGGAAGTGTGCCCATGTGTTAGGATATCTTCCATGTTAATGAGAGGTTGTTCTTCCTCATTAGCCTCATTCGTGGGTGGGATTGTCTCATGTTCTATAGGCATTATAGCTCCTAATTCCACCACTCTTGCTAGCACCCAATCTTTGTTTCTAAAAATGAATTCATCTAATAAGGTAGGGTCAAAATAAAATTCCACGCGTGGTGACCCTAACTCATCACCACTATGATCTACCATCTCCTCCACTTCTTTCTCTGTGGAGAATAGAGGCCCAAGATCATGGCCAATAAAGGGATTTGACCCTTGTTTGTTTGAAGTTTCCCAAGTTTGTGCTTGTTTCATTTCAAATGCTTGATTTTTGGCTCCCAATCTTGTTTTAGGGGCCATGATGTATGAGAGTTTCACTAAGGTATTTTAAATTTGTTCAAAAGGTATTGATTAATCCTAAGTGAAACGTAAAAATAATTTCAATAGTTCAAGAGTTATAATGAATGTCAAAGGATAAATGTGCCTAAGTGATTTTTTTAAATGAGTAAGTCAAAAGGTGACAAATAAGATACAATCACATGATGATTAGTTCCAAAACCAATAAACTAAATGATATACTTCCTAAGTTTGTTTCCAAAATGGTATTTGGTTTTTTAAGATGATTTAAAAAAATGTCAATACTTATGTCGAGTTCAATTAAATGAACAAGGTGTATGTAATAACAAGGAGTTAACATGATCCGAAAAAAGTATACTAAAAGCAAGCCTAAATCCAATCAAGACCTATATTCCAAAAAGTGGCAGTTATGATCATGAGTGACACAAAAATTCCATCAAGATATGTTAACCAAACTTTGTGAGAAAGTAAGGTATTAATATCAATATGATATTGATATAACACACACAAGTGATAACACTCAACACTTTTCAAAATCGAGGTAGTAATTGAAATCAAACTAAAGCTAGAGTATACCTAGGAATTTTTAAAGTGTATATAGCGTAACGTCACAATATAGATATTTAGGTCAAGTTTACAAGAAACAAGACGTAAATACCAAAATTGTAGCGACACGATATAAAAAGATAAAAGATTCAAAGGAGAGTCAAGGTGATGAATCCAACCTAACTACGATTGATGATCTTGACTTGGGTATCAAGACCAAAAATATACCAATGATATGAAAACATCTTCACACACTTTAGACATTTAACAACTCAGCCGCAAACATGGATGAGCGTAAACGGACACAAAAGTGGTGAATACAAATCAATTAGCAACACAAGGGTAGTCACTCTTCTTCTGATCAACAAAGTGTCAAAAGAAAGTGAAGGAAGTAGATCAATTGGTGTTGAAGAGAGTTTGGTTTCACTTTGGCAGAGTTTTGCCTCGCCCTAGGGAAAGTGAAAACTAAGTAAAAGTAAAAATTTACAATCCTCGTGATGAATGACGCATCGTTTGAAATTTTATGGACTCTCCCTTATTTAACAAACAAGGTTACAACTCTAAAATGTTCTACCCTTGCGATAGCTCTCAACTCAAATTGGTTTTGATATGGTCAAAGTTGGCTCTTGGTCAAAGATAGCTTCCTAGGTGGTTCACTCAACTAGGTGTCACAAGTTATCTAAAAGTGAGCTTGGTTTGCCAAGGTTTCCCAAGGATTATCCCGAATTTACTTTACCCCCTTCAAGTACAATGGGAAATGATTGTGTCCATTGTGTACTTTCACTGGGATCGCAATATAGATAAATTTGATGCTAAATATCCCAAATGGTAAAACTAGTCAAGTAGGTTGTGCAGAGAACTTCTTGTTTCATCTAAAAGGTTACCTCTAGCATGGAATAGTTTAGGGTTCTAGAATCACCCCCATTGTTGTAGCTTAAGGTGTTATGCCAAAGGGGTTATGTTCTAGTTGAGCGAGATAGGGACGTACCCTTTTCCGAAACCTGCAAATACAATGTGATGTTTGTGGTGTGTTTTTTATCTTGTTTAGCTTAATGTGGTTTGCTTGAACACCTTTTGGTAACCTACACGGAAATTGTATTAGTAGTTTTGTTTTGTCTCAATTTATTCCTTCTTTGACAAGCATTTTTGGTCCTACACAATAGATTAGTAATTTTCCATGCACAAAAAGAGGAAAAACATCTTTTCGATTCTTAAGATTGTCCTAAGACACAAGAGAAGAGCATACATGATGCAAGATCCAACTAAGAAATCAAAAAATGGAAAATACTTAAATCAAATGCGATACATGTTTATTTTAACCAAATTTGACATTCCCAATGTTTTTCAAAGAAAAAGAAAGAGATAAGAATCATTTATGATTCCCAAGATCACCCAAAAAGGTACGAGGGAAGAGCATACATGACTTTAATCTTATGATTAAGCATGCAATGTTTATCCAAATTTAATACAATTTAAACAAAAGCATGTAAATACACCATGCAAAATAGAAATTAATCAAAATAAACTTGCAAGATGTTAGTATTTTAATGACACAAGCTTTTGTAAATGTTAAACTGATATTCAAAAATGGACAATGGTACATGTGCATGAGATCGGGGTATATGCGCATGGATTATGGTTCATGTGTGCCTCTCGTGTAGACTAACAAAGCTATAGATTGCCTACACGGCCAAAGAGATGCATGCACCTACCTCATCATGCCTTCACTAGTGGATAAATGTGTGCATGTGATAAGAAAAATAAAAATCCAAATAAATATAATAGTGCATGTGTCTTGGTAGAATGATGTCTGTGCTAAGAAATGAGTATATCTGCAACCATGTAGGATATAGAGTGTGTGCACCATCACAAGGATGCATGCACTATGGTTTGGGCGCATGTGCGTGTATGATAGTTTTGATAGAAATAAGGTACAATACTACAACAGTGCATGTGCGTTGGCACAATGATGTTTGCGCTAGGAAATGAGTTCCTATGTGCCTCCTACAAAAAGACTTATGTGGAGATGACGTCAAAATATGACACAATGACATAAGAAAGCTCAAAAAGCTCAAAATTTTAACATGTTAGCTCAAAATTGACAATAACCCATCAAAATAAAACCCCTAAAGAAGACTCAACACATGCAAAGTTAGCAAAAATCATAAGAAATTTAACATTATTTCAAACATGTGCATATCAAGGGTTAGTCAAATATTGAAATAACAACAAAAATTGAACTACAATGCTAAGGGACTAAGGACCCGTCCCACTGGGCATGCCAAATGTGTACATGAATTAGTTAACAATGCAAAGGAAATCAAAGCTAACACCTAATAGCTTCAATACAATGCTAACTAGATCAATATACCATCATGCTAAGAGCTAAACAAGTAATAAACATCAACACTATGTATTAAAACCTTGAAAATAAAACCCAAGCTAACATGCTAACATTTATTGCTCTACTCTTTAGAAAGCTAAATCAATGAAATGGACCTAGGTAGATCATTAGATATCAAAGGGTTGATAGTTGTTATTTGATCCAATAGGATTGAGGATGGAGGTTCATCAAGTCATGACAACAAGGTATTTCTTGATTAACTCCATTGACCTTCACAAAATAACTTGGATGATTGAATGCAAATGGATGATGCCTAGCTCCACTCTAAGGAAGAATGCCCTAGGATGATGAAATGGCTATAGTATAGGATCTATGCTCATTTAGGTGTAAATCGAAAGGTAGGAGGGATCCTTATATAGTCCAATGGATAAAAGAATCTCTACATCCTTTTACATGTGGTATAATAGAGAGGTTGGGTTAGTTGTGGATAAGGAAGGTTTAGGGAGGGTTGAGTCAACCTTTGGAGAGTTTAATTTGTCCTTTAGTGACCAATGGGAATTAGGAGTGCATATAATTAATCAAAGGTGATTAATTAATAAGGATATGAGCCTATTAGGCTAGCTTAGAAGAGAATTAGCCTGATTTAGGGGATAAGAAAGATTAAATTAGATAAATGAAAGTTTATTTATCTAATAGAGGAGGAAAATTAATTAATTAGAATTAATTAATTAATCTAAATAGAATGGGGTTTAATTAACGAAAGGTAGTTAATTATCATTTTTCCTTGATAGATGAGTCAGTTAACTAGCGTAATGTAGTTAATTGATGATGACAAAAGATAGAATGAATGTCATTTGATGATTTGTCGTCAAATTGCTAGGAAGAGTATAATTAGTGCAATTTAAGTATTTAAATTTCTTGGGCTAGATTATAGGTGTGTACACCCATATTTCACTTGGGAGGTAAAAGGAGGTAGTTCCCATATTTCTCTTCTCCTTTGGCTTGTTGTCAAGCCTATGTGTTATTGGAAAATTGTAAATCTTGTTATTGTGTTTATTTGAATGTGTTACAAATTTGTGGATTGCATGTTTTGTGGAAGCCTTTGTAAAGTTTCCATGGTTGCATTACATCCCTTATTTATCTATTGTTGGGGCTCGGGGCCAATGAGGAGAATGGATTCTCCTCCTCATTGGAATATGGTTGGGAGGAGAATGTTGCTTACTCCCCCTTCCTTGTTGTTGTGATTTGGAGATGAAGAAAATGAAGGAGCTCAAGTTGAAGCCTTGGACATCGTTGCATTGTATAGAATACAAAGAAGGAGAAATTTTGTTTTTGGAAATATTTCCATGTTGTCTCCACCTAAGTGGAGGGTTTTTGTAACTTGCATTTTAAAGTAGAGTTCTTTGTAAGTGTATTATGGAAATTTGATTTGTATTGTTTATTCAAGAAATGTATATGTTGGAAAAGAGGCATGTGAAGGTTACAACTTATTTGTTATTGTATCTCCTTCAAACTTGAAATTTATATCTAGTGTGCATTTGATTTATCAATGGAATTTATCCTTATTTGAAATGAATCCACAAAGGAGTATGTGTTTTGGTGTTTCTTTTAAAATGATCTTGTTGTATTCCATTTACATGTGAAAAGAAAAATAAGGTTGTCATGGTTGAGCTCTTATTCTTGTTCTTCCTCCTTAGTGTTGCTTAAGATGGTAGGATTTTACTATGGTTGCTATATTTTCTCAATATGGTAAACTCAACTATGTAGGCATTTAAATAATCTTTATCAAATCAAAGAAACATGTTCATTTCTTTACTTGCATTTGGTTTGAATGAAAAGATAATAGTTCCAACTATCTCACATATACAAATATATATGAATTTATACAAACTACCTATGCCCTTATATTTTGTATATATAAATAAACTTGAATTAATAGATTGTTTAAAATAAAGGGAAAGTGCACAAAGACGGTGGTCTAAAAAGTGGACACAAATCCATTTTTTGGCCATTTTGGCCATAACGCGCTCGCATTATAACACGACGACGAAAAAAATTAGGGGTACACTATAAAGCGAGCCCGTTATAATGTACTCACATTTCTTCTTATTATGTGGTATATGTTCTTGTGACATGCTCTTATTTACAAAAATAAATGTTTGAGTATAAGAAATAAAATATAAATAATAATAAAAGATAAAAGTTTTTCTTTTATTATTATTTATATTTTATTATTTCTTATACTTTAAATTTATTTTAGTAAATATAAGAAGTTAGGGCCACTCTGCACCTTATGGAACTAGTCTCATAACTCCATCTGTCACGATTTAGAAGATAGTTTTTCAGATTCTAATATGGTCATTACATAGGTATTTTTCAGGATTTCAACATTCAACCTTCAAGCTTTTAGGGGCCTTTTGGATTGGTTATTGACATTTGTAGGAGTTTTAGATGTGTTAAAACTATATATTCACAATAACCTCTTCTTCCTTTAAAGTGACTAGTTTACCTCATTAATGATGTCTTCATGTATCTAAGGATCATACAAGGAACGATAAGCATTGTGCCAAGCCAAGAAAGCAGATGCTAATCAAACATCACGATTAATAAGATGAAAGTAATTCACGTAATAACTTTACATAAACCTTTGAAAAAAAATGAGCAGCACTATCATATATTATTATGGAACTCAATGAAATACAATGAGAATGGGCCTTGCTTATATAGGTAAAGAATAACAATCTAAGAACTAGTCAAGGTCGTAGATCAAGCCATAAATCATGGAAAGAACTAGTCATCAAAGAACTAGTCAAGTCCATAGATTTATGATAGAACTAGACATCAATGATCTAGTCAATACCATAGATCTAGGAAAGAACTAGTCAATACCATAGATCAAGGAAAGAACTATACCTAACAACTAGATAATATCTCCTAATATCTAAATAAATAAAAAGAAATATCCACACACATAAGTGGGTGAGGATAAATACAATAAAGGTAAATAATGTACCTAGGTGAACATGAGCTAAGGTAAATACCTACTCTAATAGATCGAGGACTCTTTGGGGTATGTGGTAGGATTGGACATTCAGGAATCATTGAGTGTTTGAATCAGAATGTCGTTGTATTTAGAGAAACATTTTAAAACATGGGAGTAATGCATATTGGAAAATAAAATTGAACCTCAGAAATCCTCTCAAATTTCTAGCTTACACAAGCACTGGACATATCAAGCTCTATTCTTCGAATGAAATTTTCATTCTCAAAAGATTTCAATGGAAAAAATTAATAAAAAGAGAATAAAAATGATCAAATTTTCTTGGTATCCTAATATGTCAAACCAAAAATACCAAAGTGGACTTACTATTCTTAATTTAGGGTTTAGGGTTTATCATTTAGGCCTCATGGTTTAGGGTTTAGGGTTTAGCGCTTAGGGCTCAGGGTTTAGGGCTTAAGGCTTAAGATTTAGGGTTCAGTGGTTAGGGTTTATGGTTTATGGTTTATGGTTTAGGGCTCAGGGTTAAAGACTAAATGTTTAGGGTTTAGGATTTATGGTTTAAGGTTTAGGTTTTAGGGTTTAGTTTTTAGGGTTTAGGGTTTAGGGTTTAGGGTTTAGGGTTCATATCTTAAGGCTCATGGTTTAGGTTTTAGGGTTTATGTTTTATGGTTTATGGTTTAGGATTTAGGGTTTAGGGTAAATAAGGTTTGGGGTTAAAAGTTTAGGGTTTAGGGTTAAGGGCTCAAGGTTGAGGGTTTAGGGTTTAGGGGTTAGGGGTTAGGGTTTAGGGTTTAAGGTTTAAAGTTTAGGGTTTGGGGTTTAGGGATAAGGGTTTAGGGTTTATGGCTGAGGGTTTGATGTGCGAGGTTACTAGTTTAGGGTTTATGGTTTAGGGATAAACACTCCAAGCTTAAGGTTTAGGGTTTAAGGACCAAGGCTCAATTTTTAGTGTTTAAGGTTTAAAATTTAGGGTTTAGGGTTTAAGTTTAAGGGTTTAGGGTTTACGGTTTAGGGCTTAGGGTTTAGGGTTTAGGGCTCAAGTTTAGGGTTCAAGGTTTAGGTTTTAGGGTTTAAGGTTTAGGGCTTAGGGCTTAAGGTTGAGTGTTTAGGGTATAGGTCTCAAGGTTCAGGGTTCAAGGTTTAGGGCTCAAATTTTGGGAATTAGGGTTTAGGTTTTAGTGTTTAGGGTTTAGGGTTTAGGTTTAGGGCTCAAGGTTTAGGGTTCATAATTTAGGGTTTAGGGTTTAAAGTCTAGGGTTTGGGGTTTAGGGACTAGGGTTTAGGTTTTATGGTTGAGGTTTAATGTGTGGGGTTACTAGTTTAGGCTTTAGGGATCAACACTCCGGGATCAAGGTTTATGGTTTAGGGATAAGGCCTCAAGTTTTAGTGTTCAAGGTTTAAAATTTAGGGTTAAGGGTTTAAGGTTCATGGTTTATGGTTTGCTGAGTTTAGGGCTCAGGGTTCAAGGTTTATGGTTTAGGGTTTAAGGTTTAAATTTTAGGGCTTAGGGATTAAGGTTGAGTGTTTAGGGTATAGGTTTTACGGTTCAAGGTTTCGGTGTTTAGGGTTTAGGGCTCAAAATTTGGGAATTAGGGTTTGTCTTTTATTTTATAGGGTTGAGTGTTTAGGAATTAGGTTTAGGGCTCATGGTTTAGGGTTTAGGGCTTAGGGTTTAGGGCTTAGGTCTCAGGGTTTAGGGTCTAGGGTCTACGGTTTAAGTTTATGGTTTATGGTTTAGGGATTAGGGTTTAATGTTCATGTTAGAAGTTTTGTCACTTAAAATCGGTGGTAGGAAATTCAATGTCTACCACGTGCCACCTCCAAATTCCAAATTTAACTTTGTTTAAATTTAGTTGAAGAAAGGTTGGAGGAAATGAACTTGCCATTTTTTCACACCTTCGAGAGGTCCAAAATGTCAATTCGTCCTAAATTTTACAAATATGGAGAACTTGGAAATTTGAATTACATTTATAAAGATAAGCTCGAAGGAAGGAATTTATTTCGTAAGAAATTATAGTCATTTTTTTTTCTTTTTGTTGATACCCACTAAAACTAGCCTTACGATTGCATCCCGATAAAAACAAATTCCTAGGAGCCAAGAGAGCTTTTAAACATATCACACAAGCATGGGTAGTTCTCTTCGATAGTACCATAAATTCTACCTATGGTGCTAAAAATATAAATGGGAATAATTCTTCAAGTATGGATTCCTTTCCTGAAACTTCCATATTCGATGACCATGACCAAAGTGTAACACCGCTTAAAACACACACAAAGACAACATGACAATTAACGTATATTTTCTTTGACTTACTTGAAGATAAAACAACACTATAGGTGATCACAATGGCTACAACTAACTCTCGAAAATTTTGACACAACATTGACCACCTAGGTATAAGGAACATACGACACTCATCAAGAACCATTCACTCTCCATTGAAAAGACATGACATAATAGTACAAGCACCAGACACATTTACGGTTAGGGTATACCGTGGCGAAAATTCTTGTAAGGTTAATTATTTTACTAAAACACGTCTTTCAATTTTTAACTTACGTTCTAGGAGATTCAGGTTATGATCCATACAATTCTTCTTAAAAATTTAGATTCCTTTCTTTTATACTAGAGACATTTATCTTAGGATAAAACTTTCCAAATGAGGATCATCTTTAATATGACAATTATTTGTTTAATTCGTTATTAGATTAATGCTAAAGGTGGGGGGTGTAAACCAATTCCCACAAGGTTATCTAATCAAACACAAGCTATTGAATCTCATTTCAACCTCCATTGCACAAGGATACAAGTGTACGCTCCAACCGAGGTATAATACCGTCTGTGTTCGAACTATAACCTTCTTTGTGCAAGGATCAACAATTACCCATGCTTAAGAGAAGATTACAATGTACCTTGATAAAGGTTAGAGTAAGAAGGTCAAATTAATTTCATCTTCATGATCTCATTAGTTATTAACCAATATTTTAATGAGACTTAAGAGCTTATCTATATTGGGTAAAAGCTTCATTTCGGTTTTCTCTTGATTAAGTTTGTCAAGGAATACAAACAGGGTTCCAAAATAGAAGAATTTCACTTACTAGTTTCTTATTCAAACACCCCAACTTACTAACATCGACTATTCCAAAAAGCTCAACAATGATGCTAGTTTTAAAATTAATTAACATCTCACAACAATGAGGATAACGTTTAACTCATAGCTTAATGTTAGCAAGGGTAGATTCTTTTTACACAAGTAGATAAATCCCTTCTTTTCCACTTAAATACTCTTGATTTCATCTACAAGATCACAACTTCACTATTATTTTATTTATTTATTTATCTAGTTATCTATTTATTTATTTTATTTTATTTTTGATTAACTTTTAAAAGGATTGCCAAACTACAAAAAAAACTAGAATTACACTGATGCCATGACCTAGAAGGGTTACCATACGAAAATTCTAACTCGAATGAAGAGTTTACAATTACTTAATGAGAAAAATATCCACATGGGTACAACATTTCTATCCAACACAACACACAAACCAAAGGTGTCAAAAGATTCAATTGAACTTTGACTGGGGAACAAGAAAGTAAAAAAATTGGTCAAGCCATGCTACACAATTTTCAAGATTGCTATAATACCATAAAAATTTTACTTATAAAAATGTGTTGATCAAATTATATTCTTCACAATAGTATTTACAATTTTTTTTTTTCTACTGGTTAAGACAACCTTACTTCACAAATACAGAAAACCCAAGGCAATAGGCCCTCCAAACTTCTCTACAAGCACCATTCAAAGATCTACAATACATTAAACATTCGTACAAGGAACTTCATAAATCAAACCGATGCAATTTCTATAAATATATTTTTTACTACACAAAAGCCATCTGCACAAGTATTAACTTGAGTCAGTTCATGAGAACTGAGCATGATAAGACTACACATTGAAATAATATGCTAACATTTAACAATATCATGAAAGGAAACATTCTATTCAAGAAATGGATCAAAGCTCAAACCACCAAACAAATTCTTAACACAAGATAAAAAATTTCACCAACCAACTAAGAAGGAAGCCAAATATTTTAGTTATGAACAATATCTCAACTAACCAAGGAAAGACCTTATAAGTTAGAAACAAAAGGTCAAGAGTATTGGGATTTCAATCATGTAATCCTATAGATTACGTGATTGAAATATAATACTCAATCCATCCATCTCTAAAATATTAGAGAAGTCAAAACATACTAGTTACGATCATAGAAACAAAAAACAATAGTTTAACAATCCTCTAAGGGGGGGTCATTGGCCTAAAGTTAGAAACAACCAAATGAGTGTAAAAAAAGGAAACCCATCACGTGATCAAAGGAGTTGAAATCTGATATTCAACCCAAAACTATATTTTCTCATTGAAAAAGAGACTCCACAAGGATAATGATAAGAGAAGAATGATAGCTAACAAAATCCAAAATGGCATTACCAAGAAGCCAAGCTATTTGATATATCAAATTACAAGACGGAAAGCCCCTACTATTACCCAAGTCCATTTAAGAAAATTATCATTAAAACATCCTTCCAAGTTTCATAGCATTATGGGTTTGTAAACCCTCTTAAACAATCTAAAGTTTTGGTATAAACAAGAAGTTTACCACCTCCTCCTTACAAGATATTTTAAAGTAACACTTGTTACCATAATCAAAACAACTCATAAAATGCATTTAGATGTGTCACCAAAATCCATTATTCTAACAACAATCCCTATCATAATCGACAAAATATTAATAATAATAAAAGAAAAACACCCCAAATGTCATTAATAATCTCAACAAATTTATGACATAAACCATTAATATATATATATATACCATACCATATCATAACAACGTTAACAATAAAAATTTATATGATATATATATATATATCCCTTAAACAACCCTTAAAAGATATTCTAATAGGATGAGAATGAAAAATAACATTATTTCTCATATCGGGTGATATCCCCAACATACACGAGGGTCCAACATCTAAAAAAATCCCATAGGGATTCATAACCAAATAGCCACCATGTAGAATGCTCATAAAGGAAGGTCGATGAGATAAGAATGCATGTTTTATGTTAAGCAAGAAAAAGAACATAAAAGCGTAAAAGACTATCCTAGATATTTTAATACCATGACCAATATAATGATGGATTAAATGCCTAAGACACAAGATTCTAGCTTATCAGCTATATGAATGATTTTTTTATTTTCTAGATCAAAGTATAGTTATGCAAGTCATAGAAAGCCTATACACGCATTAACCAAATATTCGTATATTCGAGACTAGTTTACACATTCACCGATAACGGGAGAGCTTTATTTTGATTAACATCCATATAGTACAAAAGCTTAAATCCGTGAATCCTTCATAGGTGCATACATATATCAAATGATACCCATAAAAACAACAGAGAGTTTTATTTAATGCAAATCAAAATAATAATATCAAATCAGTAATACATAACATACAAGTTAAACTTAGAGGTCTCTTAAGTAAGACCACATACAAGGCTTGGGTATTAAGTTCACACTCTCGGCATATGATATTAACCTACTATTAAAATTGGCTATTTTAACCCAAACAAGGGGAAAAAGCCAGGGGTTACTACCCCTCTTTCAAAAGGCACCAAATTACATACCATTAAATGGTATAATGAAGGCACTAATATACCCATCACCCGAATGAAACTCATTCCCATCTGGAAGTTCCCATATCATAGAATATTTAAGCTACTTGGTTTTAGCCAAATCCTCCCAAAATCACATATTACAAAGTTGCTCCCAAAAGAATCCACACAACCACATAAATACAATCATGCAACACCCATACTTTGCATATGCATAGATAACAGAGGGATTAAATCAAAAATTACTACACATCAATTCTTAGTGAAATAGTAAAAAAAATTTAACAACAAATTCTCTGTTTACAGGTCTATTTACATTTCTAACTCATTACTTCTAGGATTTACCAACACTCTAAGAAGTTATGCATTCATATCCTCAAAACCCATTACCATCTTACCCTAGGGGGAGATGAATACAAGAATGCCAGACCATTATAATATTTTTCACTATCAAGAAATGTAAAGAGAAAAAGGTGAAATTTTTTCCAATTTCTCTTTTTTTTGCAAGCAAGGTCATTCAAAACTAGAGAATTAGGGAAACAATAGAGGGATATCTAGTATGATCAAGGTGACAAAACAAAAAAAAATAATCACAAAATCTAATACAAGATGCCATATCAGGAAAGAGAGAAATTCATTTCATGGAATTGTTAAAGATAGCAAACATTACAATGATTAGAATTATCATGCTTGATTCAAGCTTCCACCAATCGCATATCCACCAAGCAGGCCTGCAAAACAACACCGAGTCTAATTTATTTGTCCATGAACTTGTTGGGAACCTAAAACACCACTACAGATTCATCCCTTGAAAGGAATGGATAGAAGAACAAGGTAACATGAGTAGAGGATGGCTCAACACATGTTAAACGCACTAAAAGGAAGATTAACACATTTCACCAAAAAATCAAGTATATAATTTTCCCCAAAGCAACTCACATGACTAGGGTCTAAGTTTGGTGTATTCAACCACCAAAATGCTAGAACAGGTCAAAATAAATAGAGATGAAAAATATGTGAATAGATTCCAAGGCGTCAAGACCCATCGCACTAGTGCCAAACACATTTCCAAAAAAATAAAAAAGGAAAGAGGCAGGAGGCCATCGAATCCATTCCCCCTTTTGCAAGCTCGAACCATAATTGTTTTTGGCAAAAACAAAACAATCGGTGCCTAACGAGTATTCACTTTTGGTTGGGTCAGAAGCCATGTGCTAGGGTCAGGTCACTACAAAAGGAGGATGTCAAGTTGGCATAATTCAATAAGTTCCACATTAATTCCCAATCCTTCACATTAATATATATCAGTCCCCTCTAATTTGGTGCCTCACAAAAACATCTCCTCCTTATGCAACAACTTACCCAAAACTTTAAGGAGAAGATCAATCTAGTTAAACTTTAGCTAAACAATTAGGTACCATTTTGAAAAAATATGCCTAAAATAACTTTTTGACAAAGGTTTTTATATTCTAATAGAACTTTTAACAAAATCTCATTACACATTCCACTAATCAAAAGTATGATTAGCTCACCAAAATAAAGTTAGAAAAGAACCTTGTCAACAAATCAACACTTACGACATAAAATAATGAACAAGAAGGCAAGATAGAGAGAAAGGATGCTGATTTTTTGCAACGATGTCAAAGCCAACTAATGATCAATGAGAGCACATAATAAACATTCAATGCTTAGGAACAAGGTCAACAAAGAAAGAATTGGAGTAAACATTGAACCAAAATGGCATTACATTCTCCTCTCCTTAAGAAAGCATCATCCTCGATGTGACATAACACTGAAGGAAGGAAAAGGGGATAAGCAATAAAGAACAAATAAAGATGAAAGTACACCCTATGGTTAAAATTTTAGTCATTAAAGCATGACCATGGGGTAGCCTTAGAAACATTTTGGAAAAGTTTAACTTTAAAAGTTTTGTGAAGATTGGTAGTTCCCTCTTATTCATTATTTAATTATTCTCTTTTCCATTTACATTATTCCTAATTCAAGTTATTTAAAATTTCATTGTTGTAGAGTTTTAGTTTATTCATTCTTATGGGTGCCCAACATGAACTGCTATCACAACCCTACAGGGTCATACACAACACTAATGATTCACAAGCATAATTTTACATACTTTCATGATGGTACCACACCATAAGAGCTTAACTAAATTATGGAAGAGAATGACATGGTCCACATAACATATTACTTGTCACACATCTATGACTGACATATAATACTCAAACAAAAGTATACTACAACAACTAGAAATTTCCACAATTTCAAAGATGAAGATTTCACATAACTCAGAACAATAGTTGCAGATACATAGATTCAACAAGGGAATCAAAGCCATATATACAACATCACAAAACATATCCAAATAACATGAGTAACACATACATTATAACACCACAACCAAAACATCATTAAAACTCTACATACCTCTCAAAGCATCAATAACCACACACACACACAAATATCTTATGCCTCAAGTCTCTTATGCCTCCCTCAAATGAAGTAGTAATAAATAAATTTTCCTTTTCACTCCCTAAAGAGGTTGGTTTCCTATGGCCCTAGGCACATAGAGTCCAGACACCCCTAACCCAAGTGACATAATAACTCATGGTTTGGCAACCCACTAGTTATCTATAACTCCTTGGGGCGTACCCCCATACAACAAAGTGGGTCCATAGGTCCAACCATTCCATGGTGCATCCCATGACCCTATTCCACACATCACGACAATAGAACCAACATAGCAATCTAATTCAAATGCCAAGTGGAAAAGTACAAGCCTTGGGCTAGGCTGTAATTTTTTTAAATTTAAAGAAGATCCAAATCCAAGCAAAAAAATGGCCAAATAGCCATAGTTAGTGCAAAAATCCACATGTTAGTACCACAAAAGGAAATTCCCAAAATATAAAACATACCAATCAAGAAAATTGCTGGTCCTTGCAAAATAAAATAAAAATTTTAATTTACAAATAAAATACATATATAAGAATAACACATTACGATGACTATGTGGCCTTATCTGGCCACCAAGGGGGTACTCAACGAGTTGTTGGCACTCAGAACATCGAGCCTCATCTCGTAAAATAACATATCAATAATACAATTATCATCATCTCTATCTGAATCATCCCACCACCACTTTGACAAGGCTAAACAGTCATAGCTACACTTAGGTTGAATCCATACAACAACCACATAGGGAGAGAGAGGAATAAGCACATGTCATCATCTATGGAACCAAAGGTGGATTGAGTTACTAGCCCATGGTACACAATTCCTCACTCCAAACATACACTTTTACCGATTTCCCTTAGGATCGGTTAGTGTAAGGTTCATGACATAACACATATGCACATTACTAACACAATGGTGGTTCATGCACATTAACCATAGTGCCTTCGCATGGTACATATACAGGGTAAATCACATACATAACATTCATGGTTTACAACACACCACATTACCATATGCTACACCCAAAGTGCAATCACTTTATGATAGGGATCATATACTCACCATATGTCCCTAAATCATGACATATACCATTACATATTACACAAGTTATACTTATGATGAGAACAATAACAACCTATAGTCAATTCCAATACGACATGGTGATATACACATTTCTTCACAACATGATGATGACATCACGATATAATCAAATTCACTTTACACCAAAATTTTGTTCATGCAATCAATACACCTTCATATCACATAATGCCAAAAAGCTCCAACAATCCGCAATCCATAATAACATTCCTTTCATACACACAATAAGATGGTACATCACACTCGAATTCTCATTGAATTCATGAAAAGGAGAGAGAATACTCTCATCTCCAACACATCAACATGCCAACAATTATGCACTAAGTGACATACACAACATGTGCGCTCACAATATCACAATTATGACATAGTTCACATCATGTTTATATCACATTACTCTTCCAATATCCACCACCATCATGAAACACCATCACAACTCCAATCTATCCTAGAGGTTCGAGAGCATGAACATTTGCTCTGATACCAAGTGTAATGCCCACTAAAACACACACACAAAGACAACATGACAATTAAGATATAATAATATTTTTGACTTACTTGAAGATAAAATGACACTACAGGTGATCACAATGGCTACAACTAACTCTTAAAAATCTTGACACAAAATTGACCACCTAGGTACAAGGAACATATGACACCCATCACAAACCATTCACTCTCCTTTTGACAAGACATGACATAATAGTACAAGCACAAGACACATTTATGGTTAGGGAATCCCATAGTGAAAATTCTCTTAAGGTTATTTATTTTACTAAAACATATCTTTCAATTTTTAACTTACATGCTAGAGATTTAGGTTATGATTCATACAATTCTTCTTAAAAAGTTAGATTCCTTTCTTTTATACTAGAGACATTTAGCTTAGGATAAAAATTTCCGAATAAGGATCATCTTTAATATGATAATTATTTGTTTAATTTGTTGTTAGATTAACACCGAAGGGGAGGGGGGGGGGGTAAACCAATTCCCGTGAGATTATCTAATCAAACACAAGCTACTGAATCTCATTTTCAAATCCATTGCACAAGGAGACAAGCGTACGCTCCAACTGAGGTATAGTACCATTCAGGTTCGGAATTATAACCTTCTTTTGGCAAGGATCAACAATTACCCATGCTTAAGAGAAGATTACAATGTACCTTGGAAAAGGTTAGAGTAAGAAGGTCAAATTAATTTCATCTTCATGATCTCATTAGTTATTAACCAATATTTTAATGAGACTTAAGATTTATCTAGATTGGGTAAAAGCTTCATTTAGCCTTTTCTCTTGATTAAGTTCGTTAAAAGGAATACATATGGGGTTCCAAAATAGAAGAATTTCACTTACTAGTTTCTTATTCAATCACCCCAACTTACTAAGATCTAACTATTCCCCAAAAAATATGAACAATGATATTACTTTTAAAATTAATTAACGTCTCACAAAAATGAGGATAAAGTTTAATTCGTAGCTTAAGGTTAGCAATGGTAGATTCTTTTTACACAAGTAGATAACTCCCTTCTTTTCCACTTAAAGACTCTTGATTTTATCTACAAGATCACAACTTCACTATTATTTTATTTATTTATTTATCTATTTATTCATTTTATTTTATTTTTGATTAAATTTTAAATGGATTGCCAACCTAAAAAAAATAGAATTACACTCGATGTCATGACCTAGAAGGGTTACCATACAAAAATTATAACTCGAAAGAAGAGTTTACAATTAGTTAAAGAGAAAAATACACACGGTACAACATTTCTATCTATCACGACACATAAAACAAAGGTGTCAAAATATTCGATGAACTTTGGGGGAAAAGAAGGTAACAAAATTGGTTAAGCCATGCTACACAATTTTAAGATTGATATAATACCATAAAAATAATTATAATAAGAATGTGGTGATCAAATTATATTCTTCACAATAGTATTTACAAGTTTTACTACATCTGGTTAAGACAACCTTACTTGAAAAATAAAGAAAACCCAAGGCAATAGGCCCTCCAAACTTCTCTACAAGCACTATTCAAAGATCTACAAATTCAAATTCTACAATACATTAAATATTCGTACAAGGACCTTCATATATCAAAGCGATGAAAATTCTAAATAATTCCTTTTTATACTCACAAAATCCATCTATACAATTATTAACTTGATTCAATTCGAGAACTGAGCATGATAAGACTACACTTTAAAACAATATGCTAATATTTAACAATATCATGAAAGGAAACATTCTATTTTAAGAAATGGATCGAAGCTCAAACCACCAAACAACTTCTTAACACGAGATAAATAAAAAAATTTCACCAGCCAACTAAGAAGGAAGCCAAATATTTCAGTTATGAACAATATCTCAACTAACCAAGGTAAGACCGTAAACCTTATAAGTTAGAAAAAAAGGTCAAGAGTATTGGGATTTCAATCATGTAATCTTATAGATTACGTGATTAAAATATGATACTCAATCCACCCATCTCTAAAATATTAGAGAAGTAAAAGCATACTAGTTACGATCATAGACACAAAACAACAATAGTTTAACAATCCTTCAGGAGGGGGTCATTGGCCTAAAAGTTAGAAACAACAAAACAAGTGTAAAAAAGGAATCCCATCACATGCTCAAAGGAGTTGAAATCTGATATTCAACCCACAACTATATTTTCTCATCAAAAAAGAGACTCCACAAGGATAATGATAAGAGAAGAATGATAGCTAACAAAATCCGAAATGGACACAACCAAGCAACCTAGCTATTTGATATATCAAAGTACGGGACAATGAAAAGCCCCTAACTACCCAAGTGCATTTAAGCAAAATATAATTAAAACATCCTTCCAAGTTTCATAGCATTATGGGTTTGTAAACCCTTCTTAAACAATCGAAAGTTTTGGTATAAACAAGAAGTTTACCACCCCCTCCTTGCAATATTTTAAAGTAACTCTTGTTTCCATAATCAAAACAACTCATAAAAATGCATTTATATGTGTCACCAAAATCCATTATTCTAACAAAAATCCCCATCATAATTGACACCTTAATAATAATAAAACAAAAACACCCCAAAAGTCATTTATAATATCAACATATACCAACCAAGTATCCATAACAACGTTAACAATAAAATCAGTGAGATATGTGTGTGTGTGTGTGTGTGTGTGTGTGTGTGTGTGTGTGTGTGTGTGTGTGTGTGTGTGATGTGTGTGTGTGTGTGTGTGTGTGTGTGTGTGTGTATATATATATGTTGGTGTGGCGTTGGGGTTGCCAAACCGGTTGTACATATAAAATATCAGATCTAAGCATACATGCAAATAAAAGCAAATATTCTTCAGAAGAAATATACAAACCAAGAGACATAAATAAACAACATATTTAATGTGGTTCACCCAAAGGTGGGCTACGTCCACCAAGAAACAAGCCAATCTATTATCCAAATCTTTGACAATATATACAATGAAGATTTACAATCTTCCACACCTCTCAGATGTTCAGTACTTTCTTTCCTCAAGCTTTTGCTTCATCACCAAGAATTCTCTCTCACCAACTTTTGCAAGTTCTTTCTAATTCTTGTTAATCATTCTTACTTCTAAACCCTATATTTTATGCTTATATAGTTGTTTATAGACTTAGGAACTTAGCCATGCAATTACAATCAATAGATATACTTTAATGCTAAAAATAGATCTAATTCCCAAGAGTTAATTAAAACATCCTCGCACAGGTAACCGACGCTTGATTAGACCTAACCACTATCGGTTCCTCCCTTGTCTCGACCATTTTAGTTCCCCCTTAACCCTGATGGTTACTTTATTTTATAGCAAGTTTCCATTGCATGCTAAACTCAAGTAATTGAGTGCCACATCTCAAAAATCTCCCACTTGGAGATTAATTACTACACCATACCTATACAACATCATCCTTGGATCCTTCATTAGCTTTGTTTTTTCCTCTTCAAGTCTCAAACTCAAGACCAATAGAGGTGGAGTGTAGATCCAACTTATCCTTTTCTAATGGCTTTGTTACCATATCCGCAAGGTTCTTGCTAGTATAAATCTTTTCCAGATTCAACTGTCCATCCTCCAATACCTGCCGTATGAAGTGATACCTTAACTGAATGTGTTTCATTATTGAATGAAACACTAAGGTCTTTGCCAAATGAATTGCATTTTGACTATCACTAAATAGTTTACAATTACTTTTCTCCTTTCCCAACTCTTCCATGAACCTACTCATCCATATCATCTCCTTCATAGCCTAGCCTCTATAGCTGCAACATACTACTCGCCTTTATAGTAGATAAAGCCACAACCTTTTACAATCTTGAAATCCAACTATCTCGCCATTCCACCTACTGTGAAAATATATCCAATCTGCTTCTTCTACCATCCAGATCTCCAGCCATATCCAGTTCAACATAGCCACATAATGAAATATCCAAACCTCCATAAAGCATAACTACATGCTAGATGTCCCTTTCAAATACCGGAGTATCCATTAGATCGCTTTCCAATTCTCTTTCCTAGATTGGCCATATATCTACTCATCACACCCACTACCTCTGCAGTGACTAGTCTGGTACAAACCATAACATACATGAGACTTCCAACTGCTGAAGCATATGGCACTCATGTCATGTATTTGACCTCCTCATGTGATGATGGACACTGATATTTTCTTAATTTGAAGTGTCTAGCCATAGGTGTGCTAACAAGTTTTACATTTTGCATATTGAACCTTTCTAACACCTTGTAGATATAATCCTCTTGAGACAAATACAATTTCTTGTTTTTCCTGTCTTTGTGTATTTGCATGCCAATGATTCTTTTTGCAGCTCCTAAATCCTTCATAGCAAATTTGTGAGCTAGCTTTCCCTTAAGCTCACCAATGTCTTGCATACTAGATCCTGCAATAAGCATATCATCCACATGTAGTAAAAAATAATATAGCTCCCATTTTCAAGCTTCTTGAAATAAACACAATGGTCAAATTCACATCTCAAGTAACCATGCTCTTGCATAAAACTATCAAACCTCATGTACCATTTCCTTGGATCTTGTTTGAGCCCATATAGACTCTTTTTCAACCTGCGCACTAATTTCTTCTTACCTTTGACTTCATACCCAAGTTGCTTCTACATATAAATATCTTCATCCAAATCACTATGAAGAAAACCATCTTCACATCTAGTTTCTCTAAATGCAAATCTTCTTTTGCAACTACGCTCAATACAGTACAAATAGAATTCATCTTAACAACAGGAGAAAATATTTCACCAAAGTCAATACCTACTTTTTGTGCAAATCCATTTACTACAAGCCTTTTCTTATATCTTTTATGTCTACCCTCTTCTTCCTTGTTGTGCAATGTTCTCTTACATGCCGACAACTTAACCAAATCCCAAGTCTAGTTCTGTTCCAATAAGTCTATCTCCTCATCCATGCCATGCTCCCACTGGATGTGGGTCTTATCCTACATTGCTTCTTAGAAGATCTCTGGTTCACCATTATTAGTCAATAATAAATCAAATAGAGAAGGTGTAAATCTTTCGGAGGTTTAATTACCCTTTGTGACCTTCTCACAAGAGTTTGGGGGCACCGAAGGCTCAATCTGGACCTCTGGACATTTGTATCCAATCACGCTTGCGGTGACCGAAACCGGTCACTTGTAATCGACATCGTTTGGATCTTCGTAATTGATATTGGTTTCTATCGATGTAGTGCCGGTCGAGGGTTGAACATACGTCGATTACTGTGTAACCCTGTCGGTAATTTTTTGAATTCGAGAGTTCATTTTCATTCACAAAGTTATCAACTGGTTCATCCTTGGGTACCAAAATTTGGTCCTGTAAATTCTCTTTTCATTCCATTCAACATCACGACTCTAATAATTTTAGAATTCTCTAAATCCCAAAAAAGAAATTGAAATCACCAGATCCATAACCAATGAAAATGCATCTCTTGGATTTTGATCCAACTTTTTCCTATTTTCCTTATCAACATGCAAAAAAGCTTGTAAACCAAAAAATTTAAGAAAATAAAGATTTACCTCTTTTCCGGTCCAAGCTTCCTCGGTATTCCTCCATCTAGTGAACTTGAAGGTCCATGATTAATAAAATAAACCACTGTATTAACTGCTTCTGCCCAAAATTGCAAGGGCAATCCAGAATGTATTATCATACTTCTAGCACGTTCCATGATTATCCTATTCATTCTTTCTACAACACCATTCTCCTATGGTGTTCTTGGAACCATTCTTTCTCCATGTATCCCATTCACTGAACAATAATCATTGAAAGCCTTGCTACAATATTCACCACCATTGTCAAATCTAAGGCACTTTAACTTGGAATTTGATTCATTCTCAACAAGGGATTTCCATATTTTAAAAGTCTCAAAAGCATTAGATTTACGTTTAATACAATAAACCCACACCTTTCTTTTAGCATCATCAATGAAAGTAACATAATCTTGGGATCCTCCATGAGAAGCTACCCGAGTTGGTCCCCACACATTCAAGTGTACAAGCTCCAATTTTTTTCTCCTTCTTAGTTGCCCCAACTTTGAGAAATATCACTCTCTTTTTCTTTCCAAAAATAAAATGCTCACATAAATCAAGATCTAAATCTTTCAAATTTGATAACTTACCCTTAGCCTATAAGATCTGCATTTCTTTTTGACTCATATGACCCAACCGGTTATGCCACATGCATGCATTTGAATCTGAAGTAGATAATGTAGAAAAGGAATTAGTAATACAGGTAGATAAATATAACGTTCCTACCTTCTTACCTCTTTCCACAACAAAAGAAACCTTGGTGAATTTCCAAGAGTCTCCTATAAAAGTAACCATGCAACTAGATTCACCTAGTTTCCCCTGCAGAAATAATATTCCTCCTCCCGAGGTGGGCATATGCCTCACATCTTTCAATACCCATGTATTTCCATTCTCGCAATTTTAGATGAACTTATTTTTTACCCGCAATACTACCAGTTCATCATCACCTAAATAAACATGCCCAAAATTTCCCTAGACATAATTTCTGAAAGAACCCTTATTAAGGGTTGCATGGAAAGAAGCTCCTGAATCTAAAACCCATGATTCAATTCTATTATCTAAAGAAAGAATAAGAGCATCTTGCATTACCTATGATGTAGCAAGATTTTCTTCTTTACCTTTTTCTAGTTGTTGGTTCTCTTTATCCTTTGACCAACAATCTTTCTTTGCATGTCCTTTCTTTCCACATTTCCAATAAGTAATTCCCTTACTTCTAGATTTAGATCTACTATCCCTTGACTTTGATTTCCCATTACTCTTACTCTTGGATCTCTCCTTCTTCTTACCCCTGCTTTCTACATTCAAAGCATTTCTAGATGATGATTCCTCTATAATCTTCCTATAAATTTCTTCATTCAAGATTATAATAACCACATCATCAAAATTCAAAATATTATTAGATGATGTTGTAGTACTAACAATAATTACCAAGTTATCCCAACTATCGAGGCAAAGAACATAAGAATAAAATCTCTCTTAATTCTTCATCAAATGGTATTGCAACCGATTTTAACTGATTTATAATAGATCGGAAATCATTTAAATGACTAGATGCAGATCCACCTTCATGCATCTTAGAACTAAATAGTTTTTTCATCAAATAAAATTTATTTGAAGCACTAGGTTTTTCATATAAATTAGCAAGATATTTCATTAAGTCTATCATAGAAGCCGCTTCTATAATATTGGAAGCCATGGATGCTTCAAGGCTCAATCTTATAGATCCCAAAGACTTTCTGTCAAGAATCTTCCATTCTTCATTAGTCATCTTCATAGGTCTAGACTTCTCATCCAACAGTAAATATAAATCTCTTTGATACAAATAATCCTCAATCTACATCTTCCATAATTGATAATTTTGGTTGTCAAATTTCTCTACCTTATATTTGTTTTCTCACTATCATTCTTTGTAGCTCCCACTCAATCAAAAAAACCCTCAAATAAATCTCGATGTTTGTGTTGTTGGGGTTAACACACCGGTCAGATATATAATATATCAGATCTAAGCATACATGCAAATAAAATATGATATTCTACCATAAGAAATATATAACCAAGAGACACAAATCAACACATTTAACTTGGTTCACCCAAAGTGTGGGATACGTCCACCAAGAAACAAGCCAATCTATTATCCAAATCTTTGACAAGATATACAATGAAGATTTACAATCTTCCACACTGTTGGTGTGTGGGATCCTATGTGTCCTCCACTCACATATGGAGGATCATCTCACATGAGTTAGGTTTAGGGTTAGGTTTAGGGTTGGGTTTAGGGTTTTCTTGTGTGTCATGCACTAGGGTTACTTAACACCCTATATGTACCCTTTCATTTTTGATTTATGAGTATGCCAAGACACTCCGTTGTCTTTCTCTATATGTGCAAGATTTGTTCTGTTATGCAAGTTCTTCCATTGTTTGATCGATTCCTCCTTATGATTACGCTGGAGCTATTACGTTTCCTTTGGAGTGCAACTTCATCGTGGTGCACCATTTTTTGATACAATTCTCACAAACTCTTTCATGGTATCAGAGTTGAGATCGAGTAAACGTGCATTCATCATTTGAGTTGTGATTACTCTTGGTTTCATTATTTTTACTCCTCATGCAATTTTTTTGATCATTAGATTCTGGAATTTTTTTGCTAATGTATTTAACAAGCTGTTCTTGGAAAGTTTTTGGTTTTTTTGTGTTCTTCGTGCATGTGCAGATCTCCTTGAGTTTTCAAGGGTTTTACAGCTACATTTAGTTAGATATGGATAAATATGGAAGATCAACTAAAAATAAAGGTTCTCTATTTTGGTTTTTTAATTTATTAAACTGGAAGTCAAATTTTGTTTAGATCTCGGTTTTTCTGGTTTCTCTGTGTTTTTGTAGAATATAACTTTAAAAATCTTTGGTATTTTTGTTGAAGTTTGGTGTTTTTCTCCTTTTCTCTCCATTGAGCTCCTAACTGAGCTACATCCATAGATCTCAACTCACCACCGAGCTCCTTCTACACCCTCCCTGCGAGCTACAACTCCAAACACAAGATTTTCAAACTCTTTCATGGTATCAGTTTTTTAGCTCATTCGAGTCGTGTGGGTTCGTGTTTTAGGTGCCCTTTTTTCTTGTAATGAGTCAATTTCTCTCTGGCTGAGTCAGTTTCAAACCTTCAAGCTCGTGTTCAAACCTACAACCTCATGTTAAAACCATTTACCTCTATTTTTTTACTTGTTCGGCTTTAACCGAGCCATTCTTGCGTGTTCTACGGTATGTGATTTTTTTACCTCGGCCAAGTTTTTTTGTTTCCTGTGAGTCGTGGCCAAACCAGACTGTGTGCTCTGTGTCTCCCCGCAAGCTACTTCCTTTCCATGGCAGTGATACCTACTCGCCCATGTTTACTCTCTACTCCGGCCTATCTACCAACACTTCCCACTCCCGCACCTGGTGACCTGGCCTCGCCCACCTTGGGCTTCAACCCCACCCACCCGCATTGCCTGCACCGAGATCCTTCCAACTGGGAACCTCCCACCTTTCCAAAGATCGAGATCCACCCAACTCGGATCCTCCAATGGTTTCCAACATGCTTTTTGGTAAGTTTGGTAAGTTTTTAAAAATATCTTTTGGTGGGATTTTTTAAAGTGGACCGTTAATATTACTTAAGGCAAGTTTTTAAAAAAATTTAGGTGGGAATTTTCTTGTAAAAAGGGGGAAAGTATTTTTAAATATTTAATTAGGATTTAATTTTACACTAGATCTTAATTAGAATTTTTGGTAATTAATTAGATTTAATTGTAATTAATTGTAATCTATTTGTATTAATTACGATCTCTTCTTTTGAGTAGTAAAGTATTAAAATTGTCTTTTAAAATCAATGTTAAAATTGTCGTTCTTTTAAAACTCCTATAGCTTTAAAATTAGCTAAATTAGGCATTCTAAAATGATAATTTTTAGGCGTTATTGTCGAATTCTTTTACTAATCACGCATTCAAGTGTGCAAAGTGACACCTTGAGCACCTATTTGTCTTCCGTGTGCTTTTCCGACATTCAAGATAATCGGGACTCATCTTGAGTTCATTTAATTCTTGTATTTACCCTTATTATTGCTTGCGAATAGTGAGTACATCCACCATAGTTTTCAATAAGGGCATATCCATTGTGACGTGAGACACTCTTTCTCACAATAAGGATTTGATTTTGCCTCCTTCCTAGTTTTTTACAAGTTGTGCTTGTATACGGTGTCACTTTGCTGCGCTCCACGAAACACAATTGTGGTCTCCTCTCTTGCACATTATTACACTAATTACAAGGTGAGTTACCAACTATTTCAAGACGCATGCTCGAACCGATTGTATTCAATGCACTAAACTATAAAGTGCCAAAAGTAGGGGGTTATTATATTGTCTTGGGTGGTTGTGATTCTTGTGTTTCTTTTTTGCATTCCTTCTCTCTCTCTCTTCACTATGGATGCACTTTCAATTCCTTTGCTTACACCATTTAACTTCTTCAAATGGAGATCAAAAATGATTATGAAACTAAGGGGTAAAGGGTTATTCCACATCACCATGGGAATTAAGACTGAACCAGATGACAACCTTGAAAAATCTAAGTGGTTAAACCATAGTGATGAATCTTTAGGTCTTCTTTGCATGTCTGTTTCTCCTGACTTGCTCTTCCACATTGATTAATTCGAAACACCTAATTATATGTGGAAAACATTAGATGGAATGTTTGGACAACAAGATGACATGAGAGTGCATGAGTTGGAAAATGAACTACTAGGGTTAAATCCTAGTGATTTTGAAAACCTACAAGAATTCTTCTCTAAGTTTGTCCACACTAGATTATTGTTAAAGGAATGTCAAGTAGAGAGGAAAGATTCTCAACTGATATTGTCAATTCTCTCTAAGTTAGGTCCTAAATATTCTGTCTTTGTGTCAACCTTTTACGCTACAAAAGATGCCTTAGGCAAGGATTAAAATATGCCCTCCGTTGACTGTTTTTCATCCCAACTCATTTGAGAACAAGACAAACTCATTCAAATGGGGTCTCTCAAGTCCAAGTCACATGTCCTTGTAGCAAGTACTAGTAAGAAAAAGAATACTGAAAAGAATAAATAAAAAAGGATCAACCTCGAAGGAAACAAAGACCAAAACTAAATTTAACACGAACGCTTTGACTTTTGAGCCTAGAGCACAGAAAGACAAGTTTTTGTGTTCCTATTGCAAGAAGCCTGGTCATAAAGAGCATATGTGTATGAGAAAAAAATTGATCACCTTACTCATTTATTTGAGAAAAATCAAATAGGTGTTCCTGAGTCTATAAAAAAATGCTCCAAAGGCCGAGTCTTCTACTGCAAAAGGGTCTAAATATGATAAGAAGAAAGGAAAGGACCTTGTAGCCAAAGTTTCTCCTTCATCGACATGGATTATAGATTCCATAGTGCCTCACACCACATGGATTATTCACATGTTAAGTTATCCAACATCGATCCTTATGGTATGTCCCAAATCACGATGGGTAATGACACGACAGTGTCAGTTTCTGGTAGTGGATCGGTAGAGATGGATGGGGAAAAATTAAACCAAGTGTTGAGTGTTCCTGAACTCTCTACAAATATCCTATCGGTTTACCAAATTACTCACCATGGTAAAGGAATGCGAGTGGAATTTTGTCCTAGCTCGGTGATTATTGATGAGCTTAACAATGACACTACAATGGTGAGGGAAAGGTGGGTCACCATTCATAGTTTTATACCTTTTCCCACTTTACTTCTGATTATACACCCACTTCCTTACTCACTCATGAAAATGAGGTTAGTAAGCTATGACATGAGTGTTTTCGGACATCTTAATTATCTCTACCTTGAACAATTGAGCCAAAATGAAATGGTCAACAGGTTACTTTGCGTCAAGTTTTCTAAGGGTCTTTGTGAGGGTTGTACCTTGGAAAGCATATCTTGAAAAGAAATTTGACAATGGAAAATCCCAAGAGCTACTCATCCCTTGGATCTTGTTCACAGCGATATTTTTGGTCTATTTCCATATCCTTCTTTTAATAGAGCTCTTTATGTTCTCACCTTCATTGATGATTCTTCACGATATACTTGGATATATTTTCTTAAGCTTAAGTCTGAAGTATTTGAAAAATTTCAGGACTTTAAGGCTCTTGTTGAGAAATAGGCAGAACGGTCTATTAAGGTTCTTCAAACCGACAATGGAGGTGAATATGTAAACAATAGGTTCATGGATTTCTATACTTTTGAAGGGATCTCCTTACAACATACAATTGTTTATAGCCCTTCGCAGAATGGAGTCATAGAAAGAAAGAACCATACTCTTAAGGAGATGGCCACTTGTATGATTCACTCGAAGTCTCTTCCTCTCGTAGTATTGGGCTAAAGTAGTGAATTGTGCTAATTACATTCAGAACCATGTTCCACACAAGGTAGTAAGAGGGATGACACCCTTTGAATCCTGGTTTGGATGCAAGCCTGATGTTGAGCACTTTCGAGTCTTTGGATCCAAGGCTATGGCTTGGATTCCCAAGAATAAACACAAGGCATTATAACCACAATCCAAACCTTGTATCTTTGTAGGGTATCCTAATGGTGTGAAGGGATATCAATTGTTGAATCCTACTTCTCATGAGCTTTATATTGAGAGAAGTGTTAAGTTTGATGAGTCTTCTTGAATTCTACTTATCTACCTATTGAGGTTCTCTTCGACTTGCTGATTTAGATTCGACTCATCGATGATGATGTTGTTGAGTGTGCTCCTCTTCCTGATCCTCCCAACCATCAGACCTTTGAGTCTTCTAATTTTGATATTAGTGATGATGAGGAATATGTCCCTTCTCACTCGAGTGATGAATCTTCCAAATCAGAGCTTGATCCTCCTAGTCCTCTTTAGGCTAGGAAAAATTTACAAAGTGCTGGAGATTTAGTTAGAGATACTTTGGATATGAGACATACTTGATCAAATTTCATTGGAACCCAATCTTTCTTCGTCTCTACTTCGATCATAGTATTTTCGCTAGGTTTTGGTATTCTTGAGTGGGATTCTACCATGGATGAGGAGTATTCCTCTCTCATGAAGAACGATACTTGGGATCTCACCCCTCTTCTGAAAGGAAGAAAAATCATTCGGTGTAAGTGGGTGTTTTGAACAAAAATGGAGTATATGGAGATGTTAAAAATTTTAAAGCGTGATTAGTATCTAAGAGTTTCTCCCAGATAGTTGGGGTTGATTATACTGAAACCTTTTCTCCGGTTGCAAAGAAGACTTCTTTTTGGTGAACCTTGCCATTGTCATAACAAACAGATAGAAATTCCATCAAATGGATGTTAAGAGTGCCTTCCTTCATGGTGACATAGAGGAAGATATCTACATGGAACAACCTATGGGTTATGTACATGATCTTTCCCTTGTTTGTAAGTTAAAGAAGTCTCTTTATGGCCTTAAACAAGCCCCTCGGGCTTGGTATGCCAAGATGGACTCCTTTTACTTACATCAGGGTTTACTAGGTGTCACTCTGATCCAAATGTTTATATTATATGGCAAGATGACTCCATACTCATTCTTGTTCTCTATGTTGATGACTTGTTGATCACATGAAACTCTTCCTCTATCATTGATTCTATGAAGATCGCCTTGGCCAATAGGTTTTCCATGACTGACTTAGGTCTACTTCATTACTTTCTTGGGATCCAGATTTCACAATCTGACTTAGAATTTTGATTTTGCAACCTAAGTATGCTCTTGAATTGCTTGCTCGTTTTTAGATGTCGATTGCAAGTCTTCTCCTACTCCTTTTCTTTCGGGGTTAAGTTGGTTTCTGATTTCTCTACTCCCTTGGTTGATGGTACCCTTTATCGACAGTTGGTGGGGAGCTTGATTTACTTGACTCAAACTTGACCAAATTTATCTTATGCTGTTGGGATCGTGTCAGATTCATGTAGGAGCCACATGAGTTGCATTGGAAAGTAGCTAAGTGGATCCTTCATTATATTCATGGTACCTATACTGATGGCATTCACTATTATGGAGGGGTGGATATTGACTTGATTGGGTTCATGATTCTGATTGGGATGGTGACTTAGATCATCAAAAATCTACCTCTGGCTATAGTTTCTCTCTTGGTTTGGGTCTTGTTAGTTGGTCTAGCAAGAAGCAGAATGCAATTGCAATATCTTCTATAGAGGTAGAATATAGAGGAGCAGGTTAACACTGCCACAGAGGTAGAATATAGAGGAGCTTAACACCGCCACAGAGGATGTTTGGCTACAGGGTATTTTGACAGAGTTTGGAATCTACTTTCGGTGGCCTACAATTATCTATTGTGATAACACGAGCACTATCTCAATTCATAGAAATCCAGTTCAACATCAGTGGACAAAGCACATTGAGATCCATATGCACTTCATACGAGAGGTTATTCATGATGGTATCATCAACATTCAGTACATTTAGATAGCTGATCAAATTACAGATATATTCACCAAGCCCTTCACTGAGGTGAAGTTTCTTCACTTGCGGTCTCTTCTTGGGGTGAGGTCTTATGTAGCTGCTCATCTTCTTTGGGCTATATAGTAATTCTCTTCTTCTTATTATTCTTCTAGGAAGATGTTGTTTATACATGGGCACCTTATTAGGCCTTTAGTTTCCGGGCCCCATTGACACATCTTTCTTAGTTGTTTAGGAGTGTCTTCTTGTTCTGTCTGACTCATCATAGCCACTACCCCAACTTTGATGAAGGGGGTGTTGGTGTGTGGGATCCTATGTGTCCTCCACTCACATATGAAGGGTCATTTTACATGGGTTAGGTTTAGGGTTTTCTTGTGTGTCATGCACTAGGGTTACTCAACACCCTATATGTACCCTTTCATTTCTAATTTATGAGTATGCCAAGACACTCCGCTATCTTTCTCTATATGTGCAAGATTTGTTCTGTTATGCAAGTTCTTCCATTGTTTGATCAATTCCTCCTTGTGATTACGCTAGAGCTATTACGTTTCCTTTGGAGTGCAACTTCATCGTGGTGCACCATTTTTGATATGATTCTCGTAAACTCTTTCACACACCTCTCGGATGTTCGGGACTTTCTTTCCTCAAGATTTTGCTTCATCACCAAGAATTCTCTCTCTCACCAAATTTTGCAAGTTCTTTCTAATTTTTGTTAATCATTCTTACTTCTAAACCTTAGCTTTTATGTTTATATAGTAATTTATAGACTTGGGGCACTTAGCCATGTAATTATAATCAATAGATATACTTTAATGCTAAAAATAGATCTAATTCTTGAGAGTTAATTAAAACATCCTTGCACAGGTAACCGATGTCAAGTTAGACCTAAGCTCGCACGGTTCCTCCTTGCCTAACCGATGCCGGTTCCCCTTAACTACCGCTAGCTTGATTATTGTATTTTCCAGCAAGTTTCCATTGCATGCTAAACTAAAGTAGTTGAGCTCCACATCCCAACAATATATATATATATATATATATATATATATATATATATATAAAATCCCTTAAACAACCCTTCAAAAATACTCTAGGGATGAGAATGAAAAAGAGAATTGTTTCTCATATCGGTGACATCCCCAACATAAACGAGGGTCCAACATCTATACAAAAATTCCCCAAGGGATTCATAACAAAATAACCACCATGTAGCATGCATCATAAAGTAAGGTCGATGAGATAAGAATGTACATTTTACATTAAGCAAGCCAAAGAACATAAAAGCGTAAAAGACTATCGTGGATATTTTAACACCATGACTAATATAATGTTGGATTGAGCACCCGGGAAAAAGATTCTAGCTTATCAGCTATATGAATGATATGTTTCCTTTCTAGATCAAGTATAGTGGTGCAAGCCACATAAATCCTATACATGCATTAACCAAAGATGCATATATTCGGACTAGTTTACACACTTACCTAATAACACAGGAGAGCTTTCTTTTGATTAACAACCATATAGTACAAAATCTTAAATCCATGAGTCCTTCATAGGTGTATACATATATCAAATGAAACCCATAAAAATAGTAGAGAGTTTTATTTAATGCAGAAGAAAACAAAATTAATAGCAAATAAGTAATACATAACATACAATTTAAACTCAGAGAGGTCACTTAAGTAAGACCACGTACAAGGCTTGGGTATTAAGTTCACACTCTCAGCATATGATATTAACCTGATACCCAATTGGGTATTTTAACCCAAACAAGGGGGAAAAGCCGGGGGTTACTACCCCTCTTTCAAAAGGCACCAAATCACATACCATTAAATGGTATAACGAAGGCACTAATATACCCATCACCCGAATGAAACTCGTTCCCATACCATAGAATCTTTAAGCTACCAGTTTTACCCAAATCCTCCCAAAATCACAGATTATAATGCTCTCAAAATAATCCACACATCCACACAAATACAATCATGCAGCACCCATACTTTGCATATGCATAGATAAAAGAGGGATTAAGTAAAAAATTACTACACATCAATTCTTAGTGAAACAATAAAAAGAATTTAACAAAACATTATCTCATTGCAGTCTATTTACATTTCTAGCTCATTGCATCCAAGATTTACTAGTACTCTATGAAGTTATGCATTCATATCCCCAAAACCCATTACCGGCTCGCCAGGGGAGATGAATACAAGAATGCGGACCATATAAAACTATTCACTATAAGGACATGTAAAGAGAAAAAGGTGAAATCTCCATTTTTTTGCAAGCAAGGTCATTCAAAACCAGAGAATTAGGGAAACAATAGAGGTACAACCAGTATGATCAAGGTGAAAAAACAAAAAAACAAAAAACCAAAAAATTGAATACAAGACGCCATATTAGGAAAGAGAGACATTCATTTCATGAAATTGTTAAAGATAACAAGCATTGCAATGATTAGACTTATCGTGCTTGATTCAAGCTTCCACGAATCGCATATCTTCCTAGCAGGCCACAACAACAATAACCCTGAGTCTAATTTCTTTTCCCACAAGATTTTTGGGCACCCAAAACACCACTACATGATTTCCCCCTTGAAGGTACAAATAGAAGAATAAGGTAATAGGCATGGAGGATGGCTCAGCCCATGTTAAATGCCTTTGAAAGGAAGATTAATGCATTTCACCGAAAAATAAGTCTACAATTTTCTCCCAAAGTAACTCACACGATCAGGGTCTAAGTTTGGTGTATTCAACCACCAAAATGCAAGAACATGTCAAAATAAATAGAGATGACAAGTATGCGGTTAGCTTCCAAGGTGTCAAGACCCATCACACTAGTGCCAAACACGTTTCCAACAAAACAAAAAAGGAAAGAGGAAAGAGGCCATCAAATACATTCACCCTTTTGCAAGATCAAACCACAATTTTTTTGGTAGAAAGAAAACAATCGGGGCCCAACAAGTATTTACTTTTGGTTGGTGAAGCCATGTGCTAGGGTCAGGTCGCTACCAGGGAGGATGAGGAAGTTGGCAAGAATTCAATAAGTTCCACATTAATTCATAGTCCTTCACATTAATATAAATCAGTCCCCTCTAATTTGGTGCCTCTAAAAACATCTCCTCCTTATGCAACAACTTACCCAAGACTTTAAGTAATAATCTAGTTAAAATTTAGCTAAACAATTAGGTACCTTTTAATAAAAATATGTCTGAAATAACTTTTGCAAAAGGTTTTGATATTCCAATAGAACTTTTAACAAAATTTCATTACACATTCCACTGATCAAAAGTATGATTAGCTCACCAAAAGAAAGTTAGAAAAGAACCTTGGCGCAAAAATAAACACTTACGACAAAACAAGAAGGCAAGGCAGAGAGGAAGGATGCTGAGGTGGTAACCTCCTTTTTTTTTCAACAAGGTCAAAGCCAACTAATGATCAATGAGAGCACACAAAAATGTTCAATGCTTAGCAATAGGGTCAACGAAGCAAGAAATGGAGTAAACGTTGAACGGGGAATTAAATTATCCTCCCCTTAAGAAAGCATCATCTTCGATGTGACATAACACTGAAGGAAGGAAGGACGGTAGCGATAAAGAACAAATAAAGACAAAAGTATACCCTATGGTTAAAATTTCAGTCGTTAAAGCATGGCCACGGGGTAGCCTTAGAAACATTTTGGCAGAAAGTTTAACTTTCAAAGTTCTGTGAAGATTGGCAGTTCCCTCTTATTCATTATTTAATTAGTCTCTTTCTATTTACATTATTCCTAATTCAAGTTCTTTAAAATTTCATTGTTGTAGAGTTTTAGTTTATTCATTCTTGTGGGTGATCAAACTGAAATTATATCACAACACCCTACCGGGGTCATACACAACACTAATGATTCACAAGAATAATTTTACATACTTTCATGACGGTACCACACCATAAGAGTTTAACCAAATTATGGAAGAGAACAAGCACAATCCACATAACATAGTACTTGTCACACATCTATGACTGACAAATAATACTTGAACAAAAGTGTACTACAAAAACCCACAATTTCCAAAATTTCACGGAGATGAAGATTTTACATAACTCTAAACACTAGTTGCAGATACAAAGATTCAACAAGGGCATCAACGCCATATCCACAACATCACAAAACATATCCAACTAACATGAGTAATACATACATCATAACACCACAATCAAAACATCATAAAAATCTGCATACCTCCCAAAGAATCAACCACACACACACAAATCTTTTATGCCTCCCTAAAGAAGTAATAAATAATTAATTTTTCCTTTTTCTCCCCAAAGAGGTCGGTTTCCCTATGTCCCTAGGCACATAGAGTCCAGACACCCCTAACACAAGTGACATAATAACTCATGGTTCAACAACCCACTAGTTATTTGTAACTCCTTAGGCGCACCCCCATACAACGAAGTGGGTCCATAGGTCCAACCATTCCATGGTGCATCCCATGACCCTATTCCACACATCACGACAATAGAACCAACATAGCAATTCGATTCAAATGCCAAGTGGAAAAGTACAAGCCTTGGGCAAGGCTATATTTTTTTAAATTTAAAGAAGATCCAAATCCAAGCAAAACAAATGGCCAAATAGCTATAGTTAGTGCAAAATTCCACATGTTAGTACCAAAAACAAAGGAATTGCCCAAAATATAAAACATACCAATCAAGAAAAATGCATGGCCCTTGCAAAAATAAAGTAATAAGTTCAATTTATAAATAAAATACATATATAAGAATAATGCATTACGATGACTATGTGGCCTTATCTGGCCACCAAGGGGGTACTCAATGAGTTGTTGACATTCAGAACATCAAGCCTCAGCTCGTAAAATAACATATCAATAATAAAACTATCATAATATCTATCTGAATCATCTCGCCACCTCTTCGATAAGGCTAAACACAGTCATAGCTACACTTAGGTTGCATCCATATATTAACCACATATGGAGAGAGGGAAGAAGCACAAGTCGTTAGCTATGGAACCAAAGGTCATCTTGAGTTACTGGCCCATGGTACACAATTCCTCACTTCAAACATACACTTTTACCGATTTCCCTTAGGATCGATTAGTGTAAGGTTCATGCCATAACATGTATGCACATTAATAACATAATGGAGGTTCAAACACATTAAACATAGCGCCTTCGCATGGTACATATACAGGGTATATCACATACATAACATTCACAGTTTACAACACACCACATTACCATATGTTGCACCCAAAGTGCACAGTCACTTTATGATGGGGATCATATACTCACCATATGTCCCTAAATCACGACATATACCATTACATATTGTTAGGTTAATTATGCATTATATTAAGATATTTATTTGGTTATGTATTTAATAATCACATTATTTTAAAATTTATTATTTGTTACATTATTAATTCAACTATTCTTGTTTGTATTTAATTGGTCATTGCTTCCTGTATGATATTTTGGAAGCTTATGTAATCAAGGATATTATTGCACTGTACTGCATAACTTATTTTCTTGTGTGTATTCGGTTGTACAATACTTATTATTATTATAGCTCATACAAATGTAATTTGGTTGATTTGATATTAATAAATTTTATCATGATTCCGCCCCTATTGCTCATATTACATTTGGCACTAGAGAGAGAATATGGACCCGTCAAGCAAAAGAAGGTGTGGAAAGAGAGAGCAGAAGAGATGAGGAGATTGGAGAAGCATTTGCAACAATTGAGAGCTTGTGTAGCCTCTTGCAACTTCCCAACCCCATCCCTGCATCCCTCAACCTCTTTTCGTTCCATGTGTTTGGAATGATTTTTTTGCATCGGTGCTCCTGCGCTTGGGAAAAATTTTCTGCAAAAATTTTATTTAAAAAAATATTTTCCCGAAAAGGGGTTTTACCTCTAATATTAGAGGAGATTTTAGCTCTTTGCTACATTTGGTAGCTCTGTGAGACCGAGATCACACCACTTTGAGTTGCATATATTGAAGACCGGGCTATTTGTAGAAGTTTCCATCAAGTTAGTTCTTGAAGCGAGCTCTTGATTGAAGGAGAAGCTAAGGTTGCGGTCAAGGTTATAAAGGTAGTGCCACCTCTATTTGACCGACCATAATTAGAGGAGCCCATAATTGGTCACTCCCTCTCTCCATTCATTCTAATTTGAGCTCATGTCATTTAAAGCCAAGTTTTACTTATATATTAGAAACCTACATTAGGATTGGGCGAGCCTCCTGCATTGGTGATTCCATTGATAGAGCAGAGTCACTTTGTATTGATCGGGCAACTATCAACATAGTCCACAAGCTCACTATTTAACATCCAAGCCATCCCTCCTACATGATTACGACTTACTGCAACCACATTATAAAATGATGGATACTAATATTCCATTGTCTCTGATAGCTGGAGTTTGCGACCCACACACAACGCAAAAATATGAATAAAAAAACACCATCGACACGAAAACAAAGAAAAACACGGTGATAGAGATCAAGTAGAAAAAAGTGTTCAAGCATAGTAAAAGCAGAAAATATTATCCAATAAGCATTCGTGCTAAATACATGAAAAAGGAGGATAACTTCAGATCCATTTTTCAAGAGGAAAACCCTAATTACCCTCCTCTAAACACATAGGCCATGTGGATCCTCCTGCAGTTGCCACCTCATCAATCTACCACATCATTTTTTTAAAGAGGTGAGTCATTTTCATCTTCTTTAAATATATATGCTTCAATTTTAGCATAAGCGCTCATAGAGACAAGGTGGTTAGAGGAAAAAACTTGGGGAAGAGAGGTTTGGGGTTCAACCCCCACCCCCAACACAAAAATCTTGAATTTTGAAATTTAGTGGAAAACACAGTGTAGCCGCTAACTATGGAGGGTAATTTAGCGAAAAAAACCTCCTCCAAATAGTTTAGTCATAACTAAATAGGTCACTAAAATTTTAGTGAAAAAAACCCTAATATAGGGCAATTTTTTTTCTCTAATAGGCCTATTTTTTAATTCCAAGAAACATTTGCTAAAGGGGGCAAACAAAAAATTTGTATTTTTAGTTATTTTTTTTGCAATTTTTGGCATAGAGGGTCATTTGGGCTTTAGAGGCCACCAGGGCCCGTAAAACAAAAAATTTGTTTTTTCTACCATTCAATTTTTCCAAATTTTTGAATGTAATTTGTATACTTCAATATATTGTACTAATTTGTAGGTTGCCATAGTCAACCACAAAATTTGTAACTACTCAAAAAATGGAAGAATATTGTACTCAAAAATAATAAAATTTGGTTCAAAAACACTCACACGATCCTAGATCTCATTCATAGTGTTCGGTATATATAGTGCCTCGGGAAGTGCTTTTGGGAAAAATCATCATGACTAATACTTGCACTTAACACCTAATATAGCTACAACAACGTCATATGGTCATTAAACCTTTAAATCAATGGGGAGTAATAAGGTCATAATGCACACACTATGAGCCATCCCATCCATCTGTGAATGATTGCACGACATAAATCTAGAATGAGAAATTATCCGAGTATATAACAAAGTTACACACGCATATGAGGATATTTCTTTGATCCGGTGTCAATTACATAGAGCCCTTTCAAGTATTATCTTGGTACCACGTATCAAATTATTTCATGTATGTTAATGCTTCTTTCATGTACCACTGGGTATATAGAAAGGGCGAGCTTCTTACACATACCATTGGGTATATCAAAATGGCGCGTAGATAGAAATGTTCGGTATATTAGATTTGTTGGTATATAGATTGGGAAACCTTATACCGGAGTGATAAGATCCTAGCCATGTCGTTGATTTTACGTAAAATGGGCTTTGATGCCCCCAAATTTTTCTTCTTGATTCACAACTACTTAGAGGAAACAACAATGCTGCATGGAAGAAAAAATCAAGACACAACTTGAGTTTGAAGAGATCGGCCCTGTTGTGACTAGTACTCGACCGATCAATCGACTACATACAACACAACATCGCAGTTTGATAAAGCAGATCGAAGGAAAACTCATAATCTTGTTTGGAGTGTCGATGATGTGTAACCCCACATTCAAGATGCCAAAACAGCCAAAGAAGCGTGGGATAAATTGAGCATAGTATATGAGGCCAAAAACAAGAATGCCATACTAAATTTGTAGAGTTAGTTACACACTTTGAAGTTCAATTAGAATGAGAAAATTGAAGCTTTCTTGAGAAGAGTTGTAGAGTTGGGGGCTTCACTTTTAGCCATGGGAGAAGCAATCACAGATGAAGCTCTCATTCCCATTGTTCTGAGAGCTCTCCCTTATTCTATCCAATTTTTTGTAACGACAATAAACCTACTGCAACAATAGGAAGCCATGCATAATAAGGATGATGAAGAGGAGTAGGCACTTTCTTCTCATCAAAAATGGAAAGGAAAAGGTAAAGGAAAACCTAATTCCTATCAAAATTCCCAACATCAGAATCAGTATCAACATCAAGGGGACAAACAATAGAAGAAGCAATGTCCAATTTGTAAAAGAGGACATGAATTGAAATATTGTTGGTATAACACTTATAAGAAAGGTTCATCAAGAAACTCTAGACCTCAACACCAACAATCTCACAAGGGACATACAAACTACAATCAAGGGAAAAAGGGGAACTGGAAAAGAAGACCCCATCAGCAAGGAAATATTGAGCAAGAAGAACATTCTCAGATAAAGAAGATTTCTTGTACACTGCTCGATTAAGTGAACCATCCACATCATCTAGTGATTTCTTATATGTTGATTCGGGGCCACTCAACACATGACCGACCACAGAGACTGGTTTACTTCAATGAGGGACATGCCTTCAAAAAACCATGTTTTGTTGGGTGATGATTCTTCATATATAGTTCAGGGGATTGGGAAAATTTCTCTACCCCTTGGTTCACGTAATTGTAGACTATCAGATGTCTTATATGTCCCTGGGTTGACTAAAAATCTTCTTTCAGTTAGTCAAATCCTAGATCACAACTTAAAAATTGACTTTGATAGTCATTCGACAAGAAAACGTGTTTGATTCGAGACAAATCACAAGGCTCAAAAATAGTTGCAAAATCCTCTAATGTGGGACACATGTTCCAACTTGATTTTGTCCACAGAGATGATCAAACACTTATGGCTAAGAAATATACCTCAACACAATTGTGGCATCGAAGACTTGGTCATGTTAGTTTCAAGTATCTCGAGACACTTCACCGACGTAATATGGTATATGGGTTACCATCTCTTCAGAAGGATACAAACAAGTGTCCTCACTTCCTAGCAGGAAAAAAACACAAAGCTTCATTCTAGAAGAGTACTTTTTGAGCTCATGGAAAGCTTGACCTAGTTCATACCGATCTTTGTGGTCCGATGCAACCAAGTCATTTTGGGTTCCAATACTTCATGCTTTGTGTTGATGACTATTCAAGAAAAATGTGGATTTTTTGTCTTCGCAAGAAAAGTGAAGCTTTTGAAACCTTCAAGAATTTCAAAGTAGCTGTTGAGAATGAAACTGGTCATCACATCAGAAATCTCTACTTAGATTGAGGGGGAATTCACCAGTGATGAGTTCAAAGACTACCTATAAGCTCACGAGATTCGTCGAAAAATTCCTCCACACACACCGCAAAAATGGTGTTGTTGAGAGAAGAAACCATACTATCATGGAAATGGTGTGATGCATGATTGATGACTCTAGAATTATAAAGACATTTTGGGTAGAAGTAGCAAAGACAACAGTGTATTTTTTGAATAGAGTGCCCATAGTTGCTCTTGATGGAGTAATACCACATGAAGCATGGTCAAAGTGGAAACCATTTATTACACACCTTAGAGTATTTGGGTGTAAATCAAGTATGCACATACCCAAGAATAATAGAAAGAAATTGGATATGAAGTCATAGAAACTCTTCTTCATTGGGTATATTGAAGAAACTCTTGGGTAAAAAGTGATGGATCCAAAGACCAGAAAAATCTACGCTAGCAGAGATGTTGAGTTTTTGAGAAGAAGGAAGCAGAGTCTCCTCCTCTAGAATCACCTAATGTAGATTCTTCACTAGTTGTAAAAACTAAAGTTAATGTTCCTGCAGATGATGAAAGTGATGATGGGGATGATGGTGATGATTTGATAGAACCACGACCCACGGGAATAGTTCAACATATGCCCAATTGGTGTACTAGTATGTTACGAGATGTAATAATGGATGCTCCACTGAATACATCCATCCCTGGACCACAGACTCAAAGTAAAGTAAGAGAAGAAGTTAACTTTTCTTTGATGAGTAGAGTTATTGAGTCTGATGAGCCCTCTACAGATCTAAGAAGCCATATAGTCAAAAGATTGGAATGATGCCATGGACCATGAATATCAATCAAGTGATGAAAAAAACACTTGGCAGCTTGTCAATCTTCCACTAGGGAAGAAACCCATTGGATGCAGATGGATATTCAAAACAAAATACAAATTAGATGGGTCAGTGGACAAGTATAAAGCAAGACTTGTAGCAAAGGGGTATGCATAAAAATAAGGCATTGAATACTAGGAGAAATTTTCTCCCACAACTAAGATCAAAACGATCGGGATGATCTTTTCTCTCTACCGCACATAGTTTGGTTGTAAAGTCCATTAGATGGACGTAAAAAGTGCCTTCCTGAATGGATATTTACAAGAAGAAGTATGCATGAATCAACTTGAGGGATATGTAGTACCTGGTCAAGAAGAAAAGGTATACAAACTCAAGAAATCTCTGTATGGCCTCAAACAAGCACTGGGCATGGTACATCAAAATTGATGAGCATCTCGCATACAACATGTGTTTTTTAGAAATCCATATGATCCAAATCGGTACCTCAAAAAGCAAGGGGGAGATTGTGATTTTTGTTCTCTATGTTGATGATCTAGTCATCATTGGTAGTTCAATGAGGATGATCGATGCAACGAAGAAATATCTAAATCAATCGTTCAACATGACATATCTCAGGCTAATGCACTATTGTCTTGGATTTAAAGTATGGAAAAATGAGAATCACATCTTTATTTCTTAGATGAAATATACCAAAATGACACTCGAGAAATTTAGGATGATGGATTGCACACCAATTGCTACACCTATGGAGAATTGATTGTAGTTATCTTGTTCAGATCCATCTCTCGAGGTAAATTCTACTCTCTATCAACAGTTGATTGGGAGTCTCATTTACCTAACCTACACTAGACCGAATATCATATTTGTAGTGAGCTATCTATCCATGTTCATGCAGGAATGCAAAGTTTTTCATTGGAAAGCGACAAGGTGCATCTTGAGATATCTCAAAGGATCAATGGATCTCGGTCTAGAATATAAGAAGAACGAAAACTTCTTCTTGTTAGGATATTGATTTAGATCATGCAGTAATATTAATGACAAAAATTCACTTTAGGGTTTGTGTTATTTATGGGATCTAGACCAATATCATGGGGAAACAAGAAACAAAACTTTGTTTCTCGTTATTCCATGAGAATCCAAGTATCATTATGCAAGAGAAGCTTTATGTGAAGCGATTTGGCTACATCACATACTCGAAGGACATGTAATACCACATGACAAACTGACCACCATGTATGTTGACAATAAAGGTGTTCTCAAAATTTTTTGTAATCCATTTTTTCATTAAAGAATAAAACACATTGAGGTTCATGTACATTTCATACGCGAGCATGTCTTGAAGCAAAATATACAACTTCAAGTTTTGTCAAAGTTGAACAACGAGAAAATATCTTCACAAAGTCACTTGCATGTGACAAGTTTGAGTTGTTCAGAGAGTTCCTCTCCTCATCCCTTGAGGAAATACAAAATTAAGGGGGGGATGTTAGGTTAATTATGCATTATATTAAGATATTTACTTGGTTATGTATTTAATAACCACATTATTTTAATATTGATTATTTGTTGCATTATTGTTGCAACTATTCTTGTTTGTATTTAATTGGTTATTTCTTCCCGTATGATATTTTGGAAGCTTATGTAATCAGGGATATTGTTGCACCTGTGCAACTTATTTTCCTATGTGTATTCAATTGTACAATACCTATAAGTATTGCAGCTCATACAAATGTAAACTGGTTGATTTGATATTAATAAATTTTATCAGGCTTCCACCCCTATTGTTCGGGGATTACACATATTACACAAGTTATACTTATGATGAGAAAAATAACAACCTATAATAAATTACAATAAAACATGGTGATATACCAGTGATAAAAAACATGCATCTGAGTAAGATCTACATACTATAGCCTCGGTAATCATCTTGGGTCCATACACATGATCTATAGTACCATTTCGATCCGGATGCATATCTTTGAAAGACATTCATATAGTTATACTAGAAAATAATAGAAGAATGTCTCGTATAACTCATGGTACAAGTTATCTTCTACCCATCTACATGCATTAAACTTAGGTCTAGTGTTGAATCTTTGAGCAAACTCATCCTCTGTGCTCTTGAACCATGCTTCAAAATTTCAAAGGTCAGACGTTCTGTCATCACGCATCACAGGGACCAAGATGTATTTCATTTCTCACAACAACTTCAAAAAGAGGTCCCGATAATAGAACCAATATGTAGTCATTTTTATGCCCTTAGAACAAAAATCTAATCCCATGTGCGTCATCTTATCACCTAAAGAAAGTATGACACTCACCCGAGGCGTGCATGGGTGCCGAGCCTCTCTTTTATATGAATTTTGTGAGAATACATCCCCTACTGACAAAAGCTTAGATGCAAGAAGGGAAAGAACCATGCATTCATTTTGAGGGTCTTAGGATGAGTTACTATATAAATGCATCTATTTAGATAACAAGGAAATATCAAACAGATAACAAATATGATAATATAGAGAAAAGGCACGAGGGTTTATACTCGTGAACAATGCATATATTTTAAAATAAAGCCATATATTCATATTAGTCTCAGTAACCACATTACATTCCTCAAGGTCATTATAGACCAAATGTCTTAATGCAGATAAGACTTATACATCAAAATCATAAACTATGTTTTCCAGATTACAAAGATGTTCATAGACCCATCCCTCTAGATAAGTCATCTATCATATAGCCTCCCTAATGAGAACTTCTAGAACCCATCACTATTTCTACAGAGCTTTACCTCTCCTCTTCTTCTTTTGTGGCTCTCTTGATGCGGTATTCCAAAGATCCGTCCCTTCCTTCAACCCGAGCATCACTATATATAGCTTTTTCATCCACCTCCATGCCTTCTGAAGTAGTAGATCGGTTACCAAGTGTCCATGTGGTCCTTTAATGGAGCATGCTTCTTCCCATATGAGCTCTCCACTTTCTGAAATGATGTCTTTCTGGATCCTTCCATCACATGGAATATTCCTTCCTTGACCATCGAGCTATCAAGCTAACACCTTATCCACTCTGCATGCTCAATCAGGTCACACTTCTCTTTAGTGCCTCTTATGACACCGAATATGGCTAAGTCCTAAAACCCCTTCCTTTTCCTTGTGTGCGCACCTTGGGTTATGCTAAATCCTTCTAAAACCTTGTCTTGCGTGCCTTCACCTCGCGTGCACCCTTCTTTATATATGTCCTGTGCACCCACATGCCTTCTTGTACTTAGCCAATATTCTAAGTCCCAATAGGGTTTAAGCTTTAGGCTTTAAGGTTTAAGGTTTAAAGTTTAGGGCCTAGGGCTTAAGGTTGAGTGTTTAGGTATAGGTCTCAAGGTTTATGTTTCAAGGTTTGGGGTTTAGGGCTCAAAGTTTTTAGGTTTTAGTGTTTAGGGTTGAGGGTTTAGGGTTCATAGTTTACGATTTAGGGTTACGAGTTTTAGGGCTTAGGTTTAGGTCTCGGTGGTTTAGGGTTTAGGTCTCGTGGTTCGATCTTTAGATTTTAGGGTTTAAGTTTATGGTTTATGGTTTAGGGATTAAGGTTTAGGGTGTAGGGTTGAAATTCCATGTTAGATGTTTCGTCACTCAAAATCGGTGGTAGGAGAATCAATGTATACCATGAGCCACCTCCAAATTCCAAATTTCATTTCATTTAAATTCAGTTCAAGAAAGGTTGGAGGAAATGAACTCATAATTTTCTTCATGCCTTTCGAGGACAGAATGCTAATTCTCCATATTTTTGTAAATATATTTAACTTGGAAATTCAAATTAAATTTATAAAGATAAGCTCGAAGCGAAGGAATGCATTTCGTAAGTAATTCTAGTCAATTATTTTTTCTTTTTTTGTTGATACCCGCTAAAACTATCCTTACGATTGCATCCTAATAAAAAAGTTCCTAGGAGTGAGAGATATTTTAAACTTATCACACAAGCATGGGGAGTTCTCTCCAATAATACCATAAAGTCTACCTATGACACCAAAAATATAAATGGGAATAATTCTTCAAGTGTGGATTCCTTTCCTGAAACTTCCATATTCGATGACCAATGTACTGCAACTGCAACTGCAGAACTGCAAATAAATGCAAAAACAAGACCAAGAGCATGACCTAGAATTGAAATTTGAGAGGATTTATGAGGTTCAATTTTATTTTCCAAGATGCATTACTCCAACGTTTGAGAATGTTTCTCCAGATGCAATGACATTCTGATTTAAACACTCGATGATTCCTAAATGTCTAATCCTTGCCACAGACCCTAGTAGTCCTTGATCCTTAGATACAAGGAGACATCATTACTAAGAAAAACCAAGAATTTTAAGGAAGAAGAGGTTATTGTGAATATATAGTTTTGACACATCACATCACACCCTTCATTAGGCTTGATGACTACCCCTATCTTTTTAAGGAACTTTTGAAAGCATCCATGGGTTTATCATAGAAGGAATTATCAATGAATGGAAGGTCACTAAGCCATAGGCCAACTAACTCCCATTCAGAACTAAACAAGAAATATTTACTAGGTGATTGATAACTCCTTTATGTTCTTAGCCATACCCCTATCGCTATGCTTATTTTTCACAAGAAGACTCAATGATGGTTTTAGGCATGAGACTAGGAAATATGGTGCTAATATTGTCATGCCCTCCTATTCAAGTAGTTAGAAGCCATATTAGTATTGTTGACACTTAGTACTAATTATCAATGAAATCTTATTCTCCAACTTTCATTTTCTTTACTCATCTTCCACATCATATTGAATAACCGATTTGACAAGGAGTTGCCCTCTTTGATGGTGATACATTGAATATGAATATGATCCTCAAGAGGGGTATGTACCTAAAAGGTATCATATGATCCTACACCTAAGCCCTAAGTCTGTAATCCCTAAACCCTAAATCCTAAACCTTGAACCCCAAAACCTAAACCCTAAATCCTAAACCCTATTTTTACCACCTTGAACCCTAAACCCTAAACCCTAAGCCATAAGCCATAAACCTAAACCCTAAAACCTAAATCCTAAACCCTAAACCCAAAACAAAAACCCTAAACCCTAAACCTTAAAACTTAAACCCTAAGCCATCAACCCTAAACCCTAAGCCCTAAACCCTGAGCCTTAAACCCTGAGCCCTAAACCCTAACCCCTAAAACCTAAATCCTAAACCCTTAGCCTTAAACCCTAAACCCTAAATCCCATGCCCAAAACCCTAAATAGTAAACCTTAAACCTAGAGATCGAAACCCTAAACCCCGAGCCATAAAAATTAAACACTATACCTTAAATCCTAAACCCTAAACCCTAAACCCAAAACCCTAAAACATAAACTCTAAACCCTAAACCATAAACCCTAAACCCTTAACCATAAACCCTTATCTCTAAACCATGATCCTTGAGCCCTAAACCCTAAACCTTAAACCCTATTTTTACCACCATGAACCCTAAACACTAAACCCTATACCCAAAATCTAAAACCCAAAACTCTAAACACTAAACCCTCAAGCATAAACCCTAAACCCTCAAGCATAAACCCTAAACCCTTAACTCTAAACCACAATCCTTAAACAGTGAGCCCTAAGTCCTAAACCCTATTTTTACCACCATGAACCATAAAACCTAAACCCTAAACATTAATCCCTAAACCATAAATCCTAAACCATGAGTCATAAACCATAAACCCTAAACCATAAACTCGAGCCCTAAACCCTAAACCCTAAGCCCTAAACAATATTCCTAAATCTTCCTAAATTACCTCCAACACTTCCAAGATTTTCTGACATCACCTCCAGATGCTTAATATATTTCTTGAACTATCATAAAGGGTGTTTAGTTATCTCATAACTATTCAAGGATTAGGGTTTAGGGTTTAGAGTTTATTGTTTAGGATTTAGGGTTTAGAGTTTAGGATTCAGTGTTGAGGATTTAGAGTTTAGGGTTTATGGTTTAACATTTAGGGCTCATGGTTCAGGGTTTAGAGCTTAGGGATTAGGGCTATGGGTTGAATGTTTAAGGTTTAGGGTTTAGGATTTAGGGTTAATATTTAAGGGTTTAGTTTTTAGGGTTTAGGTTTAGGCCTGTGGCTCAGGTTAAGGGTTCTTTGTTTAGGGTTTAGGGTTTAGGTCTCAGGGTTCAAGTTTTATGGTTTAGGGTTTAAGTTTATGGTTTATGGTTTAGGGCTTAGGGCTTAGGGTTTAGGGTTTAAAGTTTATGTTAGAAGTTTTGTCACTCAAAAACACAATCTGGGGTGTTAGGAAGGTGTTTTCAACTCACAAAAATTGGCCCCATCCTCATGATATCCTTACCCATGGTAAACAATAGTATATTTATGATAGTACCCATTCCTAGAGGTACTTATCAATGTTTACAAATATTAACCTATCACCATGTGGTGATCATATCTTTAGTGCTTACAAATTTAGGGCCCTTTTTTTCTGGAACCGAAAGGGGTAGTTAAAATATCTTGAAATCTCATCCGAAGAAGTAAAATTCCACTATTACAGTGTTTGTTCCTTGCACCTAGAAAACTTGTTGTTGAGAAGATTGCCCTTGAATGAGTAAAATTTTCCTAAATCTTCATAAACAATCTTAAAAATGTCAATAACCAATCCAAAAGGCCCCAAAACCTAAACAATGACTAAATTATTTCACAAAACAAATATAGATTGTATAATGTAAGCATTAAAAGCTTGAATGTTGAATGTTGAAATCCTGAAAAATACCTATGTACTGATCATATTAGAATATGAAAAACTATTTTCTAAACCGTGACAAATGGAGTCGTGAGACTAGTTCTATAAGGTGCAGAGTGACCTAAAATCTTATATTTACTAAAATAAATTTAAAGTATAAATATAAGAAACAATAAAATATAAATAATAATAATACAAAAACTTATATTTATTTTTGTAAGATTTTTTTAAAATTTTTGTAAATAAGAGCATGCCACAAATACATATACCACATAACGCATTCAAACGCGAGCACATTATAGTTCACTCACATTTCACCTTTTTTTGGGTTTAAAATTCCCAATCCATAGGCTTGGATTTTCCTTGGATTACCAAACCAAATGTTTGGACTGTTTTTGCATGATTAAAACCATGTTTGAAAAAAAAACATGAAAATTTCATGTGTGCACCCCAATATCTCATGCATTAAAAGATAATATTAAAAAATAAATTCTACAATGATGTCAAGCTCGGTTTTACATTGATGATGATATAATTATTTCTAAAATCCAATTAGTTTAAGGCTTTCATCCATATTTTCTTTTACTAGTGCCTTGTTTTCTTACAAAAACATATGCATACATTTTGGTGCACAATTTATGAATTTTTCATCCAATTTTTTTAAAAGTGGTTTTTTTAAACACCATTCTACACGCACTCAAAAAAAAAACTAAAAAATGACTTTTTTTTCTCAAAGTTATGGGGGTGCACACACAAATATATCATTTTTGGGATATATGCACTTTGAAAATTAATAAAAAAATATACTCATCCAAAACTTATGAAATATTAATGGGACCTCGTACATGGTCTTAGCTAACTTTTTTACCAAAGGGATTTGATTTTTTTTTTTATAGAACTCAAAAATGAGGGGTACACACACAATAGGTTCTTATCTTTTGACACAAAATAGACATACTTTGTGTGCACACCACATTTGACCCTCTTAATCTCAACCATAAAAAATAATAGTTTAGAAACTAGATTCTGAGCTCTACGGTATTTATTCTTATCACTTTGTAAAATTTTGAGCATAGGCATGCCAAATTATTCGATGAAGTTCGAGTTTCGTTGATTTCGGAAAAAGGTATCCCCTTTTACCCCCTTTTAGCTCCCATTTCCATAAACTTACATTAAAAAATAAAAAAAAATATAAAATAAATATATATATATATAATATATATATATATATATATTATAAATTTATATACTTATATAAATTATAATTATATCCATTTAATGAAATATTTATTTAATATATATCGATATATTATTAAATATATTTAATGGTGAAATATTATATAATCGTTAACTTTTAAAATCTACCTTGAGAAACAAATGTTAAAATCGATCAAAACCAAATTTTGAAATCCTTCATGTGGAAGTATTTAACTTGGAAATTCTCCGAACTCGAAAATTTGAAATTTCAGGACTTCGGATTTTGGGGATTTTCCTTTCAGAAATTTAGTGGCAAAGAACTAAAATTTTAATTTTGAATCTTTGAACTCCAAAAACCCGAAAGTTTGAAATTTGGACTTTCGAATTCAGAGATTTCCTTTAGTGATTGGAAACTTTGTAACTTGGAGTTTCAAAGTCTGAAAATCCAAAAGTCTGAAATTTTAGACTTTCAGACTTTCAAATTTCGAAGTCTCAGGTTGCATTTTTGGTAAAGTTTCCTTCGAAGTTCTAAATTCTGAAACTCCGAAAGTCCAAAATTTTGAAATTTTAGAATTTCAAGTTTCAGAACTTTTCCAATCATTTTTGGTATTTCACTTTTAAACTTCCAAAGTCTAAAAGTTTGAAATTCTAAAATTTCAACCTTCGAGTTTGAGTTTTTCCATCACCATTTCATGATTTTCACCTCCTAATCTCTAAAGTTTGAAATTTTGGACTTTCAGAATTTCAGGTTTCTGACCTTCCGAGTCTTTGCACATTTAATTCTTACCTACTTTTGTAAGTGTCTATTCCGGGCTATGCACAAAAGTCATGTTAAAAAGCTATCTAGCCAAAAGTGTTACCAAATTGCCTAAAACCATGTATCGATCAGACTTCATCCAGGAAGTCAATGACATTATTGTGCTACTAAGTAGAGTTTTAGGCCTTCCCTCTACAAAGGAATTTTAGGAATGGATGTTCTTGTATATTTCTACCATCAAGAAGAAAAAGGAATTTATCAGATGGGGGGAGCATATAAGTAGCTCCATTTGCTTTCAGTTAAGAAAGGTATTGTCCTCCAAGAGTTTCTACATGACTTATTTCTTGGTCTATGTTATGGCCTCCATGAGAGATTTCAATCGATTAAACATCGAAGGTATTCAAAGTGCTTCACAAATTTATGATTTTTATCCTCAACTTACACTGGATGAAGGAAGTAGACACTTCCACAGAATTAATGATGTCTTCTTTGCGGTCATTATTTATCATTTTGATAAAGATGATGAAGCCTTCAAAGAAGTGCGCGAATGGGGAGCTATTTACCTACAATTCCCCACATTTACATACATTGATTCCAAGTTTTGTAGGTGCTCCCAGTAAGCTACCAAGATGTCCCACTGACAAGTGGGTCTTGCTAGAATTGGTTCGAAATTTGTTGGACTATCATAAGATTCAGAATAAATGGCACAAGGTGGGAGTTCATTTCCTATTTCAATTGGCAAATACACTTTTCCAAATATTTATAAGGCAAAAAACGTAGATGCAGAAATGTCAGAAGTAACTTTCCGGACTTTCCATCCTCATACCAGTTTAACTCTTTGGGTAAATTTAGTGAGACAGTCTATCTAGTTCCCATGTACCCAGTTGGAAGACATTTGGATTCATTTTTGGGATGAATTCATCATCTGAAAAATATATTATGAGAGGATAACTCTGGATGAATTTCGCAATTTGGTATAGCTGAGATTCTAAAGGAAATGCAGGATGATGATGAAGTTTTGGATGTAGCATATAAAAATAATAATATTTCCAATCAACCATTTCCATGGATTGATTGGCATGTAGAAGAATGTTGCAATACCAAGGAAAGGGTGAGGCCCATTCTGTAGAGAACCTATAGTTGGTTGGTTACCTTAGGAATCTCACCCAAAGGGTTAGATCAACCTACAAATATAGAAACCCAATCAACCATGAGTCTACCAACACCTAAAAAGGGAAAAAGGTCCATCCAAAGGGCCCATACAGTCCCTAAAAATATTTCATTCATTGTTGGCAGTTCATCTCTCTCTAAGGATCCTACTTCCAAAGCCATGTCTCTAGCAATACCAATGTTAGAAATAGTTGAAGTCACTGATTCTCCAAGTGTCTCACAAGGCCTGTCATCTCCCCTTTCTCTTCCATTGTTACTTCCAATATCATCCCCTTCCACTTCTATAATCATTTCCCCTTTCCCATCTCCTTCTATGGCCTAAGTATTCTCATCTCTTCCATTTCTCTCAGCAGGGGAAATGACTGGGTCACCCATCTCTACTTCACTTCCTCTAAAACTTCCATTTCCTTCCATCTCATCTTCTAAACCCATTGTATCCACTCCTATGGCCATCATCACATCCACCTCATGCATTATTTCCACCTCTAATCAAATTCCAACTAATGTTAATGGTGCTCTTGTTTGACTAGTGTTTAGTCTTGAATCGATTATTCCACTCCCACCAAAGCATCATCTATTCCGGAATGGTTGTTTTATCGGACTCGAAATAGAAGAAGAAGGTGCATTTAGTAGATGTTATAGACCCGAGTGTGTTGGAACCACACCAAAAAGTTAGGTGAAGAGGTTGAATATTGTTTCCATCATGTTAGTAAATCAATCTAGAGAAAGTTTCGTATAAGCATTGCTACTCCCATTGTAGGGAAAACCAAGGAAATTATTACAGGAGTGGATTATTGAATTTCTAGATTTTCATTGGGAAAACATGAAGGGGAAAAAAATGTGCAGACTGCTCTTGGGAATTTGTTAGAAAAGTATGAAAAAGACAAGGCTTCTAAGGATGACCTCAAAAAAAGGTTGAACAACTCACTGCATTATTGTGAAAAGTGACACAACCTTCTCCATCTACCAAGATTTCAACTACCATGGCTCGACAATATATTTTACCCTCAATGAATTTTTTTATCACAAGATTGAGAAGATAGGTCAGAAGGGAAGATCAATAAATGGATGGATGGAGCGTATACTACAAGAAGCCAATCCTTTGATAAAGGAAGTAGTTGACATATACAATGATTTACAAGCTGAAAGAACCTCTATTCGAAAAATGGATGAAACCTTCTCCAAAGATAATAATAATTTGAACTTGAATTTGACTACATGGAGTGAAATCAGAGAAGAAGATCCGGATTTGCTTCTCCAGGAAGATGTAAATTATTCAAGTATCAAAAAGCTATGGAGTTTTGGTCCCAAGTTTTGCTGTAAGATCTAATTAAGAAATTGGATGACAAGTGTATAGAGATAATGGATGCTCTAAATGACATTTTAGAGGAGTTTGATAATATCAATTGTAATTTCTTCAATGAAAACATCGATGCTCTTCCTAAAGATCAGATCAAGATGAATTTCAAGGACTTGGTAAAAAGGGATGATGAAGTAACTAGAACCTTCTGCAGTGACTCCATTGATAGGTTGGTTTCATGCCAAAACTTCACTGGTCGACTAAGAAAGGTAGTAAGTAAACTTAGAAGAGTTCCAACCAAAGTAGCAAGAGAGATTGAGATGGAAGATGTAGTTAATCACTACGCGTGTGGACCATCTTGTAAATATCCATGATTTAATCAAATAAAAAACAACACATTGCACAATAAAATAATAAAACCAAAGTTATTGTAATTCACTCAAGATAAATTCCCAATAGAGAGATTATATATAAATAGCTCAATAAAATCCTATAAGTAAGGAGTCAAGGCTAATCTCTAAGTCCTCTCAATATCCCAAATATCTCTCAACTATGAGTTGTGCATTACAACTGTTTTGCACACTCATATATTATTTTATAAATATTAAAAACTATTACTACCAAATAACCCAAACCACTCCTAAGTGTTCACACTATGAACAATATTTTTGTAACAATCACCCCTTTAGTGTGAACATGGGGAAAGCTATCTCTTGTACCTGCTCATGATCTACAAAGAAATGAAGGTTTTCAATGAGTACCAACAACTCAAACAATATGAGGTTTTCAAAGAGAACCTCCAACTCAGAAAATGGTTTTCTAGTGGAACCAACCACTACATAGCAATGTACATTATTTTGATCACATCATTATTTCTAACTTAGAGGGATTACAAAATAGAAATTATGCTCATGTAGGAGATTTTAAATAGGAATGTTACTTTTGTTCATTATTACAACATAAAGTAAACACACCACACAACAAAAATAAAAGGTCACCAATACCATGAAGCAATCTCTTTGTTGGTGACTAACAAGAGATGCCAATTTTCCTCCATCCTCCTATGCCTCCATCCTCCATTAGGCACTACTTAGTATAGGTAGTCATCTTCATCCTCCTTCTGTTCAGGTTCATATTCTTCTTCAGCTAGTAATGCAGAAATCATATCTTCAAGTGAATGAGAAGGCATTTGACCAAGAGTAAAAACTACATTACTATATTTTGAGGTAAACTATTTAATAAAATAGCTTTTGCATCATTTGGTTTTGGTTCTTTTCCACTCACAATTCCCCAAAGGTTCTTATTCATTAATTACATTTGTATTTTCACCTTCCATGTGTGAAAATTTAATCCATTGAATTTATCTAATGGAATTTCCATAATAGGTGTCGAAATTAGTCAAAAATGCACCCTTACAATAAAATTTAAACACTGAAAGTAAAATTTTCTGACATATTTGCCAAAAATGGAAAAAATAATTTTTTTGTCCAACAACAGAAAACACAGGATCAATGTGTAGAGATAAAAAAATACACATTTTTAAAAAAATGGCACATTAATCTGAGTTACCAGTTGAAAGTTATGGCAATTTTAAGTTATAACTCCAACATCTTCTCGGACCCTTTCCAAATTTGGCAAAAGAAGATTCTCTCCTTCTATTTTTTCATCTGAGTCCAAAAAAGGAAAGAAACACAATACCTCTATCACTACAGATCGGATATTGTAAGAATTCACATCACAACCAAGTATGGATTCACTTGAGTGAAGCGTCACCGCTATTGGTAGATAAACACGCAGGTCACATATTTGATTCCAATGAAACACGTAGGTCGCAGATTTGATTCCAATGAAAAAAATTCATTCCAAATCTAAATGCCTCACAAACTCCTACAAGTTATCATTGTGGTCTAGCCTATTTTAATACCAAATCTTGTGAATATCCATGATTTAATCAAATAAAAAACAACACATTCGCACAATAAAATAATAAAACCAAATTTATTGTAATTCACTGAGATAAATTCCCAATGGAGAGATTACATATAAATAGCTCAATGAACTCCTATAAGTAAGGAGTCAAGGCTAATCTCTAAGTCCTCTCAATATCCAAAATATCTCTCAACTATGAGTTGTGCATTACAAATGTTTTGCACACTCATATATTAATTGTAAATATTAAAACTACTACTACCAAATAATCCAAACCACTCCTAAGTGTTCACACTATGAACAATATTTTCGTGTAATGACTGAAGGTGGAGAAATGTAGGGGTTATTAAGCATTTCATTGAATACAAACATCAAATGACTACTTGGGAGAAGGAACATGAGAAAAGTGGAGCTAGAGAAGATATTGTAGAGCCCAACCAAAGCTAAACGTGCATGGGAGGATTGATCCAAGCTCCAGATCGGTCAAATTTATAGAGTTGACTGAGTCAAACTCTTGCAACAAACTTTGCTATTTTTATGGGAGCATGTTCCTTAGAACTTGGTGAAATTTCTATTTTTAGTAATGTGTTGGTTAAGGCCCAATCTGTAATGGCTCAGCCTAAGGAACTTATAAATAGATAATATATATATTATATAATATATTATATATATATATATATATATATATTTGTAGAAGTTGCTCTTCAAGCTTGGAAGAGTGCTTTGACTATTCAAGAACCTTTCAATTACATTCAAAGTGATATTTTTCCATGGAAAGCTGAGTTATTGTGTTTATGCTTTGTGAATGCATATTTCCTTAGTATAAGTGGTTGGCTTGCCTTTATCTCAAAATATCTTATTTCATTCTATTGGAAAGTGATATAATTGTTTGAATATCAGTTGTGGAAAAGGTTATCTTCCTTCTATTATACAAGCCATATTATCATTGACTGTTATAAGTGAAATAGATGTTTGACATGTGCCTATTTTATATTATCGTGGTGATTGATTATGTTTTTAATAAAATTTGATCTATCTGTTACGCATAATCCGAGTTTAACAAAAGGAACGTATGCTTCCTAGTTTGTGATATTCGTATCCTCTCTAAGTTATAGCAGGTGAAGGTGACTTGTGGTGCACACACCCTCTTCAAATTAACCCTTCTTGAGTTTGAAAACACCCTTTAATTGGTGCATCACCATCCCTAGTATATTTTCATTTCTGCAAATCTCTTTCCCTAAAACCCATGAAAATGTTAGCATAGGTCTAGATAACCATTTTATTGCACTAGGATTAGTACATCACTTAGTTTAGGAATAGGAAGTTGGCCTTCCCGAGGTTCACTTCGAGCCCAAGTCACATAGCTTGAGAGGTGATCCCATGTGTCCCAATCACACCGAACTTCTTGTTCACATTCTGGCCATTCAGAGGGTGCAGTGATTTGGAGACAATAATAAGATAATCAATCGAATGGTTTTAATAAAACAAAGTTTATATAGGGAAATTTTTTATTGTTTTAATAATTTTGAGGCCCGTATGGGTTGTGGCCCTTATACTAACATAGTGGGTAGGGTGAGGAGGCACCCCACCCATATGCATATAACCATGATATTCTTAAAACTATGGCCATTGTTGTATTTAAGCACTATGTTTTATATTCGGCCGACCACACATGCCGCACTTATTTAGGCCACATTTAGTAAATATGGTATTTAAAAAAAAGAAAACAAATACAAAACAAATGCATAAATACACACACACACACACGCATATGCGTGCGTGCGCGCACGCACGCACACACACACACACACACACACACACACACACACACACACACACACACACACACACACACACACACACACACACACACACACACACACCCATACCCTTGACCCGTGAATATATCTCATTTTTAACAAAAATGAAAAGGGGAAAACAATGCCCATAACCTAAATAGGGTAAATCCTCCACAAAATACAAATAGCAAATAAGATACATGGAAAACCCTAGGAGAGGGATGCAAAAGAATCATCCAAATTTGTGTGTATCCATCAAAAATAAGCAAAAACCCTCCATAACCTCTCCTTACAAGCTCCATGGATTCTATCCTTCTTCTTTCCCAAACCTGCAAAAGTGAAAATGAAATGAATTAGGCAAAAGTGCATAAAAGAATCCCATAAGGATTTTTAGGGCTTGTTGGTCAAACCTAGATCTAAGGGCCTAATAGATCTAATCCAATGGTTGAGAATTGTCCCTACAATTTTAAGTTGTTGACATTTTTATGGGAATGAGATTTAAATAAAAAGGTATGTGTATTAAGTGAATGGGGCCACTTAGTGGGTTAGAATAAGTTGTGACCCCTTCTAGTATGGATTAATAAATAAATAAATGAAAATTGATTATAGGGATTAAATAAATGATTTTGTGCATGGGTATTTAGAGGACTAAATAAATTAAAAATAAAATGTGTAGTTAAATAACTAAATGATGGGCATGGTTGTGAAGTTGTTATGGGAAGGAAACTTAGACCAACTTAGGAACTAGCCTTTATTAAATTTAAAAGGATCCTTTTAATGAGTAAAATAATGAGTTTAACTTAACCAATATTTTTAATGGAATTTAATGGAAACTAGAGAAGAGAATTAAGATTTCATAATGAATTTAGAATTTATTAATAATATTTAATTATTAATTTAATTTTTATTACCTTATGAATGTGTAGAAATTATTAAACGTAAAATTATTTGATCGCAATTAATGTTTTCACCCTTGAGATCTTGTTTTAAACATTAAAAATCCAAAAAAATTTCTAAGTAAACAACGGTGTTAGGACATGGTTTTGGTGCGTCAATTTGTGGGTGTTACACTTGGTATCAAAGCCATGGGTTCAACACTTGGACCTTGGGCCAACACGAAACACAACAAGTTAACCTAGCACAACCTACACCTAGAACACACAACATTCCTTGATATTTTAAAACATAGAAAATGTAGTAAAACAAAAACAAACCTAGATGATGATGAACTAACTCTCACTTTGGTCTGTGTAGGAGGCACGAACCAGATGAGGGGTTATTGCATGTTGAGTTAGAGGGACCAACCTCAGAGCAGGAAGTAGCCACTATATTGCCACAGATACTATAGACATTACAGGATGTCAATGCCACTATACGTGGGGGTTCACTCAGAGGAAAACCTAGCCAACATGATAGGGATCCATCACATAAGGCTTAACACCCTCCATGGCACAATGAGGATCACAATGCAAATAAATCCCATGTGGATTCAGCTAGACTAGATTCACTTAAGAGAGGGCATTGAGATAGGGCTATAAGACATAAGGAGAGATCTAGGAGCCCTAGATAGAGAGGTGAAGATGAAGAGAGACCTAGAGGGAGACAAACATCAACAGCTGATCATATCTGAGAGATATAGAAGCTTCATGCACCGCACTTTACTGGAGATATAGGAGGATTTCAAGAAGAGGCTTGGTTATTCAGCTTGAGTGGATGCTTCAAGTTATGCATGTATACTAGAAACACAAAGGCTTGTGTTGCGATACATCTTCTGAGAGACAAGACAAGAGTTTGGTGGAGGATCGAGGAGTAGAAGCTCCACGTAGATTTAGAGATATTGTGACATGGGAGCTCTTTGAGGAGTGATTCAAGAGTAGGTATATCTCTAGGAAGTTTATTCAGTAACGGATTGATGAGTTCCACAATCTGCAACAACTAAGTTTGATAGTGGTAGAGTATGAAAGAAGGTTCTTGGATTTTCTTGAAGACGTGGATTACATACGAGGATGAGAAAGTTAGAGTGCACAGTTCATCAGGGGCTTGAACTTGGATTTGGGAGGGGAAGTGTGTATGCATTTTCTATATACTTTAGCAAAGGCCATTGAGAAGGTGTACATTATAGAGGAAAACAAGCAGAAGAAACAAGCACATGATAGGGTGAGGAGTCATATCCAATAGTTAAAGGACAATTAATCGAAGGGGTGAACCCTCCCCTTATGGTGGACATGGATCCACACCTTCCTCCTTCCGACCACAACAATAGCCATAACAGTAGACCCGTTCACCTTTCAGGCCTCCACAGAGGTATGATACACAAAGAGGGCGAAGTATGACACCTCCTCCTAGAGTACCCGCCGGGGACACAAGTAACACCTAGAGCTCAATCGGATGAAGCTCATCAACAATACCCACATTGTTCTATGATAAGATTATCGAGGTCTACAACGTGAACTACTGGGGCACCTAAAGGAGTATCTTTTTATTGAAGGGGACCAGAAGTTGATTTGAATGCAGTGTACAAGGGCATCACTGGAGAGAGTGTCCACATAACCCTAATAACAAGGGAAAGGGGCCTATATCAGAGCCAACATTTGGTGACATGGCACATAGTCATAGGATATATGTTGTGGTCAAGAAATGTTAGGTAGAACATCAGGACACAGTGATAGATACTTCAGTTAGCATCAATGGTATTTCTACCTCTATCTTGTTTGATTCAAGCTCTTATGATTCCTTTATTTCTCCATCATTAGTAGAGTGATGTAGGCTGGTGGTAGTTAGGTAGGGTTGTAGTTGGGATGTTGAGATGGCTTTTAGAGCCAAACAATCAATGGACTCCTTAGTCAAGGAGTTTTTAGTTGACCTAGGACCCTTCACCATGACCCTGGATCTTCACATCCTTCCTTTGGGTTCTTATGGAGTCATTTTGGGTATGGATTGGCTATCTACACATAGAGCTAGAGTAGATTGTTACAATAAGGTGATATCTTGTGCTGATGATTTGGGTGTTGAGTCAATGATAGTTGGGGTTAGGAGGCTGATTTATATTCAAACTATATCCGCTATGTAACTAAAATAGAGTGCATGATGGGGATGCGAGCTGTATTTTATCACATCAGAGTGACATGTTAGATAACACAGCTAGTTTGCCTTCATTTGATGATCACCCCAATTTTTATGAGTTTTCAAATGTTTTTCCTAGTGAGCTACCCAGCCTACCTCCCCACGTGAGATATATTTTCATATAGATGTGATCCTTGGAGTAGATATTATCTCATGAGTGTCGTATAGGATCACTACCCATGAGATTTATGAGCTCAAGTTGTAGTTGGAGGGCCTAATCCATCCTAGTGTATCTCCTTGGGGTGCACCGGTGATTTTTTTGAAGAAGGATGGATCTTTGAGATTGTGCATTGACTATAGACAGTTGAACAAAGTAATGATCAAGAATCGTTACCCCCTTCCACACATTGATGATTTGTTTGATAAGATGAAGGGGGCTACTATGTTTTCCAAGATAGACCTTAAGTAAGGATACCATAAGCTAAGGATTACAGAGGCGAGATATTCATAAGACAACCTTTCACATGAGATATGGCCACTACGAGTTCACAGTTGTGTCATTTGGTTTGATGAATGCCCCTAGTATTCATGAGTTTGATGAATGGGGTATTTAGGAAATTTTTGGACCACTTCATGCTCATTTTTCTAGATGACATATTGATATACTCACACACACGTGAGGAGCATGAGGAACACCTTTGACAGGTTCTGCAGTGTCTTTGAGAGTAGAAACTATATGGGAACCTAGATAAGTGTGCATTATTTTAGACATAGGTTCAATATCTAGGTCACATCATATATGGGGAAGGTATTGCAATCGATCCTTCCAAGATTAGAGCTATCATTGATTGGTCAGTGTCGACTAGTGTGATTGAGGTACGCAAATTTATGGGATTAGCAGCTACTATAGGATATTTTTCAGGACTTCTCACGTATTTCTCATCCCATCACTTCTATCAGCGGAAAGGGAAGAAGTTTATTTGGTCAGAAAAATGTGAGTAGGCCTTCAGGACTTTGAAGGAGTGCCTTACTACAACTCCTATTTTAGTAGTGCCAGACCCATAGAGGGACTTATTTGTTTATATGGATGCTTCATTGGCATGGATAGGAGGATTTTGATGCAGGATGGCCGTGTTGTTGCCTTTGAGTCTTGTAAACTCAAGTATTATGAGCTCAATTACCTGAATCATGACCTTACCGTAGTGCTTCATGCCTTTGTTTTATGGCATCATTTTCTATTAGTCGTAGGAGGTTCACTCTCAGGAAAGATCACTTGAGCCTATGAAACCTCTTCACATAGCCCAATCTCAACACCTGTCAATGAAATTGGATGGAGCTCCTATGCGAGTATGATATGGAGATTGAGCATGTGAAGGGAAAGGAGAATGTGGTAGTAAATGCTTTGAGTCATTGGAGGCATTTGGTTATGGCTACTTTAGTGGATACAGACTTACGGAGTAGGATCTTGCAAAACTTCCACATGACAACTTCTACCTTTATCTAGATAGAGATTAAGTCTCGAGACCCCTTAAAGGGAAGTTTTAGAGATTGAAACCGGATCCAGATAGACTTCTTAGACACGAGAGGTCAGATCTATATACCTATAGATGAAGTGTTATGGTAGGATATCTTAGTAGAGGATCATCATGCACCTTATTCATCCCATCAAAGGGGTGAAGAAGATGCACACCACTTTGAGACAATTATATCATTGGAGAGGAATTTAGAAGGATATAGCCCGGTTTTTGTCTCAATATTTAGAGTGATAAAGGGTGAAGGCTGAGCATCAACATCCAACTAGCCTTCTTTACCCTCATCTTATACCAGAGTGAAAATAAGAGACCATTTCCATGGATTTCATAGTAGGGTTACTTACGTTGAGATACCACCATGACATGATCATGGTCACAGTGGATAGATTGATGAAAGTGGCTCATTTTTCACCGGTGAAGATAACCTATACAACTAGTGTAGTGGTGTGAGTATACTTAGATGAGATAGTTAGAATTCATGGGATTCTGTGGAAGATTATTAGTGACCGCGATACTTTGTACACCTCAAATTTTTGGACTACCATGCAACATGCTATTGGGATGAGGATTAACTTTAGTACAACTTATCACCCAGAGACAGATGGTCAGATTGAGTGGGTAAACCAAATATTAGAGGATATACTTTGCATGTATGTTATGGATCATCAGTCATGTTAGGAGGAGTATCTATATCTAGTAGAGTTTGCATATAACAAAAAATTTCAAAGTTCCATTAGCATGACACCATTTCAGGAATTATATGGCAGGGGGTGTAGGACTCCATTGAGTTGGGACAAGTTAAAGGATAGGGCATCTCTTAGGCCAACCATGTTACAAGATATGGAGCAGAAGGTCATTTGGATCAGACAAAGATTGTAGGAGGCTCAAGATAGGCAAAAGAAGTATGGAGATCGAGAGGAGGAAATAAGACAATTTTGAGGTTGGAATGAAGGTATTTCTTCATATTAGACCTCATAAGAGCCCCATCCATTACGAAAAAGGATCTAAGTTAGCTTTGAGATTTGTGGGTCCATTTGATATCTTAGAGTGGATTGGTCCCTTAGCCTACTGCTACGCCTTGCTACACAACTTGTCTCACATCCATGATGTTTTCCATGTTTATGTATTATGAAGATACATTATAGATCCTTCTCATATTTTGGATTGGACCGCCTTGCATGTGCAAAGAGAGCAGAGATGGGTGACTATGGAGCCCGTGTGCATCATAGAGCGCAGGACCTTGGGCCTTCGAGGGCATGAAATTGATTAGGTACACCTCTAGTGGGATCATTATGATGAGACATCATCTACTGGGATGACAAAAATTTGTTATGAGCCCAATTACCACACATGTTCCAGTGACTTCCACCAGGAAATCGAGTCTAAGAGGAGGGGGATGTAGTGACCACTCCTCTTCGACACTTATTATACTATGATTTTGATTATTGATGATTAGAGACATGGAAATTATTATTATATTTTGATTAACATGTTAATACATAGCATGGACATTTTGATTATCAATATGTTGTGACTCATATTATAGATGGTATGGACTATTAGTAGACATTGATAGATGATGATCTAGTGATATTTCATTGTATATTGATGTTTTGGGATTCTTAAAGATGATGATTACATTTATATGTTTGGAATGATCTTATGGCTTATCAAAAATTTATATATGTTCATTGATTGCAAATAGTTGATCTAAATTCCTAATTTTTATGATGATTATATAGCTACATGTTGTTATGACCAAATCACCGCACCCTCCGAACGGCCGAAGGTGAACATGAAATTCGATGTGATTGGGTAACATGGGATCACCTCTCAAGATGTGGGACTTGGGCTCGAGGTGAACCTCCGGAGAAGGCCAGCTTCCTCTTCCTAAAATAAGCACTACACTACTCCTAATGCAATAAAACAACTGCCTAGACTTATACTAATTTTTCAAGGGGATAAGGGAGATAGATTGTAAGAAATAAAACCTAAACTAGAAGTGGTGATGCACCAAGAAAGGGTTTTTCTAGACAAAATTCTGGCTTGCCGATGAAGAGAGATGATCATGAGGAAGAATGAACATGCATTACAAACCCAATTTACATACAATACTTCACTCCTTGATAAGCACAATGACCTCCAAAACTTGCAAAAGAAACCATGGTTGCACAATTCACCTGCAAACATGAGAGAGGAAAATAGAAGCAAAAAAATCATGTAAGGACATATAACTGATCACAAAACATAATTCTCATTACTTCAAGCACTTGCACAATGCATCATTATAGCAGGGAAAAGGCATAGGCTGTCATTACAATTTTAGAAGAAAGGCTTGAGAACCTACAAATTCACAATAGCTCACTTGTGAAGAGAGGGGAAGATTTGGAAGAAATGTCTAACTCCTTTTGGAATAAGCACCCCATTTACATTTATAGAAAATTCTAAGTTTTTGAGAGAAATAAGGAAGAAACCCTAGAATCTAGGCCAAAATGTAGCAAATGATTAATCACTATTGTTGGTCATGCTTTCCTCATTAATTGCAACTCCACCTTTTGAGGCACCACTCAAGGAATGAGGAAAACCTATAATTTTGGAATGAAAAACTTCTGAAAATCCATATTCTGATGATTCCATTTCATAGTTCTCGTTCGCCATTTCCAATGACTGTAATTTTGTAAAAATGGGCAACCAGGAGGGAAATTGTGCTCTTTTGAGAAAAAAATTATTTTTAGGGCCTCCCGGGCATCATGCTTAACCAACTTGCTGATAATGAATTCACAAATTTCAAATTTGAATTTATCCCCATTTTATTAAAATAATATTTTAATATTTTTCTCTTTAGGGGGCATCTTGATATCATTTGGGGCCCACCGTAATTTTGAATTTTGGGGGCTTTATATGGTAATTCAGAAAAATGGCTCACTAGCTCATTGAGTGGTTAGTGAGCTCCCCTTTTATCTCTACAAAGTGAGATCCACTTTTATCATCCATTTGTATGATGAGTTCTTTTCATTTTTAACCAACCGATTTGTTTTTAATGGCCGAGATATTATGGCTCAGTTTACGAATTTCTCCGCATATCCTTATTTTCATCCAAAGCCTAGGCAAGTTACTCCACATAACACGCCGAGTCGTAATTGTTGTTAGGTTGTGGAGCCTGTTTTCATGTGTGAAAGTGTTGAAGACTGTACACTAAGAGTATTGTACACTTTTCATGTATCCTCGTTGGGGTTCGGAGCTGGGCCGGGCCCCGAGTGGGGGTCCTGGGCGCGGCCCCTGGTAGTAGGGTCGGGCGTAGCCCCTAATTTTTTTTTAGGCGTAAAATTTTTTGGCCTCGAAAAATGCACCCGATATATTGGGAAACGTGCTTTTCTCATATGGGCGAGTTTTTTTTTGACCCATAGGTTTATGGGACGGGTTTTGCCCATGGTTTTGATACCCACAGTTTTGTAAAACTGCTTAAGCAGTTGTCTATTTATATGGTCTTATGCATATGATAGATTGACAAGCAAATGTATTACAGATGTGTTTTGAATTTGGTCATGTGAATTGTAGAGTTTGTTGAACATAGCTCCAAACGGATTTGGGTATTGTATTGAGAGAGCGGTGGCTTGTAATAAAATCGAGCAAGTGATTCTTGGTGGACATAGCCCAAATTAGGTGAACCACGTTAAATCTTGTCTCTTTGTGTTGTGTTATTTTATTGCAATTTTATTTGAGATCTGTAATAATTTCGCATATTAGTTTCTCTTCATTGATTGCGATTCTGTGAGGGATTATTCCACATATTTTATCCCTTATTTCCTAACAATTGGTATCAGAGCCTGGTTTGGTTTGCTGAAGTGTTGAATCGCAGGGAAAGTTTTTAGCTTGAGTGGGAGCTATGGCAGATGAAGGAAGATCTAGGGTTGATAAATTCAACGGGCAGAATTTCAGTCTTTGGAAGATGCAGATGGAAGATTACCTTTATCAGAAGGATCTTTATACTCCGTTGTCTAAGAAGGTGAACAAACCCTCGAGTATGATAGATGCGGAATGGGATTTGTTGGATCGGAAGGCACTTGGAACGATCGACCGAGTCTTGCATCTTCGATATTATTTAATGTTTCAAAGGAAAAGACTACAAAAGATCTAATGGATGCATTAGGGAAGTTGTATGAAAAACCCTCTACCTCTAATAAGATATTTTTAATGAAGAAGTTGTTTAATATGAAGATGTCTAAGAATAGTTCGAAGATGAGATCATTTAAATGATTTCAATACGGTAGTGAATATGCTAAGATTACAATAGAATTTGATGAAGAAGTTAGGGCTTTATTAATTTTGTGCTCTTTACCTGAGAGTTGGAATAGCCTGGTAATGGCGGTAAGTAACTCGGTTCCAGCTAACTCGAAGTTGAAGTTTGAGGATGTTGTAGGGGTGATTCTAAGTGAGGAAATGTGAAGAAAAAGCTCTGGGGAATCTTCTACTTCAGGGAATGCTTTGACAGTGGAAACTAGAGGGAGACAGAAGAATAGAGGAAACCGTGGAAAATCAAAAGATCGGGCAAGGTCAAAATCCAAGAACAAGATTGTATGCTGGAATTGTGGAAAGCCTGGGCATGCAAAGAAGGACTGTTGGGAGCTTCAGGATAAGAAGAAACAACAAGAAGAAAACAAGGAGGCAAATGTGGCAACGGGTAATGTATGTCAGGATGCTTTGATTCTTTCTTTGCACAATATTACTGAATCTTGGGTTTTAGATTCGGGGGCTTCTTTCCATGCTTCTCCACATAGGCATTATTTTGTTGATTATGTTCAAGGAGATTTTGGGCATGTTTTTCTTGGTGATGATGAGCCTTGCAAAGCATAGTTGGAAAAGGTTCTATTCAGGTTAAGATGCAGAATGGGAATACTTGGCTATTGAAGGATGTCAGACATGTGCCTACATTAAGACAAAATTTGATATCGGAAGGGAAGTTGGGAAGTGATGGTCAGATGTTGTGATATTTACAGACTCTTGGAAGGTTACCAAGGGTGCTCTTGTGGTGGCAAGAGGTAAGAAGGTTGGAACCTTGTATTTAACCATTGATAGTACTAATGATTGTAATCTTGTGGCTTCAGATGCAGATACAACATTATGGCACTATAGGCTCATCATATGAGCCATAAGGGCATGAACATCATAAAGAAGAATTTTCCTGGATATACAGAAATAGGTTTCGATTTCTGTGAGAACTGCATATATGGGAAACATAAGCGAGTAAGGTTTCTCAAGGTTGGACCTACAAAGAAAGAGAGTAAGTTAGAGCTGGTGCATTCTAATGTGTGGGGGCCAACTTAGGTATCATCTCTTGGGGGTTCAAGTTATTATGTTACTTTTATTGATGATGCAATAAGGAAAGTTTGGGTTTATTGTATTAGAAACAAATCTGATGTATTTAACACTTTTGTTAAATGGAAAGCCTTGGTAGAGAATGAAACAGGTCTTAAGCTAAAATGTCTCAGGTCAGATAATGGAGGGGAGTATTGCAAAGTAATGAATTTGATGATTATTGTTCTAAGAATGGAATCCGCAGGTAAAAGACGGTTCCAGGAACTCCGCAGCAGAATGGGGTATTAGAAAGGATGAACAGAACAATAATGGAACGTGCTAGGAGCATGAGGTTACATGCAAGATTGCCTCTTTCTTTTTGGGTAGAAGCGGTGAGCACAACTGTGTACTTGATAAACAGAGGACCCTCAAGTGCCTTGGATGGAGGCATACCTGAGGAGGCTTGGTATGGTAAGAAAGTTGATTATTCATTTCTTAGAGTCTTTGGATGTGAGGTGTTTGTTCATATAGAAAAGGATGATAGGACTAAGCTAGAGGCTAAATCAGAAAAATGTACTTTCATTGGTTATGGTGGTGATGACTTTGGATATAAATGTTGGAGTATTAAGGACAATAAAATCATTCGATCTAGGGATGTGGTCTTTAATGAGAAAGTCATGTATAAGCAACAGTTGCAGGAAAACAGGGAAGAATCCAAGAAAGAATATGCAGCGGTAGAGGATCTTCCGGATGGGAAAGTGACACATGAATTAGTTCAGGAACCCCAAACTCCTATATTGAGGAGGTCTTCTAGGGTAAGAAGAGAACCTGAACATTTTCTCCTTCTCTTTATTATTTATTACTCACTGATAGTGGAGAACCAGAGAGCTTTGATGAAGCAATGTAGGTAGATGCCAGGAAGAAGTGGGAGCAAGCCATGGATGAGGAGCATTAGGCTCTCATGGAGAACCAGACATGGGATTTGGTAAAGCTACCCGAAGGAAAAAGAGCATTACAGAATAAGTGGGTGTTTAGAGTCAAAGAGGAAGAAGGAGGAAAGAAAAGATACAAGGCCCGGTTGGTGGTCAAGGGTTTGTACAGAAAAAAGGTATAGATTTTGATGAGATTTTTCTCCTATAGTAAAATGAATTCTATCGAAGCTGTTCTTGGAATAGTGGTAGCAGAAGACTTGCACTTAGAAAGCGATTATATGTAAAGACCGCATTTCTCCATGGCGATTTGAAGGAGGAGCTATATATGCAGCAGCCTTGAGAAGGATATGAAGTCAAAGGTAAAGAGGAGATGGTGTGCAAACTAAAGAAGAGCTTTTACGGCTCAAACAAGCTCCACGTCAATGGTATAAGAAATTTGATAGCTTCATGATGGAGCAAGGTTATATCAGATGTCATTCTGACCATTGTGTGTATACAAATAAATTTGAGGATGGAAGTTATATTATCCTGTGTTTGTATGTTGATGACATGCTAGTTGCGCAGTAAAAACATGCAGAAATAAAAGTACTCAAGAAGCAACTAAGTGAATCATTTGCTATGAAGGATTTGGGTGCAGCCAAAAAAATCCTTGGTATGAGGATATCTCGGGATAGGAAGGAACGGAAGCTGACTTTATCTCAAGAAGAGTACATTAAGAAGGTCTTGGAGAGGTTTAATATGTAGGATGCTAAACCGGTTGGGACTCCTTTGGCAGGCCACTTCAAGTTATCAAAGGAGCAGTGTCCCAAGACAGAGCAGGAAAGAAACTAGATGTCCAAGGTACCTTACTCATCAACAGTTGGCAGTTTGATGTATGCTATGGTGTGCACTAGGCCTGATATTGCCCATGCAGTGGGAGTTGTGAGTAGATTTATGAGTGATCCAGGTAAAGAGCATTGGCAAGCAGTAAAGTGGATCCTTCGGTATTTGAGAGGGACCATGGGGACAGTTTTGTGCTACAGTGGATCAAACACCACTTTACGTGGTTATGTAGATTCAGATATGGCTGGAGATGTAGACAGCAGGAGGAGCACGATAGGTTATATTTACACTGTAGGTGGGACAACAGTGAGTTGGATTTCACGACTATAGAAGTTGGTGGCTTTGTCAACCCACGGGGGGTGAGTATGTTGCTGCCACAGAGGCAAGCAAAGAGATGATTTGGTTACAACAATTGCTTGAGGAGTTGGGGCATAAGTAGGAGGAATGTAAGCTGCATAGTGATAGTCAGAGTGCTATACACCTAGCTAAGAACTCTGCTTTCCACTCTAGGACAAAGCATATACAGTTAAGGTACCATTTCATCAGGATAGCTTTGGAGGAAGAGAAGTTGAAGTTGGAGAAGATTCATACCAGTCAAAATCTTGCAGACATGATGACCAAGGTGGTCACAAGGGAAAAACTAAAGTTGTGTTCAGCTTTGGTTGGTCTTCACAGAAACTAGTGAAGGGTTGAGAAGCTTGCTCAGAGGAAAACTAGTCTCTAAGTGGGAGATTGTTAGGTTGTGGAGCCTGTTTTCATGTGTGAAAGTGTTGAAGATTGTACACTAAGAGTATTGTACACTTTTCATGTATCCTCGCCGGGGGTTCGGGCAACCCTTGAAATTTTTTTTTAGGCGTAAAATTTTTTGGCCTCGAAAAATGCACCCGACATATTGGGAAACGTGCTTTTCTCATATGGGCAAGTTTTTTTTTTTTTGACCCATAGGTTTATGGGATGGGTTTTGCCCATGGTTTTGATACCCACGATTTTGTAAAACTACTTAAGCGGTTGTCTATTTATATGGTCTTAAGCATTTGTCTATTCATTATTGGAACTATCGCTACTAGTCCACCTCTACGACCTACTATTGCATTTAATGAAAATGAAATTGTGGTTGATTCTTCAAAGAGAAATACATTATCAATTTGATTTTATATTAATCAACAACCCATCTAGAATGTTTAGATTGACAATAGTTGTGAAAATCTATGTACTATGACATTATTTAAATCATTGGGTTACAATGATGAAAAACATTTTTAGCCTACTTCTCATGTAGTTATGGACTTGTTGGACATATTAAATTACCAATTAAAGTGGAGGAAACTATTATCTCTATATCTTTCTTTGTTCTTCAATGCATTGGGACACGTGAGATTACACATACACATGAATGAATGTATTTATATGTACATATACATACATACACACATAAATCTCTTTTTTAACGATAATCATTAGAGTGAGAGGGTGATTAGGGATTTGATGTGGTGGTGGTCATAACCGCATGTGGACCTACCTAACACCTGTGAGTTGCATCTACCCGTACATCCTACTGATGATGAATTTTTTCTCTGTGATCTTAGGCCCTTCCTATGAAAATCAATTTTAGTGAATTAAGATTCAGGAAAAAATCATGATCGATGCTAATAATGCGAAAAAAATTTTTCTTTGGATGAAATATTGGTGTATTAAAGCAATTGAAGAAGATCTTGTTATCACCTCCTGAACACAATAAGATTGATGAAGAAATGGCTGCCTTAATAAATCAAGGTTTTATTTACAAGTTTGTAAGTTGAGGTCCTCGTGAAAATGAATTATGCACCGAGTAACAAGAAATGGAATTTGAAAGAGTGATCTCGATATTCGCCTTGGCTCACAAGAGGTTTTTATTATTTTTTCAATTAAAGAGGACAAAGCTAATATATTTGAACTTTGACTTTAGTTCTTCAAAATATTAGGGTGTTTATGACAAGTTATGGAGCCCCATTTCAACTTCTCTTGAAAGGATCCAAGGGTTGCTCCAATTTAAATAAAACTTCGACTACAAATGTGAGCAAACACAAATTTGTGAATTCAAAAATAAATGAAGACCATTATTCTCCCTATTAATAAAAACACAACTCCGTGTGATTTTAGACTCATAAGAGAAAGAGCCTTTTTAATTTAAAAAACACAAAAAACATAGAATCATTGGAATCCCTAAGGGTTGTGGCCATTAATCAATCCAATGTATGATGGGGCTTGCGTAATTTGTGTTATGTGGCGAATTACCACCTATGTGTGGTGTGTTGAATTACCACCTAAGTACTCTTCCTATCTATCGTAGAGGGAGACAGATACCCTCCACTGAAAATGCCCTCATGTATGTGCATTTTGTGTAAAACCTACCATCCCACATGCTATGTGCTACATGATGTGGCCATTTTGTTCGGTGCAAAGGAGGTCGCATCATCGGACACACAATCATTTCATTTGGACTATGCATGATGGGTTTGAAGCGTCAAGCATAGCTGCGGCCTTAAAAAGGGTCAACAATAAATTAAGCCAAACGCCCTTAGCATTTTCCTTTTAATCTATTTTTAATGTATGTATTTTTCACTATTCGTAATTATATTAAAATCGATGAGGTTCGCATATTTATTAAATATTTTGTATTTGTGTTCGAGTGAACTATTTGATAGATATATTAGGGTTGAGATTTGACCCTATTTTTCCTTTTTTATGTTTGAGACATATTCGAAGAGCTTAGTATGAATGTGTACTTGTTTTTTTTATTAAGGGCAAATAGTTTTGAAGGGACTATACCCGGTATACAAAAAGGCTCAACCGAGATAGCCAAAATGAGAGAAATATCCCGAGAGAAGGACAAAAAGTCCAACCAAAGAGGGCTCAATGACCAAGTAAGACAATACAAGTGAAGAAAGGATCCAGATTTAACGATGATCCCAAAAGAAGCCAAAGAGAACAAAAAGAGAAGCATCATGAAAAACTCACGTCAAAAAAAAGTGCTCGAACCGCGGATAACAAAGCAACATCACGGCCAAAAGCAGCCACACAAAGAACCCATTACTTCATTGCCTGTCAATCTTGGTCTTGATGGCTGCGGCGACATGAAGAAAGCAATGGCGGTGGCACGAGAGAGTCGACCACATCACCTGGGAAATTGCCATATCTCTTTTCTCTTTAGGTCCCCGGATGTCCTCACTAAAGACTTGTTACCAATTAAAAGGGTTTATTAATATAAAGACTCAAACATATCAATATATGTTTATATGTATTTATTTAATATTAATAAATTAATATTTATTATGATTAATTATTTTTATATTAAATTTTTAATAAAATATTTTTAATGAGTTTGATTTTAATTTTAAAATTATAAAAGCAATAAATAACTTTTAGTATATTTTAAATTTATATATGTAATATTACCTTATTGTATATGATATTCCTTTTGTGTCTAATCTTTGACATGTAAGTTTGTTCGTCAAATCTCATCCCTAGATATACCCATTATCAAATGTGTGTTTATTATAAATTTATGTACCTACAAAATAATATAATTTCATATTTATGTATGTTATCCCTCTTGTAATAGGAGCCATGAAAGTAGAGGTGAAAATTTAGTTTTACCACCTCTCAAAACTTCCCAAATTTTCACAATGCATTATTATATCCCATCAATTGTCAAACCACTTCTCAATTTTTCAACGGGGTATAATCTATAATAGTTTATTACTTGTGGGATGGGTTTTATTCCTTTCTGGTTTTATAATTTTTATTAAAAAATCATCTAAATGTGTGTGCGCTCGCATGTGTTTCACAATTCTATGTTGATATAAATCTCGTCAATAGATTTTGAAATTGTATTTATTATTGTAAAATTTGATATATCTCTTTAGTATGATTTTGGAATTGCTTCTAAAATTCTAAAATCTTTATTCGTTCCAAAAATTAATCTCATATTAACTAGTGGTATTGGTCCATGTTAACATATAAACCAATAGACCATGATCCTTACACTAATGGCGGTGATGTGATAACAGACATAACTCTCTTACTAACATTATGTTGATTGCTTGTGGGATGAGTGTTGATGCTTTCTCGAACTTCCCATGTTCTCCTCTATGACTTCATTATCCAAAAAAATCTCATTCAAATGCTTCTAAAAACACACCCTACTACCCCAAGTCGGATATGCCTCTTGAGTACATCTTAGATTTACTTTTACAACTCTAAAACCCTCATTCATTAAAAAAATCATAAATTGGCTAGTAGGATTGACAACATATGAACCCAATAAACCATTATCTTTATACCAGTAGGGGTGATATCATAATAGAAGTGGCCCTTCTACTAACATTCAAAACTTAATCTCACATCAAAGGTAGTGAAAACAATCCTTATGTCAACGGAGGTGGAACATTATGGCTAGTTGGTTGTGGGATGAGTATGTTTTATTACTTAGCCTCCCCCTCTCCTCCTTTTTGACTTCATAATTAAAAAATAGCATACATGCTTCTTAAGTCCATCTTGGAATTACTTCTATAGCTCTAAAATCTTCATTGATATAGGAGTGAATCATTAAACAATAAAATTAATTTTACGACTCTAAAATCCTTATTCATATATGAGTGAATCATTAAATAATTTAAAGATAACAAGTGCACATTCACCTAAAATCCTCATTCTTATAGGATTGATTTATTTAGCAATGTCAAGATCATAGGTGCTCAGTCATATAGTAGTGAATAGTTGACTTAAATATAGTGGGCACTCATTCATCTAAAATACGAGCATGTTCATATATGAGTGAATAGGTGAGCAATTTAAAGATACTAGGTGCTCATTCATAGTTGATATTGCTTCTACAACTTTTAAATAGTCTTTCATATAGAAATTAATCATTGAGAAATTTAAAGTAATAGGTGTTCATTCATATAAGAGTGAATAATTGAGAAATTTAAAGATAGTAGGTGTTCATTACCTTAAATGCTTGATAAAAACATTGAGTATGAATTTAATAATAAATAAAATAAATATGAAGATCAAGGAGATGTCTTTACCTTTAATGCTTAATCAAATATTGAGTATAAATGTAATAGTAAATAAAATTAGTAGTATTGTTCTTTTGTCAACAAAGTCTTCATTAAGCCTTAGAGGGTCATATAGGAGTAAATCATTGATAAATTGAAGGTGATATGTGTTCACTACCTTAAATGTTTGATCAAAACATTAAATACAAAGGTTAGATAGTAGTTGTTCCTTACCTTAAATTCTCGATGAAAACATTGAGCATGAAAGAGGTAATCAATGAAATCCATGGCACAATCTTCTATTAGCAATATAGGATCATAAAATTGTATTGTACATACCTTATAGTTTATCATGTTATAGACTTCTATTATTATAATCTTTAGAGAGTTGGTGACGTAATTAATTTATATCAAGGAGCATTAATACCAATTAAAAATAAAAGATCAATATATTTTATGTTGATCCCTTTTTCCGATTAGAAATATACTAGCAATTGCACTTGAGGGACAAGTAACGCCAAATGGGATGTAAATGCAATGTTTTTATGGAAATGTATTATTATGTAGTAGGTGATATGAAATATCAATATATACATAGCTATATGTTTTGGAGATGGAGAAGAAGTAATTTTGAAATGCAAGTTCCTCTCTTTATTATTTTTCACATATACCTGCAAAGCTTTGGACATGTGTTTGTAGAATTCAAGTGTAAATGTAGGAAAGACATGTAAGTCTATAAATGAGCACACTCATGATATTACAATAAATTTAATAACTAGATCATAACATAGGGGACATTACCTCTTGACACACATTCTCCCCTAATACTTTAGCTCTTTTATCTTAGGCAAGTAAAATCCTATTTGGCTCAATAATCACAAGGTATAAGGATTCTAGTTTCCAAATTAAATTTATTAATAGATGGATGTTGTTTTACAAATTAAATTCATTGAGAATCCTTGAAGCTCTTTGAAATTTTCTTGTAATATTAGTGGTAAATACAAGAGAATTGGAATCAAAATCCGCACCTAATATACCATATATAATTATTTCCTAACTATCAAAGCATTTTTAGGAGTGGAATGGTATAATTTCAAATGTTTGAATTAAATAAAATTTCAAATAACAAATAGAAACTAAACTATGAAAGGAACGATTGTTAGATTATTCCAAGCTATAAGATTTCATATGCTAATAGAACATCAAAAACAATGAATTACATTCTCTTATTGTTGTCCATTTTTACACCCTTGCAAAAATGGGACAACTTGAGAGATTGGGACTTGGGAAAATTCACATAAGTTTGAAGAAGAATATGAAAAGCAGGCTTCAAAACTTCATACTTAGCCAAATTTGAGAAAAATGGATAAAATTGGTAAAATTGGCTTTGGGGTACTTCATTCTACTTTTTCCTAACTCCCTAGTCCAAGAAAAATTCAAGGAGTTAGTGAAAATTTGGAAAAAAAAATGAGAAAATGTGAAAAAGGATTATTTTAATGTATTGTGGATGTATGGGGTGTGGGTGGAATAGGTGCAAAGGGAACTAAGGCTCCCCGCCCTTGGTTTAGATCTGTAATAGAAAGGGGCCTTTGGAATGTGGACATTTCAACTTTTGGGAACCCACAGGGTACAAGTTCCTTTGGGGCTTGAGTTCCCCAAAAGTCGACTTACCTAATTTGTTAAGGATTTGGGCGAGGAAGTGTATTGCGGAGAAATTGGAAGTTTGGGGCCTAGACGGTAAAAATTTCGCAGGGTCAATAGTTCCCCACAATTCTGAAATTTTTGCAATGTTAAGGAGGTTAGGAGTTAATTTTTGTGTGGGCCCAGGAGTATCAGATGAAACGAGTGTGGGCGTCACTAGGTTCATGGGAATAACTTGTTCCTCGCAATGTGATGAGTCCCACAGTATAAAGGTAGTGGATGGTGTGGAGAATGTGGGCCTATGAGGCCTAACCAGCCTAGTTCCTTGTGTAACTCAAGACCTGAAATACCCACGTAAAGGGGAAAAAGTAAAAATGAACATTTAAATGCGGACTATGAGAGCCATCGTGGAACACTTGACCCCTCCATATTCAAATGGTCATAAATTTTGACTCAGGGCTCCATTCTCCACAAACTTGGAATTTTTGGAAACATATCTCAAAGCACTACATCATGAAATCCAAAAAATTAGAGTTAGGTGGATTTAGGTGAATAAAAAAGGAAAAAATAGTCCAACATTCAAAAGTGTAGCTCCAGTTTCCAATAGCTCGAATTTAATGTAGTATGGTACTCTTTCTTCTTCCACAAGCCAAATGACATTGGGGAAATGAGTTTTATAGGTCTCCCATGCTATTTTCTAGAGAATTAACAAATTTTTTTGGTGAGTAAAGGGGGAATTTAGATTCTCTTTTTCTCTCTTCTCTCATCACTTATATATATTATAACTTTTCATTTTTTAGAAGGGGGGATATTCTTTGTAATGGAACTCTATCAAAATGGTTCCAGAACACTTGTGAGTTGCATGACTCATGTTTGGACATCTTGCATGGTGATCCTTTCCTCTTCTCCTCTCTTGTAATGGATTGTGCATTCATGAAGCAATAAAATATTTGTTTTTGGCTCTCTTCTTGGTCATTCTCTACTTTATTACATTTTTCTTTCCTTCCATTACATCTGCAAGTGTTTTTGCATTTATTACTCTCCTTGTAAGTTTTCAATTGTGTTATGCTCCATGGAAATGGTGTTTTTAATGTTGTTTGGACTATGGCACTCATTTATGCCCTATCCTTACTCATTTCTCCCATTTCCACTCACTGAGAGTGTCTCCACCCATCTTTATGGTGTTATCACCTCTCTAGTTTAGGTTTCTATTTTATGCATCTCCATCTTACCTTGGTACCTTGAAATTTCAGAGTAGAGTTAGATAGTTGCATTTCAATCCCTAGGATTAGTTTTAGTAGTAGGAATAGGTGGAATAAGTAGGCCTTATCCAAAGGTTTGTCTTAGTTTGAAAATCCCACAATTGAGAGACAATCCCATGTTACCTCATAATTCTTCGTCATTCATGATCATATCCAGGGTGCAATTTTGAGTTGGATAGCAAGTTTGGCACGCATGCTTTGGGACAAGATTGAATATATTTACATATTCATACCAAAAATATTGATGTGTTCTTGGTGGTATTCAAAATTTAGAGGTATGTTCTTAACATATCTGACGACTCCACTCATCTAACAAACCCATTTTCTCATTTACAGACCTTACCTTTCATTCATTTCTTCCTTTCCTTTCACCCTTCCATTCATTTAATGTTTCCACTTCATTCATGGATCTTCATGGATCTCTCCCATTCCCTCATTTTAGTTCTTCTCCCCTCTATTTGTAGCAATGGTATGATTTCCCCAAAACAACCATGATAAACTTACCTCTCTTTCATGGAAAATGGAGATCAATCTCCTATTGACCATATCCAAGACATAGCCAACCATTGTTCCATTCACAATGACATTAAAGAAAAGGTTTTCCTCAGAATTCTTGCTATATCATTCAGAGGAAAAGAAAATAGTTAGTTGAAGAACTTGGTTCCAAGATCCATTTCCATTTGGAATTAGCTAGGAGAACAATTTTGTAATCGGTTCAAGGAGAATGCGTATGTCATTGTCCTCATAGAACATATCATCACAATACAGTGGGCTTTAATGGAATACATCTCATATTTCAACATTGAATCCACATAAACTACTTGTCAGGTGAATATGGCTCAAATTTTTCCAAAGCGATGAAAAACAGGTCGTGTATTCCGCCACGTTGAAAAACGCATACGATGTTTTTCAGCACTTTGAAAAACGTGATCCCGTTCTCCAAAAGGCAACCCCCAGTGCTTTTCCTTCTTGTTGTAAAATTGAATCCACATCAACTACTCGTTAGGTGGATATGGGTTGAATTTTTTCAAAGCGATGAAAAAAGGTCGTGTATTCTACCACATTGAAAAATGCACGGTGTTTTTCACCACTTTGAAAAGAACACGATCCTCTTCTCCAAAAGGCACAACCCTGAGTGTTTTTCCTTATTTATGTAAACATTGAATCCACATCAAGTACTTTTCAGGTGGAGATGGGTTGAATTTTTCCAAAGCGATGAAAAATAGGGTGTGTATTTTGCCACGTTGAAAAACGCATGGTGTTTTTCAGCACTTTGAAAAATGCGATCCCGTTCTCCAAAAGGGGAAACCCCAGTGATTTTCCTTATTATTGTAAACATTGAATCCACATAAAATACTTGTCATGTGGATATGGTTTGAATTTTTCCAAAGTGATGAAAAATAGGGTGTGTATTCCGCCACATTGAAAAATGCACGGTGTTTTTCAGCACTTTGAAAAATGTAATCCTATTCTCAAAAGGAAATCCCCGGTGATTTTCTTTCTTGTTGTAAACATTGAATCCACATCAACTACTTGTCATGTGGATAAGGGTTGATTTTTTCCAAAGTGATGAAAAATAAGTTGTGTATTCCACCACGTTGAAAAATGCATGGTATTTTTTAACACTTTGAAAAATGTGATCCCATTCTCCAAAAGGTGCAACCCCGGTGCTTTTCCTTCTTATTGTAAACATTGACTCCACATAAAATACTTATCATGTGGAGAAGAGTTGAAGTTTTTCTAAAGTGATGAAAAATAGGTCATGTATTCTCGCCACGTTGAAAAATGCATGGTGTTTTTCAGCACTTTGAAAAACATGATCCCATTCTCCAAAAGGGGAAACCCCTGGTACTTTTCCTTCTTTTTGTAAACATTGAATCCATATAAAATAATTTTCATGTGGAGAAGGGTTGATTTTTTCCAAAGTGATGAAAACCAGGTGTGTATTCCACCACGTTGAAAAATGCGCAGTGTTTTTCAACACTTTGAAAAAACGCAATCCCGCGTTCTCCAAAAGGGGCAAGCTCGGTGATTTTCCTTGTTGTAAAAATTGAATCCACATCAACTACTTGTCATGTGGAGATGGGTTAAATTTTTCCAAAGTGATGAAAAATAGGTCATGTATTCCGCCACGTTGAAAAACGCATGGTGTTTTTCAGCACTTTGAAAAACGTGATCCCATTCTCCAAAAGGTATAACCCCGATGTTTTTCCTTCTTGTTGTAAAAATTGACTCCACATCAACTGCTTATCAAGTGGATATGGGTTGAATTTTTCCAAAGTGATAAAAAACATGTCGTGTATTCCACCACGTTGAAAAATGCACGGTGTTTTTCAGCACTTTAAAAAACCCAATCCGTTCTCCAAAAGGCACAACCCTCGGTGTTTTTCCTTCTTGTTGTAAACATTGAATCCACATAAAATACTTGTCAGGTGGAGATGGGTTGAATTTTTCCAAAGCGATGAAAAATAGGTCATGTATTCCGCCATGTTGAAAAATGCATGGTATTTTTAGCACTTTGAAAAATGTGATCTGTTCAGCAAAAGGGGAAACCCTTGGTGCTTTTTCTTCTTGTTGTAAACATTGACTCTGCGTAAAATACTTGTCATGTGGAAAAGGGTTGAGTTTTTCCAAAGTGATGAAAAATAGGTCATGTATTCTTCCACGTTGAAAAACGCATGGTGTTTTTCACCACTTTGAAAAACGTGATCCTATTATCCAAAAGGCACGACCCCCAGTGTTTTCCTTATTGATGTAAACATTGATTCCACATCAAGTACTTTTCGGTGGAGATGGGTTGAATTTTTCCAAAGCAATGAAAAACAGGGTGTGTATTTTGCCACGTTGAAAAATGCATGGTGTTTTTAGCACTTTGAAAAACCCAATCTCGTTCTCCAAAAGGCGCAAGCCCCAGTGCTTTTCCTTCTTGTTGTAAACATTGACTCAAAATCAACTAATTTTTAGGTGTAGAAGGGTTTAATTTTTCCAAAGCATTGAAAAATAGGTCGTTTATTCTACCACATTGAAAAATGCAAGGTGTTTTTCAGCACTTTGAAAAATGTAATCCCGAGTCTCCAAAAGGGGAAACCCCGGTGATTTTCCTTCTTGTTGTAAATATTGACTCCACATCAACTACTTGTCAGGTGGATATGGGTTGAATTTTCCAAAGCGATGAAAAACATGATGTGTATTCCACCACGTTAAAAAATGCATGGTGTTTTTTAGCACTTTGAAAAACCCAATCCCATTCTCCAAAAGGCATGCAACCCTGGTGATTTTCCTTCTTGTTATAAACATTGACTCCACATCAACTAATTTTCAAGTGGAGAAGGGTTGAGTTTTTCCAAAGAGATGAAAAATAGGTCATGTATTTCACCACATTGAAAAGCGCATGCGGTGTTTTTGGGCGCTTTGAAAAACTGATCTCGTTCTACAAAAGACACAACGCACGGTGATTTTCCTTCTTGTTGTAAACATTTACTCCACATAAAGTACTTGTCAGGTGGAGAAGAGTTGATTTTTTCCAAAACAATGAGAAATAGGTCATGTATTTCGCCACGTTGAAAAATGCACGGTGTTTTTCAGCACTTTGAAAAACCCAATCCCATTATCCAAAAGGTGCAACCCCGGTGGTTGTCATTCTTGTTGTAAAAATTGACTCCACATCAAGTACTTGTCAGGTGGATAAGGGTTGAGGTTTTCCAAAGTGATGAGAAACAAGTCGTGTATTCCGCCACGTTGAAAAATGCATGATGTTTTTCAACACTTTGAAAAAATGATCTCGTTCTCCAAAAGTCACAACCCCGGTGATTTTTCTTCTTGTTGTAAACATTGACTCTACATCAACTAATTGTCATGTGGAGAAGGGTTGAGTTTTTCCAAAGGGATGAGAAACGAGGTCATGTATTTCACCACATTGAAAAATGCAGTGTTTTTAACACTTTAAAAATCTTGATCTCGTTCTCCAAAAGACACAACCCCGGTGCTTTTTCTTCTTGTTGTAAAAATTGACTCCACATCAAGTACTTGTCAGGTGGAGAATGGTTGAGTTTTTCCAAAGTGATGAGAAACCGGTCATGTATTCCGCCACGTTGAAAAATGCAATGTTTTTCAAAGCACATTGAAAAACGTAATCATGTTCTCAAAAGGTGCACCCTCGCAGTTCTTTTCCTCCTTGTTGTAAACATTGACTCCACATAAACTACTTTTCATGTGGAGAAGGGTTGAGTTTTTCCAAAGTGATGAAAAATAGGTCGTGTATTCCACCATCGTTGAAAAACACACGGTGTTTTTCAGCACTTTGAAAAACCCGATCCTGTTCTCCAAAAGGGCAAACCCCCGGTGCTTTTCCTTCTTGTTGTAAAAATTGAATCCACATCAACTAATTTTCAGGTGGAGAAGGGTTTATTTTTTCCAAAGCGATGAGAAATAGGTTGTGTATTCCACCACGTTGAAAAACGCATGGTATTTTTAGCACTTTGAAAAAAACCGATCTCGTTCTCCAAAAGGCACAACCCCCAGTGATTTTCATTCTTGTTGTAAAAATTTAATCCACATCAAGTACTTTTCAGGTAGATAGGGGTTGAATAATTCCAAAGTGATGAAAAATAGAGTGTGTTTTCACCACATTGAAAAATGCATGGTGTTTTTCAACATTTTGAAAAATGCAATCCTGTTCTCCAAAAGGTGTAACCCATGGTGCTTTTCCTTCTCCTTGTAAACATTGAATCCACATCAACTACTTATCAGGTGGAGAGGGGTTGAATTTTTCCAAAGTGATGAAAAACAAAGTGTGTTTTGCGCCACGTTAAAAATGCACAACATTTTTCAAAGCAATTTAAAAATGTAATCCCATTATCAAAAGGTGTAACCATAAAGTGCTTTTCCTTCTCCTTGTAAACATTGACTCCACATCAACTACTTATCAGGTGGAGAGGGGTTGAAGTTTTCCAAAGTGATGAAAAATAGAGTGTGTTTTTCGCCATGTTGAAAAACGCACGGTGTTTTTCAACATTTTGAAAATCACAATCCCGTTCTCCAAAAGGTGTAACCCATGGTGCTTTTCCTTCTCCTTGTAAACATTGAATCCACATCAACTACTTGTCAGGTGGATAGGGGTAACCCATGGTGTTTTTCCTTCTCCTTGTAAACATTGAATCCACATTGTGTTTTTCGCCACGTTGAAAACGCGCAATGTTTTTAGCATATTTAAAATCTCAATCTGTTCTCCAAAAGGTGTAACCCGTGGTGATTTTCCTTATCCTTGTAAACATTGACTCCACATCAACTACTTATCAAGTGGAGAGGGGTTGAATATTTACAAAGCGATGAAAAATAGAGTGTGTTATTCACCATGTTGAAAAATGCATGGTGTTTTTCAACATTTTGAAAACGCAATCCCATTCTCCAAAAGGTGTAACCCGCGGTGCTTTTCATTCTCCTTGTAAACATTGAATCCACATAAACTACTTATCAGGTGGAGAGGGGTTGAATTTTTCCAAAGCAATGAAAAATAGGTCGTGTATTCCGCCACGTTGAAAAATGCATGGTGTTTTTCAGCATTTTGAAAATCATAATCCCATTCTCCAAAAGGTGTAACCTACGGTGCTTCTCCTTGTAAACATTGACTCCACATAAAATAATTATTAGGTGGAGAGGGGTTGAATATTTCAAAGAGATGAAAAATAGAGTGTGTTATTTGCCACGTTGAAAAATGCACGGTGTTTTTCAACATTTTGAAAAATGCAATCTGTTCTCCAAAAGGTGTAACCTGCAGTGCTTTTCCTTCTCCTTGTAAACATTGACTCCACATCAAATACTTATCAGGTGGAGAGGGGTTGAATTTTAGGAACGTTTGAAATTGATTTGGTATGAGAAATATTAGAAATTGATACAACTTATGTCAAAGAGTCAATTGGATAAAAAAATTAAAGGAATAATAACTTGGGAAAAAATACTTGAGACATACTCAAAGAATCACTATCAGATACATCAATTGGTGTGAAAAAATACTTGTGAAAGGAACATCTGAAGAGACAATACACACAAAACTTATTATGCCTATGTGAGGTTTTAGTGCGATTAAGTATGAGAACTAGAGGAACCTTGAGTAACCCCTAGAGGTAGGGATATAGGTGGATCTTATGTGAATGAGGGGAGCTTGGGAATTCTCATGAGTATGGATTTTATCAAATTCTCTTTATTTTCCTCTTATTCATCATATTATCCATACCCCTCTTATGTTTATTCCTCTCCAACTAGTTATCAACTATAGCTTTGATAATTCCATGTTGTACCTTCTTCTCGTGTACCATAATTTTAATCTATGGGTTAGATTAAATATCATTATCTAGTGCATTTTATTGTTTTTGATAAACTCCCATCCCTAATTTTTTCATTAAAAAGGTAAAATTATCCCTTACTACCCCTTGAGTGTCCTAATACCTAAAGGGTGATTGACATATGAATTTGAAATTCTTTCTTGAATCAATCATATTGACACTTGAGGGCCAGTAATTGAAATTTAAATCACTAAATTCGAATGGGATATCAAAACAATTTTTTTGCTTCTTGGCTTTGCATATCACTATTATTCCATAAAAAAATTAGTTTTCTACCTCAATTGTTACTATTTTTATGTATATATTTAGGTAATACGATTGGGAGAGTGTGGCAATGATCTAATCTATATATTGGAGTTTGGATACCCCTTATAAGAGTAGAAGTTAGAAAACTTGATTCTTAAAGCTTATTGCATGTTTGTTTAGGCCGAATATTTCGTAGAAAACTTACTCTTTAATGCTTAGTGGTTTTTTTACGCTGAATATTTTGTAGGAAACTTACTTCTTGAACCTTAATGGTGACTAAATTGAGAGTTTGTGAGTTTGTTTATGAAAAGAAATTATAATTGTAGGAAACTTACTTCTTAAACCTTAGTGGTGACTAAATTGAGAGTTTGTGAGTTTGTTTATATCAACGCAAAGTTTATAATTCTTATTTAAACAACGTCGTCAACATAAATATGATTCAATTTCGTATTAAACCCCAAGCAAATATAATTATAAAAAAATTCAAACTTTCTCAAAATTTGTAATTACTAATGTAGGGCCAAACCAAATACAAAAAAAGAATAATAAATAAATGGAAAGAAGTCGGCTTGTTAAGTTCTCTACAAAACTGGTCACATTTTTTTACCCTTTCTCCAAACTCATCATTTTTTTCATGCTCTAGTGTTGACAAACAAAATAAAATGGGATTGCTTGTTATTTTAAATGGGAGTCGTATGGTTCAAAAGGCCAAAATATTTTGTGTCATTTAACATAAGTATTTTAGTGTGTTGAATGGGGTATTTGTATATAATTGTAGTCATCATTAGGTAGGTGACTCTCTTCTTGTATGTTAAAGTTTCACAATTTTTAATTGTGTTTTTAATTGTTGAGTATTTGTGGATCACTCACATATGTTTGCAAGAAACCAATGATGAATCTCCTTAATAAACAACTCATTAGTTAGTTGTAATTTGATTTGATAAAGAAGTGTATGTTTTTTCTCAAAATATTACTCAAACCTGATCTCATCTGACTTGATTAATAGTAATATATTAGATAATAGAGATTATATATTACAGCTAGAACATAGCCATTTTTTTATTGTAGAAACGTAAAGAAAGTGGGATTCATATAACTATAAACGTCTACTTATTCCGAATAGGATTTCTCTTCCTCATTCTTACGGTTCCCTGGAAGCTTCTGTTTCACCTTTGTATAGCAGCGCCTCTTTCTTCTCACCCTGTGCATTTTCTTTCCCTTCTTTCTTGGAAGCGCAGGTCACCGATCTACTGACACATGTCAGAGACCCCAAAGCTTCATCCCATTGTAATAAATGCCTTCAGCGTAACAAGAACGCTAAAGCACATTCCAAAAATAATAATTTGTACGCCTCCGTAGCCTATCCCGAACTAAAAGTTGCACTTAATGGAAGAGTCCCAAGGCTCACCCTTGATGGTATCACTAACTGGGCAACCATACTATTGACATCAGCAAATTCATGGTCCATTTATAAATTCTCTCTTGGTTATATGGAAGGTGAAGAGTTTTACCCCATATTTTTTCTTCTTAAGCTTGGCTTGCAACATCAATAACCCAAAACAGTTTTCTCTGGCAAGATTTTGAAGATAAATGTCCAACTGAACTAATGCATATTATTCCCCTTGCAAAATATCTTATTTAGCTTCTCCTTCTCAACTAGCCAATTGAGATCTTTATTATCATAATCTGCGAGATAATGCGAATTTGTTGAACTTAAAGTCCCAAATCTTTGATTTGTCTCCAAAATATTATGTTTCCTACCTTAGTACCAACAAACATTGAGTACAGTGAAATATTGAGCAAAACCTGAAAGGAAAGCAACATATTGGAGGCCAAAAGAAATAATCATACCAACATATCAATGCAAAATCTGAAACAAGTAATTACTGAAATTAATATGCTCCTCCAAATTATTTTTGTACTAGCAAGAATTGAAACATAGAATGCATCAAACAATATGATAAATCATTATACTTGAAAGATCTAAACATATAACATTTACATGTGGATAAATTTACTGCAATTTTCCGTGACTGTAGTATTCATACATGAACATCAATTGAATAAAAGGGTTCCATTAGCAAAGCCAAAAGTTAGAAGAAATACTTGAATACTTTGATGCGAAAACTTATCTGCCAAATTCCTCTAATATGTGTGCAATAATCGTGGAGGAAAATTTTGTGGCAGAGTGGCAGTCTCCACGCACTTAAAGATTTTTATACCCAAGATGGCTTCTCTTGTGATGATGCCGATAAGCTAAAATGCAACTGCCAGGGTTTTGACGATGATAGCAAATAATTTGTTTCCATTGGTTTTCCTAAACATCATGCAGAACTAAAGATGTGTCGTGTGTATACTATGCACATATATTCTGAGCCCAAGGGTGCATTCTAGTTTGAGGAAGCAATCTGCCCCCTGCAAGGAAAGCATACACTTGTTTATTGACCTCAATCCAACTCCACCCAGGCCTCCTTTCTACCTTTACCCCCTTCATTATTTTCCTCATGTTTTCAGCATCATGCCACCTTCCAGCCACAGCATACATGTTTGATAACAGCACATAAGGTCCAACATTGTTAGGATCTAACTCAAAAAGATGTGCAGCAACCCGTTCTCCTAAATCTATGTTGTTGTGTACTCTGCAGGCAGAAAGCAACGACCTCCACACTGTTGCATCTGGACTTATTGGCATTTCATTGATAAACTAGATTCTTCCTCATCAAGGTGCCCAGCGTGACCAAGAAGATCAACAATGCAGGTGTAGTGCTGCATTGCAGGTGTAACATCATAATCTCGATTCATGCAATCAAAGTATTGCCTGCCTTCACTCACTAAGCCAGCATGGCAGCAGGCAGACAATATAGAAACAAAGGTGGCATGGTTGGGGATTATACCCGATTGTTGTTGCATTTGTTCAAAGATTTTAATGGCCTCCTTGGCAAGGTCGTGCATGGCGTAACCTTCAATTATTGTAGTCCAGGAGACTACATCTCTTTCAGATATTTTATCAAACAGTTCCCGAGCTTTCTCCAAATTTCCACATTTTGCATACATGTCAACAAGGGAACTCTCCACAAACACAGTAGACTGATACCCACATCTAATTATCTCTTCGTGGATTTCCATACCTTGTTCCAATGCCGCCAAATTGGCACATGCAGGAAGAACACTAGAGAATGTTTTTGCATCAGGCCTCACACCTGCTGCTGCCAGCATTTCTCTATAAAGATCCAAGGCCTCCATGCTCCGTCCACTCTGTGCCAATCCCACAATTATCACCGTCTAGGAGGCCACATCTCATTTTGGCATCACTTCAAAAAGCTCCAAAGCCTCATCCATGCGTCCATTTTGAGCAAGCCCTGCAACCATGCCATCCAAGATGCCACATCTCGTTCAGGCATATCCCAAAACAAACCCAAGGCCTCGTTCACAAACCCCTTTTGTGTATATCCTGCACACATAGCAATTCGGGCCACTGCATTCTGATCTGACATTTTTTCAAACACTTTGCGCGCATTGTCTAAACTCCCACATTTTGCATACATATCAACCAACACATTTGCCATGGTGACATCAAATTTGTAACCACTTGTAACTACATCTTTATGAACTTCCATGCCTTATTCCAGGGCCACCACTTTGGTGCAGTCTGAAATAACACTCATAAATGTGAACTCGTTAGCAGGAAATCCAGACCGCTGCATTTCTGTAAACAAATCCAACCCTTGTCTAGCCTGAGTGGGGCCATGTCTAGAGTAGGCTGCAATAATTACACTCCACGAGTGGATGTCGCGCTCGGTCATTTGGTCAAACACTTTCAACTTTGTGTGCATCCCCCAGGATCCCTTTCCCTTGCTTTAATTTGGCATACACATTAAGCAGCACTCCATCAACAAACCCTAGCAAACAGATTACAACCAATCGACGATTCACCTCTACACACATAACAAACATCCATTAAAAGGCAAGTAAATCCATTAAACAACCAAAATAAACCTTTTTCCAACAATGTAGGTCCTTAATATGCAAAATGGGTTCTACTTCAGCCTTTTCAATCTGCTAGAGAGAATGTATTCACAGTCCATTAATTGGTTAGAAGGAATTTGGGAAGGAATTTGGGAACAAATGTGTAGAAAGCTTTAAATCAACAATTGGGAGCACACTTCTTGATCCAACATCAGAATGATTGAGAAGATGCATCCAATAATTTCAATCTATAAACACCAACATTCACACTAGATGCATCCAATAATTTCAACATGTAAAATCCACCATATCCAATGGATGCCCCCAACACCCTAACACAACACACAGATGCATTCAACAATACATACCTCAAGGGATTTCCACATCAAATTCCTCCTCCAATACAAACCCTAACATACAATACATAAACCGTCCTACAATGTTAGAAAAATCACACACGTACAACAATCGGATTTGATTAAAAACCCCAATTCCCCCTCAGACATTCACCAAAGTATTGTAAATCATTTCTACAGACCCCTGTTTCCCTGTAAAAATAGCCTAAACCTGCAAATTTATTGGGAGACAAGAATTTATCATAACCCTTCAAAGAAACAAAGTGCCAAACCCTCTCAAAAAAATTGCAGGTTAAGCTTATAAATCATAAGGGAGGAAGGATAACAAAACCAAATGATATTTAAAAAGAAAAACAGAAAAAAAAAGTATAGATTTAAAATTGTGGAAAGTGTTTCTGAATGAAATTGATTATTATCAGTGTTTTCCCATTACAAACTCTGAAAATAGCAAAATATATATATATATATATATATATATATAATATATATATATATATATATATATATATATATATATATATATATATATATATATATATATTTATTTTCCACGATGCATCGATATTCTGGAAAAGAGAATAGTTTTTTTTTTTGTTTTTGTTTCCTCGCAATGAAACTCCATTATTTTAACGCGCCAATGTGGAGATGTGGGTGAGATTGATCTGTAGTGACTCGAATGGAATATGACTTTCCCACATGAATATCAAGCGTAGTGTAATAGTCCTACAGAATGTAGGATCCCTTTGTCTCCACCTAAAGCATCCAGTGGTTTTGAATTTTGAAATTCAGTGTCGTTTGCGTGCCCACATTGGAGATCCAGAATCTGTAGGTTCCACCTGAAAAAATGATTTTCAGATTCCTGAGATGGAGAAAATTTTCATCAATTAGCAGTTAATGGGGTACTTACTTACCAGGTTGCACAGTAAAGACGGTTTGGTAGGGTCCTCTGCCGTTGATTATGATTCCATCCGGCTGCCCCGGTAGAAAACCTGCGTCTAAGGAAGTTCTCATGGCCTGAAATTCGGTACAAGTTTCAATCAGGAAAATAACTAAATTGGAGTGGCTGTATTAGTTGCACGAAGATGCAGGCGCACAAACCTTGTGACCTGCGTTGTAGAAATCGCTGATGAGTAGAGAGAAATCGTCTGCAGGTTGAGGGAAGGGGATGGCAATGACATCGCGGTTGAGGATCCGAATGCCTCCGTAACCTCCCGTCGTTCTGTGTAAAAGCAGCGAGGGGTAATAGAAGAAGCTGCCGATCTGATCCTTTTCTTAAAATGTGTATGTCCAGTTTTTCCCGAGATGAATCAGACAATTAGTTCCCTGCAGTCCGTCTTTCCAAAAAGTGCGCCGCTGTTGTATTCCATTCCTACAGACATCTTCTCGTATTCCATTCACAGGGATATGGGCAAGTCGAGGCTCTTCCTCAACATCTGCCTCATGGCGCAGACCAGATGCATGGTCGGGTTAGCGTTCACATTGGATCTAAACTACATACAAAAACTCATATGAGCCTGTAGAGCCTCCTCCATACCAATAATTTTTTTAGCCCTGCACAGCTCGTCTTTCACAACTTTGGCGCATAGTCCAAAGACCCATCGTCCATAGAAACGGTCGCGTACGCGGGCTATGTTGTCTAGAAATTTAGTCTGTGTCCTGCCTCTCCATCATACTAAGACCTCCAAAGCCTCTTTCAATCGGCCCTGTTTACACAAATTTTTGATGGAAGCTTTCTTCGCATCGGTGTTATTTTGGGTGGGACATGCAAAAGATAATTTAAATTCAAACTCAAATTGTCATGTCTTTTAATTTCCACATCAAAATGTCACATCATAGTTTCTGGCACAACAGTCCTTTCTGGTGAGGGAAATGGCTATGTCAACACATCATGATATGAAAAAAATGCCCACATACATAGGTGCATTTTCAGTGGAGGTAGCCGCTGGCATCGTAGAGACCCGCTATCCACAAGAAATTCAGTGATACACAAAAACTTTGTAGCACCACCCATCTCTGAAACCCTCTTGTAATGGTGATCTCCCAAATTCTCCTTACTTTTCTGCTCTCCCCCACTCCTCCTTACTTTCCTCGCTGCCAGAAGCTCTAAAAACTACCTAGTCTACAACGGTCCAAACATATATCCCATAGTCGGCAACATATTCGAATTTTTCATAAATCGACACAAGTTTTGGAGTGGGCAACGGATTCCACTTCCAGAATACCTTCCAACACATTCAGGATCCAGCGCCCCGACGTCTCCGGTTTCTACACTTGCAACCCTGCAAACGTAGAACACATTCTCATAACCCATTTCGACAATTATCTAAAGACCAACGCTTCACTTATCTTCTCCACGATTACTTGGGTAGAGGAATCTTCAATGTCGACGGAGAGCTCTGGAAAATATGGAGAAAGGCCACCAGCTACGAATTCAAGACCAATTCGCTCAGGAATTTTGTGGTGGAGATGGTGCAGTGGGATATCCGTAATCACCTCATGTCACTGCTCTGCAATGCCACAAAAATTGGGGACTGCATCGACTTGCAAAATGTCTTCCATGCTTTTGCAGTCAATAATATTTGCAGTGTTGCATTTGGTGTCGATCCTCTCTGCCTCCGCCCTTCTCTTTCTCTCTCACATGACTTCGACAATGCAACCCACATCAGTTCCAACAGATTCTTCTACATTCTTCCCCACCTGTGGAAACTTGAGCGCTTTTTTAATGTAGGTTCTGAAAAGTGGATGCGCGAAACGATTTTGGTTGTGGATGAATTTGTTATGGGTATAATTCGTTTGAGAAGGAGTGAGAAAGAGGAGGGGCATGTGAGGGATGATCTTCTTTCCAGATTCATGGTGGCTGTGATGGTTAATCCGGAACTGGTGATTGCGAGATGCGATGGCGAGGGAACTATGGTGGATAAAACTGATGCTTTTTTAGGGATATGGTGGTCAGTTTTATGATGGCTAGAAGGGACACCACTTCCATGGCTTTGACGTGGTTTTTCTAGTTACTCTCTTTGCGTCCCTTCATCGAAGAAGCCATTCGCCTCGAGATCTCACATTTTTGACAGACACAAAAGAGGAGGAAGAGGAGGAGATTTTGTTGTTCAGTTTTGAGGAATTGAAGTCAATGCATTATTTGCAGGTGGCGTTGAGCGAGTCGATGAGACTGTGTCTGCCCATTCCTCTTGACACAAAAATCACTGCATCCGATGACATTCTACCTAATGGAAATGCTGTGTGCAAGGGTTGCTTTGTGAGCTACGATATTTATTCCATGGGCAGGATGGAAAGCATTTGGGGAAACGAATGTCTTGAATTCAATCCTGAGAGGTGGTCGAAAAATGGAGAATTCGTGGGAGATAATCCATACAGATATCCGGTGTTTCAGGAAGGGCCTCAGATTTGTTTGGGGAAAGAAATGAGCTTCATACAAATGAAATCGATCGCGGCATCCATCATTCATAGGTTTAGTGTCACAGTGAAGATAGAATATGTTCCAAAATACACCATCTCCATCACCTTGCGAATGAAAGGAGGCCTCCCAGTACTTATAATCTGTAGTTATAGGCCTCCCACATTCTCTTATGCCTCCCCACATGTAAGATCCCCATAGTCCCCTCCTACACCACACTTAGGCAATCTACCCAAGCACCCAACAAGCATATCAAAACACTCAAAAACATGCACATATACACAATATAAAAGAAATTATTTTACAAGAGTGTAGCTCCTACCTTTCCATGGTAGATCTTGATCCAAGAGTCCCACACCAAGCTTCTTCAAGCCCAAACAATCACCAAGAATCTCCAAAAAAATCCCAAGCACTCCAAAATCCTCTAACTCTCAAAAATACAAGAGCACAAAGAAATGAAGTAACCCCTAAACAAGAAAAATAACTTGAATAAATAGAAAAGGGAGAGAGGAGGGTGAGGTGGCTCCATGTAGGATGCCACATCACTCATCCTCAACTCCACCTCACAAGTCAAACCTCAACCCCAATGCACCATAAATTGGTGGGTGAGAGGAATGAAAAATTACTTACACACACAATCCAAGCCCACATCCCCTAAGGACAAACTTTAATTACATGAAAGAAAGTGCAATAAAATTTTACCTTTTGTCTTCCCAAAACACATAATGGGGTTTATTTTTGACCCCCAACCCATAGGTAGGGTTGGTATAGCAATTTAAGAGGTGTGGGAAAAGTTTGACTTGTCCCACAAGCCTCCAAAATTGGCCCTTAAGGCCAAATTCGAATTTCCATGAAGGGGTAGAGTGTACAACACTCAAAACCACAAGCACTCAACTTACAAAACATAACACAAGAGCCGTCTAACCTAATAAATAAAATCATTTTGACCCATCCACAATTAATTTAGTAAAAATATTAACTTACTAATCTAGACACAAATCAAGTAATTAATAAAAGGATAATACATCACTATAAAATTACATATTAAAATCAAATAAATGAAACTAATAAAAGAGAGAACACACAACCCTTGGTCACATTGGAGGTGATCCCCTTGTGGGACCCCTAGCAACAATACAAACATACACACATATAAAAATACATATTGTCATGGTGACCCTTGTTGAATTCATTTAGCATTCCAATGTGGTTGGTCTCCAATCCCCCGTTGTTTGTTGTGACATGTTTACCTAAAAAACACATAACACCTCCTTCGGCCTCATGGCCACATGAAAACATCCAAAAAAATATACAATATAAATCTACAATCATCTATATATGAATCAAAACATCATCTAGGCAAGTAACGATATCATTTACAATTTCTAACAACATCTCGATTCTACATTTCATCAATATCCATATGATCACAAGATTAGTTCAATTGTTAAGGTCTACTCAAAATGACGAAAGTATCGTGAGTCAGAAATATATATAACCATGTCAACAACATATCATCATCAATATAATTTATCTCTAATAATCCACATACATCATACTAAGAATCGAAATCAACAACAATCCAGTATCTCTAACATCTAACATCATGCTAAGTCAAAAATCTACAATAATATCCATAAGTATAGTTGACAGTATCGAAATCAATAATAAAAAGTGTCGAAGGGAAGTGGGCACTACATCCCCCTCCCTTAGACTTGACTTCCTCCTAGAAGTCATTGGAATAGGTGTGGAAACTGGACTCTTAGCAATGTAACATCCTCCCATGTAGCCGCAGTCTCATCATATATGTCCCACTGGACTCGAACCTAGTCAATCTCTCTGCCTCGAAGGCCTAGGGTCCTACGCTCTAAAATACGGATGGGCTCCACCATCACCTGCCCCTGATCCTACACCTATAATGAGGTCCAATCTAACACATGAGAAGGATCTGCAATATATCTCCTAAGTACAAAAACATGAAACACATCGTGGATGTGAGACAAGCTAGGTGGCAACGCTAGACGATAGGCCAAAGGGCCGATATGCTCTAAGATCTCAAAGGGACCCAAAAATCTAGGAGAAATATTAGAACCTTTTCCATAACGGATAGGGATCTTATGTGGTCTGACACGAAGAAACACCTTTGTGCCCACCTCATAACTATAATCTCTCTTATTCTAATCCACATACTTCTTCCGTCTATCTTGTGCATCATGTAATCTCTTCCCGATCATAACTCCTGCTCCATGCCTTGTAGTGAAGCGCCCAAGAGAAAACCTGTCCTCTAACTTGTCCCAACTAAGAGGTGTCCCGCACTATCTCGCCATACATCTGGTGCCGAAAAAGGTGCCATGCCTATCGAACTATGGAAAATATTATTGTAGGAAAAATCCACCAAGTACAGATACTCCTCCCATCTTGATTGGTGATCCATAACGCATACATCCTAAGCATGTCCTCCGGGATCTAGTTCACACCGCTTAGTCTATCCATTTATCTTAGGGTGATATACCATGCTGAAATTGATCCTTGTCCTAAGAGAATGTTGCATCGTAGTCAAGAAGTGAGAAGTGTACAAAGGATCATGGTCACAAATGATGTTCCACAGAATCTCGTGCGATCTAAAAATATCATCAAGATATACCCGTGCCACTGCACTATTTGTGTAGGTGGTCTTCACCAGAGAAAAGCCGAGCCACCTTCGTCAATTTATCCACCGTGACCGTGATGGCGTCATGGTGGTATTTTGACGTCGTAACCCAACAATAAATTCTATGGAAATGGTGTCCCATTTCCACTCTAGTATAAGCGTGAGGAAAAGAAATCCGGCCAGGATGTTGATGTTTGTCCTTCACCTTCGACACTCTAAACATCGTGATACGATTTGAGCCACATCTCTCCGAAGTCCTCCCAATGGTATAACTATCTCAAGGTGGCATGGCATGCATCTTCCTCACCCCAGGATGGGATGAATAAGGTACATGATGGGCCTCTATCAAAAGGTCTTGTCTCAATCCTCCATCTTTAGGAACCTATCTCGACCTTTGTGCTCGAGAAGGCCACTACCTCTAATGAAAATCCGTCAAACTTCCCCTCAAGGGTCTTTGAGACTCAATCTCCCTCTCCGGTGTAAGGTAGAAGTTGTCATGAGGAAGCTTCTATAAATTCTGCTCCGTAAATCAGTACCTTTGAAGTGGCCATAACCACATGTCTTCGTCTATTCAAGGCATTTCTAACCACGTTCTCCTTCCCTTTCACGTGCTTTATCTCCATGCCGTACTCACAAAGTAACTCCATCCAATGCCGCTGATGAGCATTGAGATTGGGCTGCGTGAAGAGGTGGCAAATACTTAAGTGATTAGTCCTGAGTGTAAATCTTTGGCTAAGAAGGAAGTGTCTCCACCGAACCGAGGTGTGCACAACTATTGCAAGCTCAAGGTCATGATTTGGATAATTAAGCTTATAATCCTTAATCTTGTGAGACTCAAAAGTAACTACTCTGCCCTCCTGCATCAACACACCTCCAATCCTGCCAAAGAAGCACCTATACAAATGAATAACTCACCCTGAGGATCTGACATCTGCAAGAATAGGTGTTGTTGTGAGACATTCCTTTAGTGTCTTGAAGGCTTGCTCACATCTATCTAACCATACAAACTTCTTCCCTTTCGCTGAAGGGAAGTGATGGGGTGCGTAACCTAAGAGAATTCCTGCAAAAATCTCTTGTAATATCCTACCAAGCCCATGAAGTTGTGCACCTCAGTCACACTAGTGGGTGTTGGAAAATCCATAATAGCTCAAATATTGGAAGGATCAACTACGATACCTTCCCCAAAAATGATGTGGCCCAAATATTGTACCTCTGTCTAAAAGAATGCACACTTCTCCAAGTTCCCATAAAGTTGCTGCTCATGAAGACACTGAAGAACCTGGCGAAGGTGCTCCTCGTGCTCCTCACGCGTATGTGAGTAAATCAGAATGTCATTGAGGAAGATGAGCATAAAGTGATCTAGAAAATTTCTGAACACCCCATTCATCAAGCTCATGAACACTGTGGGGGCATTTGTTAGACCAAAAGGTACCATTGTGAAGTCGTAGTTGACATATCTCGTGCGAAGGTGGTAACCCCAGTAGCTCCCCTAGATAAACATCAACAAAATCTCTCAAGATGTGATGGTTATCAAGGGATGGTCCACTAGACTCATCCTCAGATATGTCGCTTACCGTAACAGCATACATCTGACAACGTCATCACACACATTGCTTAAGCTACATAGGAGAGATGGTGCAAATGAAAATGGACATCCTAACTCCTGCTTATCACGAGACTCATCTCCCGAGATCATCTATAAAAGTAATAGTCTTATGGTAATGTCCACTCGGCTTTGTGTGTAGATAACCAGTCCATGCCCAAGATGACTCCATACAAACCCAAGGGAAGGATTCAAGATCCGAGGTAGTGGTGAAGGGACCCAAATCCACTACACACTCCTTAACTAAGGAGTCTACAAAAATTTTAGCTCCAGAAGCCATTTCAATGTCCCAACTAAGACCCTGCCTAACTGCCACTAGCTTGTAATGCTCTACTAAAGATGGTACAATAAATGAATCAGATGAACCAGAATCAAATAATATAGAGGCGGGAATACCACCAATGCTACTTGTAGTCTCTATCATGGTACTATGGTGCTCAGCCTGGTGGTTCTCGACCCATTGCATAGATTTGATGGCTACATTCTATGTCTCCAACAATAGGCTTGGAAATCTGCATCTTAAACTTATTACTAGGGTTTTGTGGGCACTCTCTCCAATGATGTCTAATAATGCCACAACCATAACAACTTCCTGGTCCTCTCCAGTGAGATGCAGCTCCAACCGATACTCTAGAGGTCTGTGTTGTGGATCCAGATGATCCGGCTATGGATTGCTTGAGGTTTTACGTGGATGAACTCATATTGGTGAGCTCTCGGTGAACCCTATATGCTAATGGGACCCCTAGGAGGAGGCCCCATACTCCATCCCCTATGAGTATCAAATCTCTAATAAGGCATGAATGGGGCACATGTTTGTTGTTGCTGAGGTGGCTGCTGGGGTGGCTTGAATGAAGACTGTACTAAACTTTTTCCACCACGAGGAGGAGGAGTTGATCCCTTGACCGGCATCCTACATCTACTCTGGATGCGGCTCACGGAACTCTTTCCCTATACTACTGCGTCTTCCGTCATGTATCCTCTGTAATATAGGCCTTCTCCACGACCTCTATTAAGGTCTCAGTGGGCGAATTTGCACCACTCCACCCAAATCAAAATTTAGGCCCCTGATGAACCTGTGAATTCATACCTTCTCATCCTGCATATAGTCGACATACTGGAGTAGGTCTAGAAATTGAATCTCATACTCATCTACAGTCATAGATGCCTAATGAAGGTCATGAAACTCATCTATTCATTGCTGAATAAACCTCCTGGGAAAATACCTACTCCTAAACCACTCCTCAAAGAGCTCCTAGGTAACTATCTCTGAGTCAACATGGAGCTTTTGCTCCTTGGTTCTCCACCACACACTAGCTCCATCCCTCAGAAGATGGATCACGACACAAGCTTTCATGTTGTTAGTACAAGGGTAGAGCTTGAAGCATATGCTCAAGCTCACCAACTATGCCTCTGCCTAAAACCCACCTATGTCTCCAAAATAGTGACATGGTCATAGCTTTAGGATATCCCTGATATGGTCTGTCGCTAATGAATGACTACCTCTAGGTCTCTCTACATGCTCCTCCCTCTGCCTAGGGCTCCGAGATCTGTCCTATATCTTGAAATCTTGTCTCCATGTCCTCTCTATAGTGACTCTACCCTAGCTGAATCCACATAGAAGTTACTACCCTATGCTCCTCGATGTGTTAAGGAGATACATGAGCCTCCACTGATGGCTCCATATCGTGTCTAGCAAGTCGTCCTCCTAAGGACCCTCCGCGTATAGTGACATTGATGTCCTGAAGCGTCTATAAAATCTGAGGTAGAATGGCCACTACAACCTGCTCTAGAGGTGACAAGTCTAGATCTATGTGAAATTACCCCTCATCTGGTCCGCATCTTCTGCACATGCCTAGGCGAGAGATAGTTCATCGCTCTAGGTTTTATTCCAATTTTCTACGTTTACTAAAAATTTAATTTTCAGACAAGTTGTTTTCTAGGTTTAATATTGTGCAAGGTTTAATGTTCATGTCTCATGTTTTCTAGTGTGCACAAGGTTCCAAACTTTGAACCCACGACTCTAATACCAAGTGTAAGCGTACGTACCCAAAATTGTAAGGTACTGTACCGCCAGAACAATGTAACAAGTGCCCCAATGATGATACAGATCTCCTCGAAAGGTGTTCGGGATCGGAAAAGCCCTCGGAGTATGCGTTAACATCCCGCATGCCCCGCTTAGCCCCCGCGCCCTTTGTTTTCCCCTTTTTCCCTCTTTCCTTGGCCTCTTGACCTTCAGTGACGAAACCGCCACCCTGCAGGGTGGCGGTCTCGTGACCATCGCCACGAGCAGGCGGCGGCGGTCTGTGCGCCGCCCCGCTCGGAGCGCAGCGATCTGTGCGCGTTTTCCAGAACGCTCTTTTGACGCGACTCGTGTGAAATATCACGTTTCACCAGCTTTTCTTTGCCGACTTGAGCATGCATTAATGTTTTTGGTCCCCTGGAACAGTGTTTTTCCTTTGTTTATTGTTTAGGAGTTCAATTTGGTTTTGGTTTTGAGAGTTGGAATTCCTATAAGTGCATGGCTTGTGCTCAAGCAAATGGCCTCTCTCAAGTTTTGTTTTCTGGATTCCTCTTTGCAATTCCTTTAGTTTTCCTTTGCTTAGAATACTTAGTTTTCTTCATTGCGTGTTTTGGTTAGTATTGTATTGCAGCTGGTAAGCCACATATCCATCTTGTGCAAGTGCAGTCATTACTTGGGGCCACCATTTTTTGTTAGAGTCTTCTGATTTTCAGTGGTTTGGTCTGTCAGCTTGCTTAGGATTGATAGCATAGTTCATTTCATACTTGGTTAGTATTGTTCAGCTGTCGGTAAGCCACATATCCATCTTGGGTGCAATGTTGTTGTTTCACCCATGGTCTGGAGTTTTTGGTCGAAGCATTTGGATTTGGAAGTTTGATCTTTGCTCTCATTCCCTCATTTTAGTGTTTTAGTTAGTTAGCTTGTTTAGAAGCCATAGCTTGAATTCACTTGCATCTTTTGTTAAATTGCTCAGCTGTTGGTAAGCCATAGACCCATCTTGTGCAGGCAGTCTTTGTTGTTCCACCCAATCCGGTTAGAAGCTTGCCTCTGAATTCCTCTTTGCTGTAGATTTGTTTTTCTTGTGACTTAGAGTTCTTAGTTCAATTCATTATATACGGTTAGTATTATTCAAATTTGTTGGTAAGCCACATATCCAACTTGTGCAAGCAGTGTCTTTATTTTGGAACGGAATAGCTTAGGAAGCCATTAAAGTTGCAGGTTTTGCTCTTCGTATAGGATAGTCAAAGGTTCTGGTCACTTCACGTTGCATGACTCGCAGTAAAATCCCGCTAGGAATCGCATAAGCCAAGCTCTATACTCTTGCGCTATCCCTCTCCTACTCGCATTCTCGGTCTGCATTCTGAGTTGTCCTTGTCCCAAAATCTACTCCTATCGGTGCTAGCATTACATGCTTTTCTGGATCCAAGTGAACATGAAAGAAGCGAGAAGATCATGCGAGGGGCGAGATCACATACACCATCGGATTCGCCGCGCATGCTGCGGAATCCGAGGTTTTACATTTCAAAGTTCTAGTCGATTCATATCAAATAGAGTAGTTAATCGCTTTATTTCATTTCATTCTATTCTCGACATTGCCAAGGAAGCTGTGGGGATTGATAGTTTCTGAGAAACTATAATTCACTCCTCACTTCTGAGGTAGGATCGAGAATCTTGCTGATAGATTAGACAATTATTTGTTTTATTTAGAATAATTCTACAAATCGCAGGTAAATAACCACACTCGGTTATCTTATGCTGTTTTAAATTATTGTTTAGTTATTATTTCTAGATATGCTTAAAATAGTTTGTTTTCCTTAGAATTGTTAGAATATTTCTTAGAAAGATAAAGGTTATATATGTTAGATTTATTTCACGCAGTTAGAATTTCTTTCATTACAGTTAGTTTTGCATTTTATTTCGTATGACAATCACGGGACCTCAAGAGCCCGGGAATATATATTTGAGCCAATCGTGCCTCAACCAAACCTAGTCACGGTGATAGTTGACATAGACCAAAATCTCAGGATACAAGTATTCCGAACAACCACAGATTTACAAATGATCAGTTCACGGTTAAGAGGATTAAACATAGAAGATGACCAAGCACATGCGTTTTGGTCAAGTCGGCCAAACTACAGATTACTCTAGAAAACATCCACATGGTGTAGAGAGGGCTCGAAGAGAACAAACATTCGGGTGCGATCCTCTAGTTCCACTGACCAGGAATCTTGGAGACACCCTCGTAGATATAGATACCACTTAAAGAATCCAGGTTGCGAGAATGTCCTGTAAGGTATTCTGAGAAGATTGCACAACTATTGGTTCTAAACATAGAAGCTGAGAAAGCATACGATTACTGGATACTAGGGATTAGAACTTGATCTCGCGTATGACCATAACAGGACCGCAACAACCAAGAGTCTACGGTTGTGATCCACAGATCCCACAGCCCAACGAATCCACAAGTCAATTAGATATAGATACTGGCCTACGCACACTAGTGTTTCAGTCCACCCCACTTCCACCTATCATCATCGAACAACTGTCCTTACTAGATATAGCGGCTAACGAAGCTAGGGAATTCTGGACTAGGCCAGAAAATCGTCCATAGAGTTGATTATATTCACCATATGACCTATCGAGAATATACGAAACAATCCCGGTCATTTCCCACGCATTCCACAACCCATAGATCGAATCACCCGAGCTCGATATTGATTGGAGCCTTCGAGTAGTCATCCTGGCGATCGATCTATCACACCGGTCAAGTTAGAAGGGCCTTCTTTGCCTTAGATTCGCAGATTCCATTAGTGTGTGTCGAAGACATTAGACTACCTAACTAGTCTATCCGTATACTACTGTATTCCATCCCCACCGGCTGTCTCGGCACGACCTCGGGAGAGGTCGGAAGAGTGCGCGGAAGAGTCACTTGTAGATTCCCACGCCGCGTGTCACTTGCCTTTCGGTTTCCGGCGTACAAAATTGGTGAACCCGACGTGAAACAAACAATTGTTTCACCTTCTCTTTGAGAAGTTTCATCTTCTCTCATCCACCTTCGCTCCTTCCCATTATTCTGCGGGTATTCATATACCCCCCGAATATGTCGGGATTCGACGCATATGGCGAACCCCTCCGGGTCTTGAGGCATACTACACCCAACAGAATAGGGAATCATCACCCTCGCTCTCAGTATGGGGTGACAACTATTCAACTAATCAGTTGTCAACACAAACCCCAAGAATCAGATATAGTTCGTCTTTTCAAACTGAGGAGTTAGATCAACCCCCTCGAACCCAACAAACAGAACCTTCAGGTTCCAACAATATGACGTTTACAGGAGAATCTGGTTCATCTCCTCAAATGTTACTTAGACCACAAATTGGTAGGCAATCAGATCCATACTGGTCTTAGATGATGGACGAGTCAACACGTTATCCTAGGAGTGAACAAAGCTCTGGGGTATGTACCCACCTATAGGAGGTTTACAAATATAACCGAAATCTCTTTTCAAGAAAATACCTCTATGCCACGCGCACGGGAAATATTCAGGAGAAACTTGGCAAGATAGAGATCGGTTTATGACAGGATATCACGTACCTTTACAACACCAAGGTATACAACAAACGCCGCTCAGGAAAAGTACCGTGACTTCACCAAATGAAGTCATTTCAACGTTAGTAGAAAGAGTGAGAGGGTTAGAATTGGCTCAAGCAAGTCAAATTCTCCGTTCATACAAACAGGAAGTTCGATCCTCCATATCACTCGGTCGGGTAGATCTCCTTACGGGAGTAGGCACATTAGGCATGCCTCCTCAATATCCACAAGAAACGCCAACAAGGCCTATCATCTCTAACACTACTCCTCCCGATCTAGTATCGAGCAGTCCGTTCCTTGACAATACCCCGTCCTATTTAAACATGTACTCTAAATCACCACAAGGAGATATGTTCTCCTCTCCGGCATGTTTGCTCCAACGCGGGGACCTCCCTATGCCCCCCAACGCGCACGCTGCCGTATCAACAACCTATCCCACCACTCCTCAAAGCAAACACCATCAATGGTGAAAGCTATGCGATAGGGACGTATTCAGAATATCTAAAGGAGCCCTTAGATTTCACCATACGAAGCGTCATGCTTCCAAGACCTCTCCCTGATTTTCCCAAGTTCAAGGGTGAGGGAGATCCAAATGCGCATATCAAAGCTTACGCTACTGCCATACTAGAATTACTTCCTTGGGATGGGGTTGTTGCTAAAATATTCCCCAAAACCTTGGAGGGCATTGCTCTCGATTGGTATTATAGAATACCTGAGGCTTCCATACATTCATTTAAACAACTCGTGTCAGAGTTCATCAAAGCCTTCGACATGAACAAACTATTGAGAACAGGAATCAGGGAATTCTTGCATATCAAACAAGAACACAATGAATCTGTCGCTCATTTCATCCAGAGGTGGCGTACAGTTCTTTATTCATCAGCAAGTGCTCCAAACATGGATCAGATGGAACTATGCGATTTATTCCTTCATTCTCTCAGCAGAGAAGTGAAGGAAGAAGTCCAGAAGTTCCCACTAAGGACTTATGATGAAGTACTTGAGAGCGCTCTACGAATAAACCAGCAGCAATAGATAGTGGTCGTAAGACGTATGGAGCAAACGGGAGGTTAATCACCTCCACTCAAAATACTACAACTACCACAAACGTCAATCAAGGACCCAAAATCCTTAACAAAAATCGTGGGGTAACAACGGATGGGGTAACCGACCAGCCCAAGAGGGTAAATGTTGTTAATACTCCGTCACAAACAAACAACCAGCGAAACAACAACTTTACCCCGATGGTCAATACAGTGGATTTTAACCATCCACAACAACAACAACAACAACGGTGAAATCCCATACAAGGGCCAAGCCAAAACTCATTTGGTTACCAAAACCAAAGTCAAAACCAAAAACAACAATTCCAAAACTTTGGTCCTAATAGGCAACAGTTTGATCGGAATTTTAGGCCACAATACACACCAAACCAACAAAACGGGAATTATAATCCCAATTCTTATTGTGGTTTCCATAAAATTCATGGTCACGACACTAGAACGTGCCGTGACTACAATAAATTTATGCAACGTTTGCCAGAAGAACAAAGACAGTTCTTCACAGACTTGTTTTTGGCGAGATCCGTCTCATCATCACCAAATACTCTCGCAGGGAGTTTCTCCCTCGAGAATGCTCCCCTCAAGATCTTTAATGATCCGCTCCCAAATCATGACAGCAATAGGTTGAATCCAACCTGGAACAAACAAAGGTGCAATGAGCGGGAAATAATGACCATGAAGCCTCGACTTCATTAAATCCGTCGATTGCGCCCGGATTGGGAGCTCAACCGAGACCTAAGATAGTTAGTTTGGTAGAATTAGACGCATTTGAACTACCTATCGAAGCTATAACAAGAACACGAGTATTTCTCTCAAGCCGAGCCCAAGTCATCTGCGAGAGACGGATAGAGTCAAGCAAATAATTGAAAAACCCATCGGTGCCTATGATTTAATTAGTGACCTAACAAAGACCTTTTCACACATTTCATTTTTGGACTTACTAAAGAACTCTCCCCCTCACAGAGCTGCTCTTTTAGAAGCATTAGGTCTAGGCCATCTAATTAACATCACTCCACCTCCGAAACACAAGTAAATCACGTAGATTTTGATATCCATCCTCCGGGGCAGCCGGACAAGGATGTCGAATTCATCTTCGAAATAAGTAAAATGCCCACAGATGTTGAGATCGCACGCCGAGGTGACCCAGCCTTACACTTGCAAGTGTGGGTTTATAATAACTATGTAAAATGGGCAATGGTTGATGATGGGGCTGCAGTTAACATAGTCCCTTTCTCTTTCCTCCAAAAACTTGGATATGGAGAAACAAACTGTTCCACTACACGAAATACCTTGAGAGGCTATGATAGCCTTAAAGCCACTTCGATAGGAACTATAATATTGCCAGTCACCTTAGGGCCCAAAACCATCTTGACTGAGTTTTACATTATAGATCGGGAAACTAACTATAATATGATCCTCGGCCGACCTTGGATACATCGAATGAAGGCAATCCCTTCCACGCTATTTCAAGAAGTAAGATTCTTGCATCTGGGAAAGGTATTTGTAGCCAAAGGCGATCCAAAACCTTTCGATTTACACCTAGCTGATTTAAAGAAAAGACCAGGGGTGCACTCAGAATTTGAGCTGCCAACAAACCAACTTAATAAACCCTCTAACCCAAAGCCAGAGGAAAAGTTGATACCTACGACGGATCTTGAAACTACCAGCATAGCCAAAACAATTCCAACCCCTAAAGGTAAAACTAAAGAAAGCGAGTATCATTAGGGACTCTGCGAAAATCGTTGAATTGATAGAACAAGATTCACCAATGTTCTTACCATTCGATTCAGTAGGCATAGGATTTTCCCTAGGTGTTGGTTCCTTACCGGCGAGAGGATCTCGTATGATAGAAGTAGAGTGTGCAAACGCGGCAGATGCCCCAACATCTACACTCCCGGCTAAGTATTGGACTCTCCATTTCGATGGAGCTAAATGTCGTTATGGAGCGGGGGCAGGTATAATTCTTACTTCACCTGAGGAGAAGGTCCTCCCATTCTCATTTAAGTTAAACTTTGAATGCACAAACAATGGCGCTGAGTACGAAGCCCTCCTCCTTGGCCTCACCTTAGCCAGAAGAATTGGTATTAATAACATCAGAGTCTTGGGAGACTCGCAATTAGTAACAAACCAAGTTTTTGAAGTATATGAAACTAAAGCCGAACATTTACAACTCTACAAAAACACTGTATTAGATTTAAGCAAGGCATTTAACTTCATATCCATTGAAGCGATCCCGCGAGAGAAAAATCTTCTCGCCGATTCAATAGCAACCTCGGCATCACGTTTTACTCCAAGAAATGAGCTAGAAGATACTCACTTCACATTATCCATTCGTGACGAGCCATTAATAAAAACAATGACAAATCCTCTTTTAAGCGGAAGTGAATCTACCGTCCTAGACCATGTTGGAAATGATGCGGCTACTTTGGATTATTTAAATGCCTATGCAAAGCATTACATCTCTCCTATCACATGCTAGATTTATCCCTGATCCCACATTCGTCCTCCTACTTCGGAAATCCCGTAACGGATCTTCCGTCACAAAGGGAACCTAACATATACGCAATAGAAAATGGGGATGATTTAGATTTACCTCCAGCACCACCTGAGTTCGAAGAGGGTAACGCCTCTTTAATCGAAGAAACAATCGATGTCAACATCGGGACAGAAGATGAACCAAGAATATTGAAACTAGGTTCTTCGTTAACCCCAGAAGAAGTGGAAATACATACGAGGATCCTCAAAGAACATCAGAAGGCGTTTGCATTTAATTACAAGGAGATGACGGGAGTCACACCCCACATTGCGGTGCACAACCTCGTCACTAGATCAGATGCAAAGCCAATTAAACAAAAATCAAGACCCATGAAGCCCAAAGTAGCTCTCATGGTAAAAGAGGAAGTAATAAAACTCCTTCAGGTAGGATTCATCAAGCGATTGACTACTCCTAATGGGTTTCTAACATCGTTCCCGTTCTCAAGAAGAATGGAAAGATACGCATTTGCATAGATTTTCGAGACATCAACAAAACACGTCCTAACGATGACTTCCCATTACCATCCATAGATGAAGACGCTTACAAAGAAGCACGTCTTTCCCAACTAGAAATCCTAGATGAAACTAAGTTAGATCTTTGAATGGCATAGAGCTTATCTTTGACCGAATGTGCCGGCAGTATAACAAGAAGTTTTATGAACGCGACATATACGAAGGTGATCTAGTTCTAAGACTAGACAGCCGGATCGACAACAAGACCGGCGAAGGAAGGAAATTCCGGCCCAAATGGTTGGGCCCATACCGAGTCACGAAGGACTACGGAAATGGTGCATACCTCTTATGCACGCTAGAAGGTGAGGAATTTGGCAAAACAGTCAATTCCCTGCACCTCAAGCGTTTCTACGCATAAGCAACTAGCACTACCTATATAACTATCTACATTGCATCTTCATATAGATTTAGATCATTTTGTCCACTTGTTCTTACACAAATTGTGATCAAGGAATCTATTCTCAAAGTAATTCATTACAAACTCATGATGTTGTTGGCACAAAACTTTCTAATCATATCTCTCCATTTTCGCGATATCATCAATCACTTCAGAATCTTTTATCAAATAAAATCAAACATTACGAAGTCTTAACGGTAACCATACCAAGATCTGCAAGTTTGTTCTTGCTTTGATTTCTTCTTAGGATTGATGTCTTTCCTATGGTCTATTCTAGAAGCTTCATGGTGTCACATCTATCCCATATATACATCTCTTTGGAAACAAGCATATACTGACATTTTACTCAAAAAAAAGTGATTAAACAGAAAATTTTATTTTTACACATTTCCTTGCCCCACCAACCTTCGGTGATGAGCTTGCGTCTCTTACTAGTGACGTAGGGTTGGGAAAGGATGGAAATGCCCTTACTCGCCTATGCCTTGCCCACGGTGATAAACCCACGCTTCTTACTAGTAGCATGGGGCAAAGTGTAGGGGTCCTCAGACAAATGCAAACATTAAAAGGTCATAAACAAACTATTCAAACTTTGAGTCAAAAATGAATGAATCAGATGCTCAAAATTCCAAGAGAGTTAAAAATCCTAAAAACCAGATTTTGTCTACTATGTGGCCATCTACGGGTCTAAGTCTGGATAAACCGCAAAGCAAGTTACACCCAAAACTATGAAGTCATTCGGGTGGAGTAAGCTTGTAGTTTTCAATTTGGTTCCACCAAAGCTTCGTCTATCTTTCATCACTATCATTTCACCATATTTCATACACTTGCGCCCTTCTTGGCTCTTGGTGATGAGCCCTCGCATCCTACTAGTTGCGTGGAGTTAGGAGTGGGGCAAGTTAATCTATTCATCATATTGGTTATTTTCATCACTTTGCCAAAACAAACATGAGGTATCCAAATTGCTCACAAAAGCTAAGATTTAAGATCACAATATATCTACAATATCATGTATCAGCATCATGAAACACAAAAAGAAAGCAAGCATTTGCATCATCTGTTCTCCATTGCATACATTCTAGAAAGCATATAAAACATACATCGTAGTATACACGAGGAAGCTGGAAACAGACAGGGAAAACACGAGTGACAAAGTTTTGATCCAAAATCAATGCATATATATAAATAATCAATGTTTATATACAATGCCATCATGCTCTAGGCATGGTCAAAATGCTCAAAGAGCCCGTGATATACAAAAGAATCCATGATACAAAATATACAAGGGCCAAGTCGCCTCTCAACCCCTACGCGACCCCTCCGAGGGTGCGCGCCCTCGCCTAGGACTCGGCTATGCCGCGCTGCGAATGCACGGAGAGGCTTAGGGTCTCGAGAGCAGCCGCGGTCTCGCCATGAGAATGGCTCCTCATAAGACGCTCGGCTGTCCTATAGCCTGCCAACTCTGTACGGAGAGTCAACACCATCCTGGCCACATGCCAAACGGGAGCGAAGACGTCAGTATGCCTACCGGCTGCTGAAGGCTCCCCGGCATCTACAGATAGCTCCGCACGGGTCTTATCCATAGGGATCATCAGAGAATCAGTGCATACCCTATGGATTAGATCCGCCACTCGTCAACGGTCTCTGCAAAACAAAGAAGAAAGACGAATTAGAAACTAGGCAAGAGACTAAAATATACAAGATATAAATATAAGGAGAGATAGCAGTTAAAACAAGTCCTAAATCAAACTAACACTGAAAGGGAGAGAGGATGACTTACTCGGGTCACCGGGCCTCCAAGATGGGTCACTAGGGCCAGCGCCCGCTGCAGATGCCGCTGCCTTGACGAGGGGCTGCTCCTGTAGTAGGGGCAACATGACGTCCCGCAACGGACTTGTCCTCTCCACCACGGCCCTGAGAGAGTGGCTCCTCAGAAACTAGAGTCTCTCTCTCTGCACTCTGCTCGGCCCTCTCTGCCTGCAAAATATCCTGAGTGTCATGCCACTCAGGATCGCTATCATTCGTCTGCTCCTCCGACCCTCCCTCTGTAAGCTCCTCAGAATCGGAGTCGATATCTATAGGGTCATCGCTACTATGAGCAGGACCCACGTAATCCTGAAGTAAAGGTGCCCGAGGCGCACCAGCTCTCCCTCTGGCCCGAACAATCCCCTTGGCTACAATAGGAATACCAGGAGTGACCATTGTCCAACCACGGCCTCTAGGCCCCCCTCTAGCCTCCCGGACTAATCTATAGATTGGTGCCACTGGAGGAAGCATGCCCACATATGGGAGGCCAAAGGCTGGCCGAGGAACCTGCCGAAAGGACGTACCTCCACCCATCCCACACGGTCAATAAGCTGCCCTGTGGTGGAGCAAGAGATCAATGTGAGAGCCTCCTCTCCCCAAATGCCGGCCATGAGCTGGTACGGTGTGGCCTCCATATCTGCTGTGGTGAGGGAAGCTACTGGCTGGTGAGGTGCTCTAAGCACCGACATGTCTGACCATCTGGCTGCCCTCACAGCCCCGGGATCTGCCACCTCCACGCCTCTGCCATAGGGAATGAAGCGCTCATACACCCAACTCATAACTAGAGTAGGGTGGCTCAAAGACTATCCCTGTAAATGGACCACCCTGTATAAGTCATGATAAGTGGTCCCCAAAATATCTGCGCCCCAGGCGTATATCCGACCATGCCCCTCTATCTGTGCAATGATGGGGGCCCAGCAGTATAATAAGGTATCCCCTCCCTTGTCCCCGATTAGTCTCGAGGCAAGGATCCCCATGATAGCCTGTCGAAATATGGGGATGGGCAAAGAAGGAATGGATCTGACTCTCACTCCCTTCTTCAGCCCCGTGGAGATAGCTGCATCCCCCATGTAGCCTGCCCACTGTGCAATCTGTGCTCTGGACCCAGCTGTCTCTAGTGTGAGCCTCCTCCCGATGATCGGGACCCCCAGGATACGGTAAACATCCTCCAAAGTAATCGTCCACTCACCGCGGACCCCTGGCAGTCGGAAAGTGTTCGATCTGCATCCCAATAAGAAAATAAGTCACAAAGGATGTGACTAGATGGCGTGACATGGGGCACGCGCGATATACGCAATATGCCGGCCCTCTGTAATGTATCCTCCTCATCCTGAGAAAGGGCATCCAACACCCCGGGCAACCAATCACACTCCCTCTCTCGACTCCATCTAATGTACTCCTCCCTCGCCTGCATACACCCAAAAACACACAAAACAGAGCAAGTTAGTATCTAATCAATGCCGAGGGAGTCATAAAAACGTACAGAAGTGATAAAAATACAAGAACAAACTCAAAAGCAAGTCCCTTTTGCTTTCTGTGCAAAACCGCCACCCTGAGCAGAGGGGCGGTTTTGTAACCGCCGCCTTAAGGGAGGCGGTCGTGTAACCGCCACCCTGAACAGGGCGGCGGTCATGTAACCGTCGCCCTGGCCAGGGTGGCGGTCGTGGTCCGAAAACCCGCGCGGGTTTTTAAACCTAAAAAGCCCAAAAAATGCAAAAATTGACCATTTTGGCTAAAAACAAAGCCTACCCAGTAGGCGCCCCCCCTAGGTGGACCTTTTGAACCTAGCATTTTCAAAAATACCCCCCCCATTGCAAAGAATTTACCATTTCAAATTTGAAGGGGGAAAAATGCAAAATTAAAGAAAACCAACCTGTGATCTCGCGGGGTGGCGTTCCGCACGTGGGGGCATGATCGCTATCTCACTCCGGACGTTTCGACTCTATTCACGCAAGAAACCGTCACCGTGGGTCCCAGAGCTCAAAATCTATCAAATCGACTCGCGCAAATGAATAGGAAAATGGGCCCACTTTCATATATATATTGTTCTATTTCGTTTTAAAATGACTTTTCGCAGGTTCGGAGCGCTGACGGAGGTAAGTTCCTATCCCCGCACAAATGGTACATCCTCTTTCCCTGTTATTTTAGTGTTTGTTTTCCAAATTATTGTATCTATCTGCACTTGAGTTCTCTTTTCATTTTGCAGGTAGCGGGAATTTTGGATGGCGTCATTTCGACACACGGACGTGTAAGGTATAACTTC